>BLSH010420014.1:2080315-2095614 GCA_018402905.1 Glandirana rugosa
CAGGACCGCGCCATCCCCATGTGCCCCCACTAAATATGAATGCTAGAGATGCCACTGGTCTTTTGAAGCACCAATTAGAGCCAGAGGCTCTAAAAGGCTTCAAAATAGGGTGGGCTCGAGGCACAGAGCAATGCGCCACAATCCTACCCAGTTGGGTGACCATAGCGAATGAATTTTCACTATATTCACACTAAAGTTCCTCCCCGCCAATCAGGAGGGAAGGTCCTGAGACCTTTTCCCCATTTGGCCAAAGCGTTACCCAATCCTATTGGATGCCTAGCGCTTTAGAGGAGAATACAGGGATAAAACACACGGCTGCGTGAGGAGCGGACACCGGAGCCGCTGCTCGACCCACACAGGAGTGGAGGAGAGGACACCGCAGCATGCCTTAGATCGGGTAGGAGCAGGGTTGTAGCGATCCCCTGTATGTGTGGGGATGTGGTCCACCTGGTTGGGGGGGGGTTACTGTCGCTGCCGCGCCAGGACTTGTGGGGGGGGGGGTGTTGGTGGTGATAGAGCTGTCAGTGGCTGCCCGGGGAGTTGCTTGTTTGCTGCCCTCCCAAAGGAAAAACCCACCAGCCACTACTGCTCTACAGGTATAGATCAGGAGCTGAAGCCATCTTTTACCCATCTTATTACATTTATGAAACAAGAAGCCGGTGTCTGTGTGCAGACAACCATCATTTTGTTGAAGTTCAATACCACTGACATGATTTGCCCAGCAAAGCCAACCATACAAGATCTAGTTTTCGCTAGAACAAAAAACAAGTGTTTGGCTTTAATTCTTTAGATATGATGCTTGTGTTATTGTCATAATTATGGTTATTTTAAACCTTGTGATTCTTTTTGTTAACTCTCTTTGGCTTTCAGTGCTGAAAATAATGATCATTATGGCATGTAGCACATACATTATAGCTTAATGAATTGAGACTAACTACTGATAGATAATTGAATAGGGCAGGTGCTAACAAACAAAAGATAATGTGGGCATTTACACAAATCACACATTTTTTTTCTCTTGGAATTCCTGTGATTTTGTGGCACGGTTACCACATTTGCTCACATTGTTAAAAACGTAATGGCTTAGGTATTGTACATTTTTTCAGTGATAATTCATTATAGTGTGGACACAACTCTGGATGGCTTTGTGCAAGGAATTCCAAAGCAATATTCACTGAATTTACAAAGACCATGCAATTGTACCTCTACATTATGTGAGCATTCTGCTAATAAAGTAATTCAGTTCTTTCCTTCACAACAACTGACTAAAGAGATCAAGCCCATGAAGTATGTGGTGTTCATTTACTAAAGGAGTAGTAAATCTATGATTTTCTAAATCAACATTGCACAATCCTTTAATAAAGTTACTCCTGTGTCTGCCATCTAAATACCCAAAATACTTACCAAAACCCATTGCCACCTGACACACCGGGGGGGGGGGGGGATTTACTAAACCTGGAGGGTGCAAAATCTGGTGCAGTTCTGCATAGAAACCAATCAGTCTAACTTCAGCTTGTTGAATTAAGCTTTGGCAGTAAAACCTGGAAGCTGATTGGTTTCTATGCAGAACTGCACCAGATTTTGCACTCTCCAGTTTTAGTAAATAACCTCCAGCGAGTCCAGAGTCTTCTCTCTTCCACACTGCAGAGCAGGAGGATCTTTCTTTGGGTGTCACAAAAATAATAAAAGAAATGGAGACACCCACATTAATTATTAACACTAGCACACAGGGCAGTAAAAAAAATAAAAAAGTGCAGAAACTTTTTGAAGGCTGCTCATATGTATATTTATATATATATATATATATACACTATATTACCAATAGTATTAGGACACATACACGCACATAGACTTTAATGGCATTCCAGTCTTGGTCTGTAAGGTTCAATTTGGAGTTGGCCCACCCTTTGCAGGTAGAACAGCTTCGACTCTTCCGGGAAGGCTGTCCACAAGGTTTAGGAGTGTGTCTATGGGAATGTTTGACCATTCTTCCAGAAGTGCATTTGTGAGGGCACTGATGTGGACGGGAAGGCCTGGCTCATGGTCTCTGTTCTAATTTATCCTTAAGGTGTTCTATCGGTTTGAGGTCAGCACTCTGTGCAGGCCAGTCAAGTTCCTCCACCACAAACGTGTTCATCCATGTCTTTATGGACCTTGCTTTGTGCACTGGTCCAAATCATTTGGTAGACATGGATGAGCGAGTTTGGGGTGGAGAAACTTGACTGGTCCTAACCTCAACCCGATAGAACACCTTTTGGATGAATTAGAGTGGAGACTGCAAACTAGGCCTTCTCGTCCACATCAGTGCCTGACCTCACAAATGCACTCCTGGAAGAATGGTTAAACATTCCCATGGACACACTCCTAAACTGTGTGGACATCCTTCCTAGAAGAGTGGAAGCCGTTATAGCTGCAAAGGGTGGGCCAACTCAATATTGAACCCTACAGACTAAGACTGGGATGCCATAAAAGTTCATGTGCGTGTAAAGGCAGGGGTCACAATACTTTTGGTAATATAGTGTACATATACAATATATATATATAGGGATACAAAGGCATAGATATGAAAAAATGGACTTTAAAGGCATGCCAGGTAAAAAGTTAATGGTAAGCTTTATTTGTTACAAAAATGGCAACCATGTGCCCAAAACATTAGACATTTAAAATGCTTAAAATGCATATACCACACAAGTCATGCAGTTATACCACACAAGTCATGCAGTTAAAGAGACCCGTAGGGTCAGAAAGGATCCCCAGGGGTGCTGACCACTGTGTAGGTGAGCCAGGACCCTAGGGGGTCACACACAGTGCAATATACATGCCGTTGGGATATGCATGTAGAGGCGCAACCCAGTATATATGCACACACATGAACATTTTGAATTGCATTTCTATTTTAAATTTAATGGGCATATTTACAAGGTAAGGGTTCACATATACTTTAATGCTTTGATCAATCAATTGATTATTCAATGTGAATAAATTAATCAAATCGAATACAAATCACAAACCAGAGAAACTCCTTTCAAACATTTTTAGAGAGCTCTTGATCAGTATTGACTCACTGCCACATTAACAGGCTGTTGCTGGTTGCATTTAATTGTGTGTGCCTAAGAACCGACACACAATCGTAATGCAGATCAATTCTACCATTTTATTATAACTGACGACAATTATTACTGATTGATTGTATTTTTATCTATGTTTTTAAATCAATTACGAGGACAGAACAATACCTGGTGTATTAAAGTGTTCGATATGTTAACAGATCTGCAAACACTCATACTTAGATCAGTTGCAAATCGCTCCATGCATGACACCTTAGTGCTAAAGCACAGGATTTTTTTCCTGACCTCCATCCTGATATCCCTGTCCATCCCAGCAGAGAGTGGTCATTGCTCACTAGATGGCGCTGTTGCCTCATCCTGAGCAGTCCAAGCGTTTATAGAAAGTCCCATGACACTGCTTAAATCATTGTTCAGTTTGCAGCTCGCCACATGAAAGTAGAAAGGGCTTTAAATTGCCACTTTCTGCACCGCAAACACTGTTAACATCTAAATTCATTAACAGAGCCATCCATTTTTCACTGACAATTGCACTGTGCTTGCGGTGCTGCCTGGAGTAATGCACACTGGTGTTTATGGAGATTATTGCATGCATAGCACAGGATGTTAGAAGAGGAAAAGCCAATCTCTATGACACTGTCACATCTCTGGTGTCACATCTCTGGATATTGCTGCAAATGTATGCCCTGCTCAACATATCATGATCCAAAACAAAAATGTCTGTGTACCGTAGGATCCAATCGCATCCAATCAGATTCATTCCGCCAATGACTGCGTGCTATCAGCAGCACAGAAATATTTGCTTTCTCCTAATTTTCAGAAACCCTCTTTTGTGACATAAATATTTGTATTGATCGAATGATAAATCTAATTTTTTTTTTTGCAGTCTCAACTCTGCTTAAAAAGAGTTAAAGAGTTAATAATTCACCGGCCAATCTAGTATGAATTTAAAATACTAAGGCTTCTTAATGACCTACTGGAAATGATTGGAAATTTAAAAGCACTCACTACATTAAATGTAAATCTGTCACATTTTAACACCCTTCAAAAATGATGTCCAACAAATTATATAGGCCATTTCCCCATTTATTTTATGGGCTTCCAAAATTTACACTGCTGAGCCTCACTT
Organism: Glandirana rugosa; assembly: GCA_018402905.1. Taxonomy (NCBI): domain Eukaryota; kingdom Metazoa; phylum Chordata; class Amphibia; order Anura; family Ranidae; genus Glandirana; species Glandirana rugosa. The sequence goes on from BLSH010420014.1 coordinate 2,084,510, forward strand.
TACAGAATGGCACATAAAAGCCTGCAGATGTAAAAATCAGTAAAAAAACGTCATTTTCAGAAAAAGTTTATTTTTCAAGTTCCAAAGACTTTGTGGAAAGAGTACGATCCACATACATCTTACGTTTGCTTGAAGCTAAGCCTGCTGGGAGCTGCAGTCTGATTGGTTGCTTTGAGTAATGGCATTTCATGGACATTTATATTGTGGACAATAATAGTAGCACTGCCTTTTTTGATATTTTATCTCTTTTCAGAATTGTGGAGTAATGTATTAAAACTGGAGAGTGCAAAATCTGGTGCTGCTCTGCATAGAAACCAATTGGCTTCCAGTTTTTTTTTTTTTTTTGTCCAAGATGAATTGAATAAGCTGAAGAAAGACACTGATTGGCTACCATGTAGAGCTGCACCAGATTTTGCACTCTATTTTTTAGTAAATCAACCCCTGTATTATTAATTTTGGATAGAGTAGGAAAATGTTAGGTTTTTGGTGACTGTGTCCCCTAGGAGGATATTCACCCTGTCAGTTGGCCTTGATGATGGTTGTCACTGGGACATTTAATAGAACATCCAAACCTTTAGGCTTCATGCACACTGGTATTTTTCTGCTCCTAGAAGATAAATAGTGTTATTATACGTGTCCATGCACACTACTTTAGGCTATTAGCATTTTTTGAGCTTCAGCTTCTAGGAGCAGAAAAAAGGAGCGTTTTTCCAGCAGAAGAAAAATGTTGAATGCTCCTAACTGCTTCTAAATGCTACTAAATTGCTAAGTAGTTGAGTTTAGAAGCATATTTTAGATAGTAAGCTCCACGAGCAGGGCCCTCCTATTCCTTCTGTATTGAACTGTGTCCCTTCTTTATTGTAAAGCGCTGCGCAAACTGTTGGCGCTATATAAATCCTGTATAATAATAATAATTTTTTGGAAAGCAAAAAAATGCTTTCAGGACGGAAACGCCAAATGCCTGTAACAGCTTGTAAACACGCCTAAACGCGGTAACGTTTATAGGTGTTTGTAATTTTTAAAAAAAAACGCTTCTAGGTGCAAATGCAGCTAGACGCGGCATGTAAACACGGCTAAACGGACATTTTTAAACATCGGTTTCTAGCTGTCGAGTTAAATCGTTCAAGAGAGGTTAAGCAATGTCCCGTGTACATTAAGCCTAACAGTTGTCACCAAAAAAGGAGGGGAAATTGATTATCTACAAAAGGGGCTTTCTCTCACTCTAGAGAGATTTGTACTCACTTCCTGTTGTGTTTCCTGGGCAGGAAAATATACAAAAAAAATCTCTTCACAGGAACACAGACAAAAAAATAAATAAATAAGTAAATAAAATAATCATAGGGATTTAATCCATGCCTTCCAGTTCCTAAAAAAAACGTACCAGTGGAACTCAAAAAACTCAAACTCAAAAAACAAAACAAAAAAAAAAAAAACAGGAATTTTAACCATTCCTACTCTATCCAATAAAACAAAAAAAATTGTGATTTTAATAAATCCTACTGTTTTATTGTAGATACCTTGTAATTAAATGAACTTGCCTGTAGTGTGGTATGTTTTTTTTTTTAAATCAAATTCAGGTAGCACATAGCAAGAAATATAGGAAAAAAGGGGGGAAACTGGTTTCAAGGCCCCCCCCTTTTCCTCATGGGATTGTGGCGGCGGCAGTTTCAAGGCCCCCATAGTAATTTAAAACAGATTAGGTCTGGGATTGGCCAGCGCAGTCAGGTGACAGGAAGGAATATTCTGGAAAATGAAAGGGCAGAACAGGATTGGTCAAAAGAGGTCAGATGACTAGGAATGTTCTGGAAAGCTAAGATCCCCCCCCTATAAAAAGGGGGTTCCGGGGCTAGATTGGGGCCAGTCACCTGAGGGAGTAACAGGACAGCTCCCCGCCCGCCCATCCCCTTGTCGCGGCTTATTACGAGGTGGGACCCCCCTTTCCAAAAAAAAAAAAAAATATATATAAGGGAAAGGGGGGGGGTTTTGAGAATATTTTCTGTGGTTAATAAATTGGTAGGCCTGAGCCGTAGTGGCTAGGTCGTGGTTTGGAATATTTGTATTGATGTTTATAAAGATTAAAATATTTATTATTATCAATATTGAAACCTATAATAAAGCCGCGGCCGTTATTTACAACCAAGTAAGTGGTTTGGTGTTTTTTGTTCATTAATATTAATAAGTTAAGTATAGAATATATGCTTGCCGCTTACAATCCCATTAGCATTCAGTAGCTTGAAGTTTGTCAACCGATACAACCTGATTCCTAAATGGTTATTATTGTGAGTTACCGTATCCCACTGCAATGTCTGCTAGCTTATTAAATCTTATAAGTAAGGATTTCAGTGAAAGATTATTTGGGCTAACAGTTTAAAAAATATACTTCTCTCAGTAATATCAATCTACAAAAAAAAAAATACAATTTTTATTGCATTTCAATCACCTGAATTACACATTTGACAAGTTTGAGGAGTCGTATCCGTAATGCCTATCACAGCATGGCAATTGTCATGGTGAAAACTCATTTGCCAGGCCATAAGCCTACACTGATGGGAAAAGTTTATTTGATATTCTACAAATTCTTTAAAATGAATGTCATAACATAAAAAGCTTCAGATTAACAAATGAATGGCTGTATGAGCATCTAATACAAGGTGGCTGCACATGCCAACTTCTTTTTTTTTTTTGTTTGCTTACAAACTTTTATTGTAAGGCATAAATGGTATCAAAAATCTTACATTTTGGCAAGGTTACAACTTAATTATGATTTTTTACGTATGATAATGTGTTTAAATAGAAATGGGAAATGCATTTGTTATTTATATACCAGTAGTTTTACAATTGACTGGAAATACAGAGTAATTCAATCATGAAATGGTCTCTACAGAGTTATTATAACAAATCAGATATTTAGGGTGGAGAATAGTACATCAGCATGATCATTCCAGGCCTGCCATTTTTTGATATATATATATATATGTATGGAATTATTTAAGGTATGATGAAGTTTTTCCATAAGAATAATATTATTTATTTGTGTTTTAAGTTGTGCAAAGGGGATTAAACGTGATTTCCAATGAGTGGCTATCAGCCAGTGTATTGTGACACAGATAGTGTAGATAAGTTTAATTTTATGACCAGAAATATCAGTTATAGGGGCAAATAGTAAACAGTTAGATAAAGTAAGGGATATTTGAGAGTCAGAGATATTAGATGCAAAGTTTTCCAGATGATTGAAATCTTATCACAGTACCAAAAATATGTGAGAAAGATCCAGGGACTGAGCAACCTCTGAAACATGTCTGTGATACTGTGGTGTAGTGGGTAGCACTTTCGCCTAGCAGTAAAAAGGGTCGCTGGTTCAAATCCCGATCACGACACTACCTGCCTGGAGTTTGCATGTTCTCCCTGTGCCTGCGTGGGTTTCCTCCGGGTACTCCGGTTTCCTCCCACACTCCAAAGACATGCTGTGAGGTTAATTAGATCCTGTCTAAATTGGCCCTAGTATATGTTTGAATGTGAGTTAGGGACTTTAGATTGTAAGCTCCTTGAGGGTAGGGACTGATGTGAATATACAATGTATATGTAAAGCGCTGCGTAAATTGACAGCGCTATATAAGTACCTGAAATAAATATATAGTGTGGTTTTACTGGAGTGTAGCACCAGCACATGCCAACTTCTATAGAAACTAGTGTCGTGTAATCATTTGAATGTCTTTTTTTGTCATATTTAAACTCAAAAAAAAAAAAAAAAGCTGGAAATGACTTATAAAGAGCTATTCTTCACTGATCAGTCACAGTAATATACATGACATAGGTCCCATAGCGTGCTTCCAATGCATAAAATGCCCTGTGATGTATATTTTTAGGGGACCACCCTTCTAGTGGTGGGAGAGAGTTAACACAGATCACTATGGCTGGCTGTAAATGGATCTCTTTCTGTGAATGAATGCTGGACTGGCCATTCACTTTTCCTAGCTGCTCTCTTATCTGAAAATCTCCTTCTGGTTACTGAGGATGAATTTGGTTTTGCTGACAGATCTCTGATAATGAGATTTTTAGATTTCCCTTTTAGTCTAGTAAAAGTATAAATATAGGAGATGCCATTTCACATGTATTTCTCAAGGTACAGTTGTGCTGTCATACTGATCCTGGCTCCTCTATCTAATAAGATACTTGGAACAAGAATGCACAGTGGAGAAGTCTTCAGATTTCACTGGCTGCATGCTTGTTCTATGTCAGTTTTTTACTTGGTAATCAGGGTTGTTGCCCCAAACCTGCACCTAACAAGTCAGCAATGGCAGTTCCAATATTTCTATACTCACAGGTCCTCTTTGAAGTATATTTAAACACAGTTATTAAAATACTGTATAACTAGTAATATATTACTATATTTTCAAAAGTAATTTTCAATACTTTTAAAGCTGCAACTTTTATGAAAATAATTACTGGTTGTCCTGTGGTGAAGGTCCTTGTGAAGGTGCACCCCTTGTATTAGGGTGAGATTGGTGGGTCCCTCACATTAATATATTTCCATCACACATGTTCCTGGACCCTGAATAAAGGGGTGGTATAGCACCTGCCAGTAGGTTGGCTGGTATCAGCGTAGATGAGATCAGATGCCCTCAGCATGCAATGGATCCATAATCAATGCCTGAGGAAGAGTGTGACCTTGCACCTGCACTTACTCTGCTGTGTTCACTTTAATTAATCATGAAGGCTATTGATTATGGATCCATGATGTGGTGCTGTCATCTGTTCTTATCAGGGCTGTGCCTCTGTCTTCCAGGTGAACTCCTATGCAGTCACCCCAACTCCCATCCTTCTGATGAAGACAACGAATGGGTGATCACCCCTCAGTACATAAGCATGGACCAATGTTGTCACCATCAGGAAACCCTTCCTGAGAATGCCATGAAACTAACAATGATTTGCTTATATATAAACCAGCTATTCCCAACCAAGGTTCAATGAAGTCTGGGGTTCCAACAGAGGTTACTGCGGTCCCTTGAGCTGTGACTAATTGACCTTACATATGATGGTGTTTGCATAGTTCTGGGGCCAACATATAAACTGATTCCCTCGTTTAGAGATTTGAGGTGGATGGGGGAATCTTCCAGCTGTGCCTTTGTATTGTGTCAGAGGGGGAGACGTCCCCACTGTCAGAATACACTGATTTATTTATTTTATTTGTTACAGGTGCTCATATAACGATGTTGATGTATGCAACACTTTACATATATATTATACATTCACATCAGGCTCTGCCCCTAAGGAGCTTACAATCTAAGGTCCCTAACTCACATTCATAGATACACATACTAGGGCCAATTTAGACAGGATTCAATATACCTACCAGCATTTCTTTGGAGTGTGGGAGGAAACCGGAGTACCCGGAGGAAACCCACGAAGGCACAGGGAGAACATGCAAACTCCAGGCAGGTAGTGTTGTGTTTGACTTATCAAAAATCAGACAGGTTGGTTGTACAGAAGTTAATAAATAGATCGACTTCTGTACAACCAGCCTGCCCATGCATGGATTGAAATTCAGCTGATCCCTGCTGAACCGGCTGAATTTCAATCCATGTATGGCTAGCTTAAAAGGGAACTTCAGTCATTTTTTCAACATTTATTTCAGATACTTATATATAGTTGCGCTGTCAATTTACGCAACGCTTTACATATACATTGTGCATTCACATCAGTCCCCACCCTCAATGAGCTTACAATCTAAGGACCCTAACTCACATTCATACATATACTAGGGCCAATTTAGACAGGATCTAATTTACCTACCAGCATGTCTATGAAGTGTGGGAGGAAACTGGAGTACCCAGAGGAAACCCGCACAGGGAGAACTTGCAAACTCCAGGCAGGTAGTGTCGTAGTTGAGATTCGAACCAGCGACCCTTTTGCTGCCAGGTGAAAGTGCTATCCACTGCACCACTGAGCCATTCCATCTATTAAATCCTCTGCCCTTGTTGCTTTAACTTTGGATAGTAAAACTTGTTTCTTCTGCCAGTAAATACCTTATACAGCCCACTCCCTGTTTCTTGTCTAGTCATTAGCCTCAGTGTTTGACATCATGCACAGCTCTCCCTCTCACTCTTGTGAGAGCTTGGCAGGAAGGGGGGGTGAGTCATAAGAGGGCCAATGAGAGCTGCAGGGCTGGAGGTGTGCCTCTGTGTGTCTGTGTAAATCCAGCAAGTGAACAGGCAGAAGCTCTTCAGCTGCCCACAGTTAAAATGATTGCAGCCAGACTCAGTGGAGGGAGATTTCTGCAGCATATTTGGCAAGTACAGAATCACAGTATATATAAAATAATATGCAACGTGGTTGGTGGGAATCTTCAGAATGGCAAAGATGTTTTTTATTACAAATTATGTGAGCAGACTGCAGTTCCTCTTTAAGGAAGAGGGATTCTTCCTACTGACTCACAGTTAATTACTTTCAGCAACCGATTCTCTGAGAAATGAAGTTTATTTGGGTAAATCTGTGAATATTGGATTAAATCTGTATATATTGGCGTAAACCTGGGGTCAAAAGGTAGAGAAAGGCTTATGTAGACAGACAGGGGTGCTGAGATGCAATAAGGATACAAATGAGGTGAAAAGAAGAAATGTATTCAATCAATAAATAACAATTGTTTATGATCTGGGATACTTTAGTAAAATATTGCTACTTTAATTAATTCTTTCCAAGGCTGATGACACAGTGGCAATTTTTCTAGAGACTATTCACTGCTTTAGTTTGCTAACCTCAGCACACTGGGCTCTTCTCAACGCCTTTTGTCCTGGCAGGAGAAAATCAGTATTGAAAATTATTATTATTATTCAGGATTTATATAGCGCCAACAGTTTGCGCAGCGCTTTACAACATGGGGGCAGACAGTACAGTTACAATACAAATGATTAGAGGAGGAATCAGAGGGCCCTGCTCGTTAGAGCTTACAATCTAGATGGGATGAAAATGAACCTAAAGCTGCTTTTTTGTAAACGCGTTTTGGCGCATCAAACGCTTGGTCGTTCATTAATATTTTCGGCCAGAATATTAATTTATTCTCCCCACTAAAACAAATATGAGTCTTTTTTCTGGATTCATCTTCCCTTTAGCCCTGTGTATCAGCGCCCCCAGCGTTATGTATTCTAGTTATTGCCACATCCTGGTCTGTATGCATCTCCTGCAGTCGCAGAGTGCTGGTTTCTCTTTTGGTCGCGGGCGGACTGCATTTCTGTCCATGCAAGTTGGTTGGTGTTTGCCCTGGTGCATATAATATGGTGGTGGTCAATCAAATCCCCTGAGGAAGCCTGTGAAGGCGAAACATGTTGGGATAATTACTTGACTGCCTACAATCCACCAGCAGGGTCACCCTAACCTAATCATCTGGACCACTACTTTTTAATATGTGTATTGTCTATATTTTCCCCTTTTTAACGGATACAATAATTGTTAAAAATAAAGCTGTATTGTTTTTATTGAGGTTTCGGTTTGAAATGTATCTCTTTGCACTGCGTAATCGCCTTAGGGAACTTCGTTCTACCTTACCAATACCTATAACCTTGGGATGAGGTGCGTTTTGGATTGTATTATATATGGAATGCCAGGGGAATAATACAGAGATAGGGTCCTTTCACACATACGGACCATTCATCAGTTCATCAGTTCCGTCACATCAAAACGGATGAAGTATTCATCCGTTTTTTCATCCGTTTTTTCATCAGTGGTCATCAGTTTTTCATCAGTTTTTTTTACATCCACTACCAATGCAAAAACGGATGAAAAACTGACCGTTCATCCATTTACATCCCTTTTTCGTAGGGTCCGTATTTTTGACAGATGAAAAATAGAACTTCCATCCGTTCAAAAAATCGGATGTTGACGGAAGTGGATGAAAACAGATGCAAATGAATGATCATCCATTGTCATCCATTTTTCCATAGAGTTGCATTGATGTCCGTTTTTCATCCGTCAACGGATGAATGAAAAACAGACAATCGGTCCGTGTGTGTGAAAGGGGCCTTCAGGCTTCATTTTGCAAAGAATACTCAATCACATGCAAGGAAAGTTAAACAAACAGCATTTTTCCTTGCACGTGATTGGATGAAGGAAGTCAGCAGAGCTTCTGCTCATTTACTAAGCTCTGGAGCCACTGCACTTTGCAAAGTGCACAGTCTTTTTGCCTTTAGTAAATCAACCCTATAAGCTAACATAAAGGGGTGTTTAGAGGCAGAAGAAAAAAAAAAAACTTGAAAGCCCTGTAGTTTTGAGCTGCAGGATATATGAGCCCTTACAGCGATTTGCAATGACCAAGGGGCCAGTTCACACCAGATACAGTCCAGTGCATTTTTCCTCTGCATCAAAAACACAGTAGTAGGTTATATGGGTTCCTATGGCATAGTTCACATCAATGCAGTCAAAAAACTAGCACATGCTGCTTTTTTTTCTACACTGAACTCTAATGCAATGTGGCAAAATGCACCAAAAATAAATTACAGCAAAAATAAATAAAAATAGAAACCTTGGAAAAAACGCACTGAATCGCATTGAAAACGCATCAAAAAAGCATATAGAGAAATGCATTCATTCAGAGTGAGATTTTGTGGTGCAAACTGTAAGCAGAGACAGATCAGGAACACATCCACAGTCTGTTTTTGTGGTGGGAATCCGCGTTTGATTGTGAGAGTCTCAGGTAATAGCGCACTGGGTTATATTCTGTGACACACCACTCCCTCTCTGGGCTGATTCACCCCAGTACATCTTTATTCTGCATCAAAAACGCACAGACAGTGTTTAACATGAATTCCAATGGCCCTAGTTCACACAGAGCAGTCAACAAAAGTAGAACATGCTGCGTTTGTTTATTTTTTTGTGCATGCAGTGCATCTGGAACGCAGGAAAACGCATAAAAAAGCACAGGAAAGCACATGTCCTTCTTGAGAAGAAGAAAATAAAGCGGATAAATGCACTGAAACGCATGGGGCATTGTGGTGTGATTGCTGTCATTTGACAGAAAATGTTGCTAGTGATTTTGCTGACGCTGCTGAGCCTTGATCGCTGAGCGATTAAATACTGTCCAATGGAAGTGTCTGCGATCATGGGCAATATTTATAGTGATGGGTGGTGGTCATTAGGAATAGGCACGGGTGTCACCAGCCTAGGATGTCACCTGGATCCTCTGTATGGGGACAATGAATAGGGGGAGCCCATTATAGGACTTGGGGGGGGGGTGACAGAAGGGACACAAGTAGTGCAGTTGTATCTCTATAGGACACCTATATGGAGATGAGATCGCAGGGGATGATTGATCCTTGCACAGTCCCCAGGAGAGGAGGTCTGGGTGCTGGGGGGCACGGTTGCTGCCCATGCTGTGTGTCACATCTTCTGATTCCATCCCACATATGCACTGTGCGGGCCCAACGTTGTCACCAGCGATCAGATCCCCCCTCCACTTTCTCCGCTCTCTCCGCTCTCTCACATCCCTCGCTCTCCCAGCCTGTCTGGCACTGACGGGCCAGTCCAGGTAAACGGGGCGTGCCCACCAAACCCCCCGCCCATTGCTGACTGTGATTGGCCCGCGGTGGGTTGAGTGACAGAAGGGAGCAGGACGGGGGCATGAAGGAGCCTGGAAGCCCCGCCCCCTTGGCAATGTCTTGCAGCCGCACTAAAACTTGAAGCATTGATTCCGCTGGGATATAGAGGAGGAGAGGAGAGGTGCACCGTACTCATTCACAGACCTCCGCCATGGCCGGGATTACCATACACTGCTTCCTCTACTCTCTGATCTTTGGGATCTGTTCGGCAGTCACAGGATCTAGGATCTATCCGGCCAGTGAAGGTAAGCCTGGGATTATCTGCAGATCGGACCGGCGGGGGGGTCTGCCCGCTATGTCACATCGACCGATCTGGATGGATTTCGGAGATCCCCCATGGAGGGGACACCGGAGGACTGAACTGGATGTGCACCGACCTGAGCTGGATGGGAGTCCTATGGGGGCTGATCGGGATCGCAGGACGATGGATTTGTGTGTGTGAGCCCATCGTACGGAGAGGAGTCCGGACAACTTCATTATTATCGGGAGACTCCATCCTACCCCTCCACACAATGATCACTGCCAGATGTCTATATACATCGTCTGTATACTACTCCTATGTACTGCCAGACACATCGCCTGTATACTACTCCTATGTACTGCCAGGCACATCCTCTGTATACTACTCCTATGTACTACTATATACCCTGCTCCCATGTACTACTATGTACAGCGCCAGGCACATCGCCTGTATACTACTCCTATGTACTACCATATATCCTGCTCCCATGTACTACTATGTACAGCACCTGTATACTACTCCTATGTACTACTATATACCCTGCTCCCATGTACTACTATGTACAGCGCCTGTATACTACTCCTATGTACTACTATATACCCTGCTCCGATGTACTACTATGTACAGCGCCTGTATACTACTCCTATGTACTACTATATACCCTGCTCCGATGTACTACTATGTACAGCGCCTGTATACTACTCCGATACACAGGATGGGACGGATCCGTATATCTCTAGATATTCCTATCCAGACAGATGTGTATATTCCTATGTACTCCAAGACAGATGTATATATCTTATATACTTCAATATAGATGGGACTGCCCCCACATATATTCTTATAGAGATAAGACTGGTCCCCATTGTATATTTCTATATATCCCTTTATACTTTTATTATACTCCTATACAGATGGGATTGGTGCCCCTGTATATTCATATATACTCCCAGTGTATTTTATATACTCCTATACAGCAAGGTCTTGTGCTCCTTATATCTTCCTAGACAGATGTAACTTGTGCTCTCTCTATAATCAGAATCATTCCTATATATTTGTGACTGATTTAATATATTCCTATACAGAGGTGACTCATGCCCCTGGTATATTTCTATAAAGATATAACTGGTGCCCCCCCCTCTATAATTATTATATACATTTCTAGAAAGATGTGACCAATGCCCCCTCAATATTCCCATAAAGATGTGACCGGTGCCCCCTCTATATTCTCATAAAGATTTTATATCTCCCCCGTGGTCAGTGTAGAAATACCCTTA
>BLSH010420014.1:2097134-2122715 GCA_018402905.1 Glandirana rugosa
ACCCGTAGAGAGACGTAGGCTAGCCATTACATAAAGATGAACCATTATAAAAAAAAAAGTTGTTAAACATGTTTTGACATGGGTAGAATATAAAGCTACATACCAGTGTGTGTAACAGATACAATCAGTGTAGCGTCTTCATGCCCGGGCATCATTGGTTTCATACGTGTTCTTCACATCTGCCTGCTAAACTTGCCTGCCATAAAGTTGCAGTAGAATGTCTGCCTTCCCTCGCACACAAGGGGTTCTGTGCCTTTGAATGCTGATCACGTCTGCCTTCCCCTCTCCCCTTATTCCCCTCTTTTTGTATAAATTGAGCCCCATTGTTCTCTTTGTAGCTCCAATCTACCTTATAAGAATCTAGATAGATGTAGATTGCAGCACAGCAGAACGGAGGAGGGGGAATGAAGAGAAATATAAGATGGGTACAGTTTTGTACAAATTGTTGAAAAAAAAAATATTACCAAGTAGAAATACATTACCGATCGGATGCAGAGAGATGCCCAAATCCAAACTAGCCATCGTGGTGCCATCATAAAATAACAGATCCAAGTAAAGACTTTCTGGGTAGGCTTTTCATGGACGACTAGAAAAAATGGATAAATGCTATATATATATATATATATATATATATATATATATACATAGTGCAGGGATTTAACAGATTTTGTAGCAACGTAGAACTGCAACTGTAAAAATGATCGATGGATTGTAGATACCTCCTATGAATTTTGCCATATGGTCTACAGTAACTGAATTCTTTTGCAACGTTCCTGTGTTAAACATATTGATTAAAGCTAAGAGACTAGTTAAAAGCCCCTGACCATGGGGGCTAGTCTGACTCCCGTCTGTTGGCACATTATCACAATGCTACACGGCGAATAACTGGTACCAATATCAGTATGATGTATAATAAATCTGGGATTATTTAATACATTAGCAGAAGAAAATGACAAGTACCCTTTCTCTACAAAGCACATTAATTATGTAAATGAAGAAAATAAATAGATATATATTTATATCTCTCAAAGTCATAGAAATATCTGAGCTAAATAATAGAAGTGTGCAGAGTTCTGTGTAGCATTCCCAGATGGATCTCAATCATAGACTATTGTGCTCCATTTCCCGTCCATGTCACTCACGGTATACCTGCTCTTTTCTTTCAGTTACCCTCTTGGATTCCAGGTCTGTGCAAGGAGAGCTTGGCTGGATAGCCAGTCCTATAGAAGGAGGGGTAAGTCCTTGATTTGGTACAATTAAGAGACTCTAATGGGATGATTGGCTCTCTATACCGATTTCAGAAAGGCTCATTTTTGGTTGATTGTGCAGAGAGGCTTATTACTTCTACGGCCCACCATATCAATTACCTTTTGTGGGCCCTGAAACCTAATATTTTAGGGGGATAGCTATTACGGACTGACTGACAACTAAAAGTAAAACAAAAATGTAAATTGTTTTCTTTTTAGTAAAAAATAAGATAAAAGTGAATAGCTGCCTAAACTAGGTAATAGAATACCATTGTGAGGCTATGAGAATTTGTTACTATTTGTCCTTTAAAATATGAGACTCCTTGTGGGCCATCAAGACAAGGAGGGGTGATGTGCTGCAATTTGTGGCAACCAAGCGGCTTACCGGCTTTGCTCCATGCTGCTGATTTTTGAAGTATACCGATACTAAAACACAATACATGTATATTGTGTAGCTGTGAATTTGACATTTACTCGGCACGCTTTTTACAGCGTTTGTTGGTTTTATTCTGTTTCTCAAGCATTACGCTGTGGTTTGTTGTTAAAAATACCTAAGTTAGCTATTTAACCTATGTATTGGTGAGCAGAACAAAGTTTAATAATGGTAAGTATACTCCTGAAATGCCATGGTATTTGAAGAGCTTTTATCCCCGCTCTTCTCTAAAGCAAAGCATGCAGAATGCACAGTCTACTAACAATGGCCATTTCAGGGCACTCACGTATATTTTACACAAGGCCCAGAAGATGCCATCGCATGCAGCACTGGCATCATTGTTAGACTTACCAGCTGCTATCCCTGCCATTTGTTTGCCTGTTTATGGTAGAAGATGCCATGCAGGATCCTATAGGTCTGAATAGCATTGCAGTGCTACTTTTTGTTTAATCTACAATACATAATTGTCAAAGGATGAATTGCTTATCAGAGAAGTTCCTTCGACTCAGGACTTGCATTGTTCTCCCCAGTAAGGAATACATTACCTGGGGCAGGCAAGGATACATGAAAGGCTCAGTCATGTGACTCCAGGCCTAGGAATAAATGTCCTGAAAATAAGAACAAAAATATACAGTGAGCTCCAGTTTGTGGAATTTTTAGATTTAAGTACATCTTGAGATGTTATAAAGGTTCTAGCAGTACAGTTTGAGATGTTCTAACAGAAGATTCATGATTTCATGATGGCTGACTGGCACCTGGAGGCCTAAATGGCTGACATTTACCTCAGACTCGTCAGTGTGCATCGCAGTTCTCCGGCTCGTGGAACTTATTCAGAAACAGCCTGTCCTATTCCCACACTGTGCAATACAAAGGGACAATCGCTCATTCTGTGTGCCAAGGGCAAGAAGTATAGTGGAAACCGTGCAACAATGTAGTTTGGGTTGACCTTGAGGAACATAATACATGTTTCTCATCGCAGACAGCCGTGAGCTGTATAATGGTTTAATTGGCCCACATAAATTACTTTTGTTTTTTTAATAGCAGCACAAAGGAAAAATGCTTTACCTCATAGTGTCCAGTGAGACATAAACGTTCGTCCTAATGGACACGTGTTCTTTGACTGCACTTTTGCATCAAACCTGATTTATATGCCTTGGGAATAAGGCCTCATAGTATGCACGCTATGCCGTTTTTTTTTCTAGTTCAGAAAAATTTTGTGCTTACTTCATTCGAGTCATCATTATGCAAACCTATTTTTTATGAATTTTCCTGTTTGTGACACATACTGTTTACATATCCACCATCCTGCAGCCTAAGAATTGATTCCTCTTTCATTCCGCTGTGTTTATTTCTATAGAGACATATAAGTTTGACATTGACTTATAGGTTGACATAATATGAATGTCTTGCATTACTGGTAATATTGAGAGTGTCAGGGCTGCAGTAATGTTTAAGTGACGCTGATTTCAGTTGCCACTTTCCTGTCTCCCTACGGACGTGACAGTTTTCTCCAAGCCCAGCAGACGCATGCATGCTATTTTTATACTGCTGGTGAAAAATTTAATAGTACATGGCCAGTCAGGGATCCTCGGTAGATTGCATTTTCCTTTTACAGTTACTTGTTTGATTTGCATTGTATTCTAGTAGATCTAAATAAAGGATATATTTCTTAGTAGGTACACAGCATATCTGCAGTACACAGCAAATCCAGCTGTGGTGGCCCTTAGATTTGGTGGTAGTGGGTTCATTCACATACTTTAAGCTTTTGAGGATGTGACTTTATTAGGATCACACAGATTGGTTGATATGAGCAGCTAAGGTGCTTATCACTTTGTTGACTGCCTCTGGTAAATGTCATATCCCCTCTGCGACCAACAGGGGGCAGTAGTAAAGGATTTGGTTGCCAGCTAAACTGGCATCTGTCTATGCGTCTGCTATTATGTTAGAAAATTGTAGTTGAATTTTGTATATTTTTTGTGTTTTTTTTTTTTTTTTTTTTTTTAATACTGTGGCATTACTTTGTGCGATGGCACTTGTCTGATGCTGCTCTGTTGTGCTTCATTTAGCCGAGCTTAAAATTGCTAGTACAGTCTTCTCCTAAAGCATATATATTAACTTCTTTAATATACAAAGGAAAATGCACTTTTGCAAACACCTGTAATCTATAGCAAACAATCAGAAATAATCTTTCACAGTATCTGCATTAAGCAAACGTCTGTCTTCTATAGGTTATCAGACATTACATTAATCATCATCACTGATCTCTGCAGTGCTAGGTGTTATGTGGGCTATTTGTCACATTATTGAATTGTTTTTATTGCTTAGTTGTGCCAATAAAGCTTGAAAAACTAAATTTACATTTTTATTTTTTTTTGTTTTCTTACAGTGGGAAGAAGTGAGCATCATGGATGAGAAAAACACTCCTATACGAACCTATCAGGTCTGTAATGTAATGGAGTCAAGCCAGAACAACTGGTTACGGACTGACTGGATCCCCCGAAGCGGGGCACAGAGGGTGTATGTTGAAATCAAGTTCACCTTAAGGGACTGTAATAGCTTGCCTGGTGTGATGGGAACTTGCAAGGAAACATTTAATCTTTACTATTATGAGTCAAACAGTGATAAGGAACGCTTTATCCGCGAAACTCAATTTGTCAAAATTGACACTATAGCTGCTGATGAAAGCTTCACCCAGGTGGACATTGGAGACCGGATAATGAAGCTTAACACGGAGGTCAGGGATGTAGGTCCACTCAGCAAGAAAGGTTTCTACTTGGCCTTTCAGGATGTGGGAGCATGTATAGCCCTTGTGTCTGTTCGTGTTTTCTACAAGAAGTGTCCATTAACTGTTCGAAACCTGGCCCAGTTTCCTGACACCATCACAGGTTCTGACACCTCCTCCCTGGTGGAAGTCAGAGGATCTTGTGTCAATAACTCTGAGGAGAAAGATGTGCCTAAAATGTACTGTGGAGCTGATGGCGAGTGGCTGGTGCCTATTGGGAACTGCCTGTGTAATGCCGGGTATGAAGAGCGCAATGGGGGGTGTCAAGGTAAGAGCCTAAACTGTATGTTTCTATCTGGTGTATAATAGTGTAATTGAAAGTTCCATAAGATGAATGGAAACAAGCCATTAATTAGCAGATCTCTTGGGAGGGCTGTTGACAGAAGGGTTGCACACACAAGGCCAAGAGGTCCAGGTGGCAGGGCTGGCACAAGACATAACTTGAACAAATGGCATGGCAGAAGGCAGGGAAGACATATTCAGAGGCTGGCTCTGCAGAGATGATGGTGAATCCACCATGTTCACATCCGATAAGAACGAAACCTGCCATGGGGGGATCTAGGATTTCTTGCTGTTTGCTGGTCTAGTTGCTTTGATATGCTTTTGAGAAGCAGCACAGTTTCTAGTAGTCTTCTCCATCTTTAATAGGAAATATTTGAATAGAATTTAGAAATGTTAAAAGTTTATGGGTTGTTTATTCATTTAGAGATCTGAAACCTTTGCTTAGAACACATAGTCCCTAACCTACTGCATCACACATTTTTTTAATGCTGAATACAGTAGTACAGTCCAAATATTCTTTTACAAGAACTATGCTGAACTTGATGGTGGTGGAACGATAATGTCTGAACATTCTACAATTACAGAAATTTGACCTTCAAAAATATTTGAGCTTGAAATTGTTAAATGTTTACTTAAATCTTGAGTAAAAAAAAAAGAAAAAACTGCTATTGATTTAATCCTTTCTATACCAATGTGGTCTTCGCAGAAATGGGAGATACTAAGAAGAAGAGTAATTCATAGTGACTATGGTTTGGCCTTTAAGTGCACATATGTGTCATTGTGTATATGTGTGCCGAGCACAGTAGCAGCCTGTGTGTGATGCACCTGAAAAGGCCCTTGTCTTCAGTTCACAGCAATATGTATCTTGGCTCCAGGGCAGGTCTGTACTGGAGTCTAGACACTTGCACAAGGCCTTGTTTTATGGCTTCTAGCGTTGGACTTGTCTAAGAGCAGGGCAATCCATTTCCTATTCCTTTTTCTCTGTAGTGAATTAGGTTGCATTGTTTTTGGCACAGTGGCTGGCAGCTCGCTCTACTGGTTCTTGGAGAGGCCTAACCTTGGCATGTGGTGTTAGGATGGTCCAACTATATTTGTTGAACAAAAAAAAAAAAAAATGACACAGGAATAAATAAATCCTTCTTTTGGCCAAGCTACTGACTGGTAAGGAGAATGGAGCTTTCTAAGAAGCAACAGGTTGTCTGTGATCTGTTTAACTGAAAGGACGGTGCAGGCTCTTATAGGCTTTTGGCACTCCTTTGTGGCCCAAAGGACCATAATCCCAGCACAGGTCTTTCATCACATTACTTCGGGTTCAGGTCTTCTGTGTAGATTTTATGGCACCAGCTTTAAATTGATCCAGGCTGCAAAGCCTTTGTCAGATGGTGTCCTGTGGAAGGAGATAATTAGCAGTCTCACAAAAGTGCCTATGAAGAAGGCCAATTAAACATCTCTAACTGTGATAGGGGTATATATATATATATATATATATATGTACTGTATATCCAACAGTTTTTCCCTTTTGTATCACTTTGGGCCTTTCTCTTAGGTTGTAAGCTCTAATGAGCAGGGCCCTCTTATTCCTCCTGTGTGGAATTGTATTGTAACTGTACTGTCTGCCCTCATGGTTTACAAACCGTTGGCAATATATAAATCCTGAATAATAATAATAATATTCATTAAAAAAAAAAAAATGATTATAAAATAAATATATAGTGTAAATGGACATTTACACGTTTATATACACATGTGTTATGTATTGAGTAGCCTGCCATTATTATGTTGATTGAATAGACTGGCACTGACGTTGCACATTCCAACTTCACAACTTTTTTTTTATGCTTTGTTGCATGCTCTTATGGGCTCGGCATCTGGCATACTGACCACCATTTGGCTGGCTGTACACCATTGCTGACCTTGCTTATATGCTCCTTCATGTCAGGTTTCTATGCTGGTTATTAAATTATCTGCATTCATGGAGTCCTTTGGGATCATCCTCTTCAGTGGCCATTTTGGACTCAGATCTTATATAGATAAGAGCTTTGGGCGTGGATTTGAGGAAAATTAATTGCCCCTTTGAGAGGATAAGAAAGATGCACCAGCCTGGAGGTTGCGACCCCTGCCAGCAGGTTATTCCTTGATTGTCCTGAGGAGGTTGGAACCTAGCATACTGAAGACAAGAGGGAGGTCCTGAGGTCACTCAATCCCTCATCTATCTTCCTTCTGTCATTCCCTAGTCACAGGCCAAGATTGATTAAGATCTTCAGTTTGACAAAGACCTGCTGAGTGTCAGTAGAGGAGGGTCAGGGGCAGGGAATCTCCAACCTGAAGGCTTTTAACTCTATTGGCACAAGATAGTCAGCAATACATTGATTTCAGGTCACACATCGTTTTCCCGGGTGACGGTTATATAATTGGAAAGATAATCATCAAGTTTGATGTAATTATCCTTATAAATAGTAATCATTTAAATGTCCTACACACACCTACATACAATATATGCACAAGAAGCAGTTATGGTAATGAGAAACATCTGTGAAATATATCCTTATATTTAGAAGTTGAGCTTGGCATTACTTTTGGAGACTGGTTAATACAATCTGCAACTCAGGTTACTAAAAGTGTTTTGAGAATGTATAAATGTATACTTTTAGTCATGGTAAAGGTAATTGCTTACTTACTCAGACATATTTTGTTTCAAATTAAAATATGTATGTTATAAGATACATACTCTGTGTGCAATAGGGATCCTCCAGAGGTTGCTAGGGGTTCCTTGAGCAATGCATAGACCACCAATATATGAGCACACTGTGATTTTCCACTGACCACCAATGTATGAGGATACTGGTTGTCCACTGACCACCAATGTATGAGGATACTGGTTGTCCACTGACCACCAATGTATGAGGACACTGGTTGTCCACTGACCACCAATGTATGAAGATACTGGTTGTCCACTGACCACCAATGTATGAGGACACTGGTTGTCCACTGACCACCAATGTATGAGGACACTGGTTGTCCACTGACCACCAATGTATGAGGATACTGGTTGTCCACTGACCACCAATGTATGAGGATACTGTAATTGTCCATTGACCACCAATGTGAGGGAGTAGTCCAATATTTATGGTCTGCATTTCTTTTCTGGCCAATATTATTTATTTCAGTATACTTAGATGCACCAGTTTCCTTATTATTTTATTTAATCCTATATTCACAACTTGCAGCTCACACTAAACTCCTGTGAGCTGTGGATATAATTAGTGGGGGTTCCCTGAAACCTAAAATTTATTTGAAGGTTTTCTCTATGTTAAAAAGATGGAAAAAGCCTGGTAGAGGGAATCTTAGCGCCTTCCTCAGTTTGAGAGTTGTATTGCCCTCAGTTTTTTTTTAAAAGAGCAGCAGGTGAATAATATTCAGATTTGCAAACAATAATTTACATAACTACTTGATCACCTCATGAATATTCACGAGTCTTATCTCCCCACTCTCAATGCTGCCTGGAAACCATGTTTGCTTGCTAAGAAGTATCTCCTCCTGCTTTTGAGTCTCTCTCATGAATGTAGATTGTCAGCTGTCTTTGGAGCATCTCCTATTCTTCTGTTGCATTGCTCATTTACATATTCTATATGATTCCATGTACATTATACAGATTTCCCCCTCCCACTTCTGCACATCTGAACATTTACTCTTCTGAAAGCTGATGAGAATAACTCAGAAGCAGAACCCCTTTCTGTAGGTTCTGAAGGCCTATCTGATGCAAATGTATTCTTTCCTTCTCAACTGAGGAACCCGCTCTGCTGTTAGCTTCTCACTCCTACCCACCTCCTGTGACTTTCTTTTTTTCGGAAGGGTTGGGGGCTTACATTGGACTGTACCGAGTGTTCTTGCTTTATATTTACTTTTACAGGCCTGCATGACTTTTGTTGGGGGATTTTCTGCTGGAAGGAGGGAGGATTGTGGGGGTTTGCATTTATTCACTTTTTAATAAGAGGCTATCCGCAGGATAAACAGTAATTAGGACGCCAAACAGACTCGCTGAGGCGATCTAAGTTTTTTATTCCAATCAGCGTGAAGTCCTGGCTCACGGTTTCAGAACAGTTCATTGGTGGAAGAACAGGCATGTTTATAATGGTCTTGGCACAACTGGCTGCCTCACTTTGAGGTGAGAGCTTGGGGTGACATACATCTTCATGGTGATGTTATCATTCCCTCGGCTTACATCATTTATCATGTGCTTTAATGGCAATATATTTCCCTGGTTTACCTTCCCTGTACCTCATACCATTTATGATGTCAGAATGACTATTATGTAAAGATCCCTTGCTTCCCACAGAAGTACATTCAAGATGAGTTTATTCAATGAA
The DNA here is from genome assembly GCA_018402905.1 of Glandirana rugosa. Lineage (NCBI taxonomy): Eukaryota > Metazoa > Chordata > Amphibia > Anura > Ranidae > Glandirana > Glandirana rugosa. Next base: position 2,106,246 of record BLSH010420014.1, read on the forward strand.
ACAGTTTAACATGCCCAAATGTTAAAGCCTTAGGGCTTATTTACACTTGCTTCAACATGTGGCATTGGGCATGCCTTTATAAAGCACTCTGAATGCCAATCAGAGCACCTGTCACTAAATAAAATGGTTAACTTACAGTCCTGTTCACGCTGTTGTCTTTGCTTTGCTTCAAAAATTATACCCTGTGCCGCTTACTTGGTGCTTCAAAGGGTCTCCAGAGCCTCCATAGAAGTCTATGATGAAGCTCGCTTAAGCACCTGAAGCATTTGAGGGGCTTTTATTCAGCTTTAGCTTTGCTTTGTGTTGGAGGTATTGCAGGTATAAGATATTCCAGGATGCACTGGGAAACCAACAAGTAAACCAGAAAGAGGTAATCAGCAGTCACTTCCGGATCATGTGTATATATTCAGTGTCCGTTGAAGACGTCACATCTGGTGTGCAGTATGGAACAACAGGAAGGGGTCTGGGCTGGAGCAGAACAACTAGGGTCTGAGCTGGAGCAGAGCAACTAGGGTCTGAGCTGGAGCAGAGCAACTAGCAGACAGCATACATGGTGTGTAACATGGGAACGCTATAGCAGAAGATGAGCGAGGATCAGAGAGGGAGGAGAATCAGCGGAGCTGGGGGACCGGAGCAGGAGAAACTAGCAGATGTCACACATGGTGAGCAGTGTGGGAGCAAAATAGCGGGAGGTGAGCAGGGACTGGAGTGAGAGGAGGATCAGCTGACCAGAGGATCAGCAGAGCTGAGGGTTTTTGTTTAACAACCAGAATTGGTCTTTATAAGAAAATGGCATGTTACAATAAATGCAGATTACATGACAATGCAGTACAATGTGATGAGGTAGTAATTCGTAGACAATAACCACATTTAGTTCATGACAAATAAGTTACTAGCATGTAAATAGCGATCAGAAAACCAGAATAGAAGCATTCTACAAAAAAAGGGGAACGTGGGGGGCCATGTTCTATAACACTGAACTCAAACCCTAGGGTAGAGCAGCCAAGGATCAGTACTAAAGAACTATCATTGCTCCGTCCATGGCTGCCAAACCCTATCATATTTTTTTAGGGCACCTCCTGCTAATGTACGTTAATTTGTACATAGGTAACACAGCATCGATAGAAGATTCCCACAAGGCCACCTTAGGGGGATTGGGGAAAATCCATTTACCAATTATTTCCTTTTTGGCATAGTACAGTAAGAAAGAAAGCAGAATTTGGTATAACCAGACCTCTGCTCATCATCCTGACTGCCTAATAATGCTAACTCAGGTGACAATGGTAGGGGCAACTGTAAATGGGCATTAATACATTCAAACACCTCAACCCAGAACCGCGCCACCCTGGGGCAGGACCAGAATATATGATCCTAGGTCCCGACAGTAGAATGGCACCAGTGGCAATCAAGGGAATGCTGTGGATAAATTCTGTGCAGTCTCTGAGGTGTATAGTAAATTCTATGCAAAACTTTGTGTGAACCAATTTGTCCCGGGACAATATCACTAATTTGGAATTTACTTCAAAACACTCCTCCCAGGACTTCCTGTCCAGGGATGGGATATCCGCCTTCCACTGTTTCCAGAGCGGAGGGTTTACTAGTGAGTAAGGATGAGCAGAGCTGGGGCAGGGGATCAGCAAAGCTGGGGGTACTAATGAGCAGGGGATCCACTAATGAGGGTACTAATGAGAAGGGGATCTGCTGAGAGATGGTACTAATGAGAAGGGGATTTGCTGAGTGGGGGTACTACTGAGTCAGGGTTCTACTGAGCCCCTTTAAAACAAATAGAAAAATCAACACACATGGGGCATTTTCCAAGCTTCATTAAAGCTTTGGAAAAGCATCACATAAGCATGAAACACACATCGAAAAAGTTTATTGAAGCAGTAGGCGCTTTAATGTGTGTTAAAGTAGAGTTCCACTCGTTTTTTTAGTTTATTGAAAGTCAGCAGCTACAAAAAGTGTAGCTGCTGACTTTTAATAAACAGTAACTTACCTGTCTCCCGGTCCAGTGATGGCTGTGCCCGAAGCCTCGTTTGTCTCCCCCTCCTCCCTGCGGCGCCGTCATTGCAAGTGTGGGCACTGGCCGTGGCTTCATGGCTGGGCACGCACTGCGTATGCGCGAGTCGCGCGTTCCTAGAGGATTGCCAGGAGGGAGGGGCCGCCTAGGGGGAGAGGAGGAGTCGCCTAGGTGGCCCAGAAGCGTAAGGAGGAAGAGGGACTGGAAGTCCCTCTAAAAATTGGGTACACACTCCCCAAAAAAATGACCTGCCAAATGTGGCATGTAATGGGGCGAGGAGTGCTTAAAGCGAAAGTTCCATTTTTGGGTGGAACTCCGCTTTAAAGTCGAAGCAAGTGTAAATGAGCCCTTAAGCTGTTTGGGGGCTACCAACCCGTAGAAGCTGGCATATATCTTGCTTGGATCCGTAGTTTCCGGACAGCTTCAAGGCTGCAAGGTTGCATTTATAAAGATGTGTGTTGGTTGGATGCTTGCAGAAAAAATATCCTACTGTTGTTTGTTTGGTTTTTTTTTTTTTGTTTATTTTTTTAGCTTTAAACCAAATTGAAAACTTTGATGATTTGGTCGCCCATTCTTTCACACAAGGTCTGAATGAGCAGGCACATAATCCTAATTTTACAGGCATCGGAGTCCATTTTGTTCCTTTAGCGACCCTCATTTTGAAATCTGTGGAAATATCTGAATTTTCATATTATGAAGATCTGATTACTTTCCACGGTCAGGGCGTTGCGCTAAAGGCTGGGTGGTGCTGCTGGCTTAATGAATTTTCCAACATATTATTAGTCCAGGTAAAAAATGTAGAGAAGTCTAGCTCTCCAGGGACAGTAGAGGCTGAATTATATTACCAGCTTTCAGCAATTTTGCTTTTGTGGCTGCTTTAGAAGGGATTTTCCAGTGTCCCACAGGCACCCTCCAGGCTAATCCACCCCTCCCCATACAATTTGTTTCCCGTTCAAGTTTACTCTGTGTCTGAGCAGCAATGGGAAAAAAATAAAACAGACTTCATCAACTATTGAAACTTCGTCTCCTTTTCGAAGTGTGCCAGCAATGGACCAAAACGAGCAGGACCATTGCAAATAAATTAGCATGTCAATGCTTCCCTTGAATCAATACTCTTTCTGTTTTCCTGTGCCTCCTATTTTTTTAATCACCCCCATCTGCTTTCTGTTTTTTTGGCGTTCCCTTTTCTCTGCTGTGCCACCTTCACCCTCGCCGCAGATTTCTGGCACTGGATACTGGAAGAAATGTGTCCAGATGATCTGTCTGTGCTTGGAAAGGAGGATGTCATTTTTATTTTAATTCAACAAGCTTCCTAAGAACCAGAAACCTAGAGAGCAATCAAATGAGAACGTTGTGGGATAAATATTGTTTCTCCTTCCAGTACAGAAATCAATAAGAGGGAGACCTGCCTGGCAAGGAAAGGGTTGCTTTATAATTTATATATCGAGGATTGGGTAATGGTCTGGACAAAAAAAAGTTGAAATTGGCCGTATGGGCCTAATTAGGTAGTGTGGAGGTTAACAGACGATCGTTAACAAGAGCAACAATAGTCCTTGCTGTTGGTTGCAGAGAATTATATCCATGGTTAAAAATCTTTGGATAGTTAGATTTTGAAACAGTAGTAGCATCTGAGCTGCTGTTCAAAACGAATGAATATAATAAGAATAGGCATTTGTCAGTTCCCTCGTGATGCTCAATGAAAGTTTCTCCTGTGTACTTCCAGCCTAATGCAAAGGCTAATTTTCGGAAGGCTTAGGTCATTTTTTTTTTTTTTTTTAAGGGAGCCACAGACGTTTAGATTATCACTGCCAGTTGCAAACAATTCAGGTCTGTTAAAGTGGTTGTAATCTCTTACATATACCCAGTGAATTGACTGGCCTTATCTGCAGTCTTCTCTTTTCTACAGCCGCTCAGAGTACAGAATGTCCTAAAACTTATCTGAGCTGCCAGAAAAAAAGGGGGTGGATACCTGGAGTCACACTCTGCAGAGATCAGTGAGGAGAGCTCTGACAGCTGATTGGAGGGAAGGGACACTTCCAAGTCTGGACAGAGAGCCAAGTTCTGAATCACCATTGATAAAAGAAGCTAAAAGAGATACAAAGTAATTTACTTCAAAGGAATGCACTCTAAATGAACTCCCCTTGTATAGATCTTTGGTTTAACCATTTAAAGACTAAATCTTTCCTGACACTTGCTGTTTACAAATAAAAATCCATTATTTTGTGCTAGAAAATGACTTAGACCCCCAAACATTATATATTTTTTTTTTAGTAGAGACCCTAGAGAATAAGATGGCGGTTGTTGCAATATTTTATGTCACGCGCTGTTTGCGCAGCGGACTTTTAAACGCAATTTTTTTGGAAAAATTACCCTCTCAAAAAACTAAACAGTGCTGTTAGCCCAATTTTTTTGTATATTTAGTATGTTACGCAGCGAGAATCGTGAGAGAATCGTGATCTTTATTCTAAGCAAAAGAATCGTGATTCTCATTTTGGCCAGAATCGTGCAGCTCTAACTCCTATTCAATCAGCTGAAGAACCCTATTGTCTGGAAAACTTGTCAGAAGAGATTCATGAGGAATGAAGCAGCAGACAGAAATGACACGGGAGGTTTTACTTACTGAAGGCAAATTCACTCTGCACTACAAGTGCACTGCAAGTGCACTTGGAAGTGCAGTCGCTGTAGATCTTAGGGGGACATGCAAGCAAAATAAAAAAACAGCATTTTTGCTTGCACATAATTGGTTGATATAATCAGCAGAGCTTCCCCTCATTTCAGATCTTCCCCTCAGAACTAAAGCGACTGCACTTCCATGTGCATTTCCATGGTAGTGCAGAGTGGATTTGCCTTTAGTAAAACAACCCCTTAGTGTCTTAAAGTGATTGTAAAGTCTAGTTTAAAAAAAGTAAAGTAAATAAATAACAAACATGTAATACTTACCTCTTCTGTGCAGTTGATTTTGCACAGAGCAATACAGATCCTCCTCCTCCTGGGTCCCTCTTTGCTGCTCCTGGCCCCACCCTCCTATTGAGTGCCCCCGCAGCCAGCAGCTTTCTGTGGGGGCACCTGAGCGGAGTCAGAGCTCTATGTGTTTATTCAGACACGGAACCCCCAACCTGGCCCCCTCTCCCCTGATTGGCTGACTGATTTTGATTGACAGCTGTGGGAGCCAATGGTGCCGCTGCTGTGTCTCAGCCAATCAGGAGGAGTGTCCTGGATGGCTTAGACATTTGTGGATATCACTGGAGAGAGAAGGGGCTCAGGTAAGTAATTAGGGGGTGCTGGGGAGGCTGCTACACACAGAAGGTTTTTTATCTTAATGCATAGAATGCATTAAGATAAACAACCTTCTGCCTTTACAACTCCTTTTAACTGAGACAAGCACACATTATAGAGGGAAATGCCTTGTTCATACCCTGGGCTTGTCATTCTCAAGATAGAAAAACATTTTTCACTTAAGGCAGGGATAAACAAATTTAATATGGAATTCTGTTCAATCCAGAAACCAGTGGGATTTTTGAGTCAGCTCAATTGACAACCAGAGAACTTCAAAACTAGGCACCAACTCAAAAAAAAAAAAAAAATAGGCACCAACTGTACTTTTTCTGAGCGTTGGCTACCTTGCTCCTGGGAGTTGTCCAGCTCTGAGTTAAAGCGGTTAAAGGGGTTATAAACACCATATTCACCAGCTTTGTGTAATGGTTTTGCACAGAGCAGCCCCAGTTCTCTTCTGGAGTGCTCCAGGCCCCTCCTCTTCATCGGGTGCCCCCACGGGAAAGCCACTTTCCCTGGGTGCACCCACGCGGGCACGCTCCTAAATCCCCGCTGCTGTGTCCATTGATTTTTTGTGAATATTGGCTGACCATGAACAAATCTGTTCGCGCACAAGCATTTTTATAGTACTTGTTTGTGAGCTCATATCAGTGTTGGTGGATAGATGATCCAGACATGCCAGTCATGCAGCACTGCCAGGCTCTCCATCTGCACTGCTTCAGCAGAACATCTTGATCAGAAATTTTCCTCATTTTAGCCTAGGTTCACACTGACAGCGGGAATGAAATCGTGTGAGTTCAGCTGAACTCACACGATTTCATTCCCACACGTCACTCCTGAATTTGGGGGCGATTTCAGAGACATCTGTGTGGGTTGCTACACAAATGTCTATGGAAATCGCACCCGAAGTTGCCAAAAGTGATACAGAAACTACTTTTGGGAATTGGTGCGGCGTGGCACCAATTTAGGCGGTGTCATTGCCAGCAAATGCCGCCAATTTGGCATGTGATTTGACATGTCAAATCGCATGCCAAATCACACCAATGTGAACCTAGGCTTCCTGATTTAGATATAAAGGAACTGTAGCAGAGTGATAGACTTCTTGCTGCTAACTCTTCTTGCTGTACTGCCAGTGTGATCATTGTCAGCACATGCGCGCTGACGCAGAATTGAATTGGCAGCTAGCGCTGACTCTCCTTTTTCCCAGAATGCTACAGATAACTTCTTTCTGAAAATGCTAGTTTTCTTGGTGTTGTGTTGCTTCTAAATCAATAGCTTCTATGCCATAACCTAGAACAAGCTTGCAAATTGGAACATCTGAAATCAATATCTGCAAGGTTTAGAGGGTCAGCATGACATCCGGACAAGTAGCATTTTCAGAAGGAGAGGTCAGCAATGGCAATTTTCTCTAGTGGTAGAATGACAGGTTCTCTTTAAATATATTTTTTTTTACAGAACACATAAATCCATTGATTGGTACCTAGGATTTAGCTTTAAGACCAGCACCAGGGGACGCTACCCAGGGCACATACCTACACGCTCCTGAGTTACAGGCATGCACGTCTACACACATCTGTCAAAACAAAAATGGCAAATTGCATTGACATTCAATTGAACTTTCATGTGTATGCCTCCCTGTGGATCTAATGTTCAGATGATCATATGGAGCAAACATTGCATTTCTCTATCTAATCAATATCGGAATCTGGATAAACACATGTCATATACTCACCTCCTATCTATCTGTTTACTTATTTACTCTACAATCTAATGTTGAACTTGAAAGCCAGACACATGCATTCCACCTTACAGATTTGCAGATACTTTTTGTCTGATCAGATCTATTGATGATTGGCTTGCAATGCTTTATTCCTACAGACTTCTAAAAGGAAGATGTTATTTTATGCTGACTTGTTCAGTAACACGGTGGTTTGGGAGCTTACTGAGGCCAAATTGGGCAGAACAGCATTCAGTGCATGACCTAGGGATTTTATTCCTTGTGCAATCAGCAGGTTGTGGCCATAAAAACGAGGCATTTTGTTTATCCCTGCACAGCATGTGAGGTGTCCGGTGATTCAGAGCCAGGAATCCTGGGTGGAGGGTGTAACAGGCTGAGAAGGGTGGCTCCATGCTGCACCACCTTTGACGCTGGGCTGAGCTCTTTATGTTTTGTAGAAGAACCTTGCCTTGTTCTCGTACTGCACGTTAAGTACATAGTTTGTGTTGTAGAAACATAGAAACTACTTCCTTCCTCTGTATTTGTGTTGCTCTTCCTATTACTGCTAGTTGGCTGGCTGCTGATAAGAATTCTTTGCTATTTTTCACCTTTCAACCCCTCCAGGGAGAGCTCACAATCCGTTACATGTTTGTCTCCTGGCTAAACGGAGTATGGGAATGTCAACAAAATTCTTACCCATAATCCAAAAAAAATCACAAAAAGACACAATACACTGAATGCTAAACTTTTTGACACTGCGTTCTGTAAACTTTGTCATAAAACAATTATGTCATTTATGATCTAGTCATTCCATCATCATTTTAAACTGGTTTATCTTGTATTTGAAGGATTGATTGATTGTTTATCCTTGGCAATAAAAATAATAATAATAATTTACATCTAGCATCCGGTCAGCATTTATTGTTCTAATCTGATGAAAGATGGCATCTGATTGGTTGCTGTTGGTCACTGCTCCCTGCTGTATTTTTTGCATACTGGCAGGGTGGATTTGATTTAAATCATGATTTAAGTCACTAGTAAAAAGGCTTGGATTTAAATCAACTTGATTTAAATCATTATTTTTAAAGAGCATCTCTGTCCCGCAGCGGCTCCTCCTCTGACCCGCTGTTGACTCTCTGACAGTCCCATTCACTTTAATGGGACAGCTGGTGATGCGGCAGTGACACAACAAGGTGAGGATGTGGCAGCAGCAGGTGAGTGGATGCACGCTAACAGGCGCTGCAATGATGAATCTGAAATGACAGGTGCTCTTTAAATGCAAGGACTTATTCTTGCTGGTAGTTAGAATCTTTAATATTTGCAAACAAAATTAAAGTTTCCTATTTAGAATAATAAGCTCTCAGGTTAGTAAAACAGAGATAGCGGGACCGATTCAATCATACAGTTTGTAGTGTACATAGATTTTCAAAACAATGGGATAAAGGAATATTCCTCAACTTTCTTTTATCTCATGGTTACTGTGAAATTGTGTGAATACATCAATGCAGTGCATGTTATCTCAGCTTGCAGAGCTTGGGTTCATTGAATGAGTTTAGCAAAAATGTAAATATTGCAGAATAGACAGCCTCATGCTACATAATTAAGCTCCATTTCATGCTGAATAAACTAAATTATTAATGTATCTTACATAGAAAACTATCTTTAGATAGATTTTACTCCAGAAGCATTTTATTAAAATAAATTTGATAAAAATAAGAATCTGATTTTAATCAAAAAAATCAGATTTTTAAAAAATTCTTTCTCACCCTGCATACTGGGCACGAGAATACGGTGCCCCCTGCCATGTCATAGTCCCTGCTATACGCAGATGAGGACAATTAGTAAAGTGACATGCCATTACCTTATTAAGTGTTCTGTTATGTTTTCCTTAGCGGTTTCTGTGTCATCACAAGCTCACACCTTTTAATTCAAGTTAGCCATACATGGCTACATTTACTCCCATTCATCCCATAGTCAGGCCATGGGAAAATCAGTTGTTTCCCCTATCCACACTAAACTGTGTGGATAGCGGAATCTTCAATGCCAGCTATTGTTTTCCATGTATTCAGTGGTGCTGCCGAACAGTGGCTGCATCTGAAAGGATATGGTCACTGACACTGATTTACAACCAGATCAGTCAGTGGTGCTTTCAGAGCCAATCACAGCTCAAATTTAGCCTGATTCAGCAAAATCATCCAAAGTTCAAGCCAGTTATGGCCAGCTTAACTCCATAGGTCACATTACCGTAAAAAAAAAAAAAAACAGGCCATTTTGACTTGAATTGCCTACATCTGACCATATGCGTTACAATTGAATTAGTGTGCTTTAGATTTTCCAACATGTATGTGGTACAAGGGCCTACCTATAATTCATTCAGTGATCGGGTAGGTAGACCCTTGCAGTACATAGTTGTTAGTTAATCTAAAGGATGTTTGAATAAGCTGTGACACAGAGATCGGCTGTATAGTAATGGGTGTGTATGCAACAGAGATCAGGTTAAATAAAAGAACAGGTGCTAAACTAAAATCATAAATCAAGACAAGAAGAAAAATGGTCTGAAAGAACTATTTGTCAGCCCATCGGAAGGCCACACAGTCATAATAGGAATATTATCTCCTTCTTGTTTTTCAGGCATGGTCCGTTCAATGGCCCTGTCTGTCCCATTTATAATACATAGAGTGCGGTTTGCTCTGCTCAGGTTACATCTATTTATAGGGAGCACGGGCCATCTTCCTTGCTGTTGTAATGTAGCAGGAAATGTAAAACTTGTGTGTTATTTATAAAAAGGCCTCCGAGTAATATAGGACTTCACTTCAGAAATGGTAGTTTCCACAATGAATATTAAACTTCTGGCCTTAGAACCCCTTAGAGAGCGACAAACGGCTATATCATTGACCACCTTCTGATAATGCTAGTTTTCTGGTTGTATGTGGTCTCAATGCTGAGTCACTCACCAAAAACAAGCATGCATGCTGATCTCAATACGTCAAGGCAGTGACATTAGAAAGTATTGAAGCTTTTGACAGCCAGGCAACAAGAACTTTACAAAGCAGGGCCCAGCAATAGCAACCCAAGTATGTACTGGCTTCCCATACTTATTATTCAAAGCCATTCCTATTAAAAGGGCAAGCTAGGCACATGCCTAAGGCAACATTATTTTTACCTTGCCCTCTACAATCTAACAATCTATAATTACAATACAATAACTACATGTGCTTTTTTTCCTGATGTTTTTGTAATGTCACCTTTGCATATAGTTCATTAGAGATGCAACACTCAGTAGAAGGAAACATATTTTAGAGAAGATATGTTACACTTTCCTGTGTAACGATTTTACAGAGAGTGGTCCCTTACCTCCGCTTCAGGAAGTCCCCCACCACCACTGTCTGCTCCTTTCCATGTGTGAGATAATTGAGTTTAGGGAGACTGGTCCTATAGCCCCCTGTGCATGTGTGAGATAATGGAGTTTAGGGAGATTGGTCGTATAGCCTCCTGTGCATGTGTGAGATAATGGCGTTTAGGTAGACCGGTCCTATAGCCTCCTGTGCATGTGTGAGATAATGGAGTTTAGGTAGACCGGTCCTATAGCCTCCTGTGCATGTGTGAGATAATGGAGTTTAGGGAGATTGGTCCTAGAGCCTCCTGTGCATGTGTGAGATAATGGAGTTTAGGGAGATTGGTCCTATAGCCTCCTGTGCATGTGTGAGATAATGGAGTTTAGGTAGACCGGTCCTATAGCCTCCTGTGCATGTGTGAGATAATGGAGTTTAGGGAGATTGGTCCTAGAGCCTCCTGTGCATGTGTGAGGTAATGGAGTGTAGGGAGATTGGTCCTAGAGCCTCCTGTGCATGTGTGAGATAATGGAGTTTAGGGAGATTGGTCCTATAGCCTCCTGTGCATGTGTGAGATAATGGAGTTTAGGTAGACCGGTCCTATAGCCTCCTGTGCATGTGTGAGATAATGGAGTTTAGGGAGATTGGTCCTAGAGCCTCCTGGGATGTGTGACGTGTATCCCAGGAGGCTGCAAGCCACCCAAATGTATGTCATCCTCTCCTAGTTGAGGAATTGGAAGCGAGCACCACCAAAATAGCAATTGCTTCATAAAATAAAAGCCTGCTTTTGTCATGCACATAGTTCACCGTCTTGCCGCAACAGAGCACACGAGTTGCTTGAAGCCTACTTGGCTCGTAGACCTCCTATTTATGTGAAAATGGCATCCGTCACCTATGATTGGTATTGGCTGACTTCTGTCCTTGGAGAGAATGCGACATTAAATCTCAGGGTTCTCTGCCCCCTTGTTTCACGCCTGAGAAACTGCTGCTTCATTATCTGCCTGGTTGTAAAGAGGTTGATTTACACAGCGCCCGGTACTGTGGGTCGCACAAGGCTCGTTAATAACCCAGCGAAGGAAGACGATCACATCTCCCCAGCCAGGTCTTCTCTGTGGACAAGAGATGAGAGTGTTGAGGGATCAGGAAATCTCTGGCATTCTGCCCTGTCCCAGGACAAGGAACTCCCCTACCAAGACCGCTTATCATTATTGTATGGAGATAGGAGGAAATTCACCCCGATGCCGAGAGTCCCTCACATCTTAATGTACTGTGAGATGTATAATCAATACCTAAGCCACATTAAGTGAAATTACAGCTTGTTCTAGCGCACAATGCTGCACCGTACTGAGATTTCCAGGATTTCATACAATCTTTATTCAGATTGATTGACTATTATAACATGCTATTCAAGCTTTGCGCTTTGTGTCATTTAAGAGCTATTTTTGTCGTCACCTGAAAACCTGCACAGACGCCAAGCTGAGACATTTCATCTGAGCCGTTGGTCTGACTGGTTCTCTTGCTTTTTTACCTGATTTACATTTCCTCAATGAATTATTTATTTCTAACAGTCAGTTCACATCAATTCATTAGCTGCAACCTGGTTTACTCAGAAAAGGAAAGAGGGGATATTGAAGCGGACAATGAAGTAGGTTGTGTTGGCATGTCTGCTATCGATTGGTGGTTTCCATGTTAAGTGCAATGAAATAATGGAATTCATGTTTGTTTCATTTAGGAAGGCCCTAATATTATTCAGCATTTATCTGGATGTGTTCATCTCTATAGGAGCTGTGGTCACAGAAGGGCTCATAATAAGCTTCATATGACAGGTCAATGGTCCCATTAGGATGCTTAGTGTGATAATAGGGTTACAAAGGGCACGCTATATGCCTTACAGGCTGACATTTTATTTGAAATATAATTACTCAGCCAAGGGTCAGCATTTATTCATTTTGATAAAAACGCACAGAAGCATAAACTCATTATACAACCTATTTCATCAGTTGTTTTTTTTTTTTTAGCTTTGGATTTGATAGAAAATGTTATATAATAATTTTTTTACTTTTTTTTTTTTTGTTTGCGCTTTTGATGTCCCTTTTTGGAGATTTCCTCGAACTTCCAATCCCAGTCACAACATTGTCTACAAGTAAGGCAAGATCCCCCATGTGTATTAGCATTATCCAGGTACAGGACGGCACCATGTGGGTGGCTGGGGGTGCAAATGCCCCTTTTATATTAAAGGCTAGGTTCAACTGTAGGAACGAGTTACACTCGTATTTAAGGGGCAGCGTCATGTGCTCCCAATCAACTGTCTCCCACCACCAGAGCCTCCTCCCTGTGGCAGCAGGTGGCATTCAGGTGTGTTTGAGCTTTGGGGTGCATACCCTAATGCAATAGGCTGCGCACACCTATGAGGCACAAATCAGCTGACATTTGCGTCTTTGTTGCGGTCATCAGCAAAAGCATCTTTCATAGGGATTAATAGCATAAAGTGTAAATCTGGTAAAACACACCACATTGCGTGACAAATGCAAAGACATAAAGGGGAACCAGTGAGATTATGGGAAAGGCATACAGAGTTGTCTTCCAAAAAACATGATGTTTCCAAGTCATCAGCCAATCATCACCTAAACCTATGACAAATCCTAATAACAGGACATTTATTCACATTTTACATTCCCCTCACAAAGAGGACAGAAGGTGGTTACAAATAGGCTTTTAGAACAAATGGTTGCGGCATTTCACAGTCCCCATAAAAATGTCAGCAGACACACAACCCTTTGAAATATCCTAGACTGATTTTTCTTTTCTTATTATGGGAGACCACCCATTTGAGCTGATCCAGGCCAAGGGTGGGCAGGAAATGTTATAATCCATCATGCATGGCTACCATGTCTTCCCATAGGTAGTGTCGTGCCCAGGGAAAAAAAAATGGGAGCAGTGGGTGGAAAGGGGTACTGGGGTCAGTTCTAGTAATTCGGATGCAACAATTCAAGGTGGACCACAGGGGAAGTTTTAACTGCTTCTCCTAAATAAAATACACAATGCTAATTAAAAAAAGTGTGACAACCTATTGGAACCCCTTGTGCATGGGAAACCAGAGGTCATTTATCCAATTATCCTTAAATTGCCACTAGCCCTATTTGGCGATAGAGAAAATAATAATAATAAAAAAAAACATAGCACACGTATATATAGAACATAAAAAAAAAAAATCAAGATCTAATGTATATAGGATACTTTTAATATAGAAATCTTCTGAAAAGCAGACTTAAGTTAACCACAGACGTAGTCAGACACAGAACGGGTTAAGTTCAGCAAAGTGTTATTTACTGATGGAAAATTCAGCGGTGCCGAACCTGGAGAGAGGATTTTTTTTTTCCGGCGGTAGAGCTGGAAAACTTTGTTCTGCCAACGCTTTGCTAACAACAGCTGATTCCTACGGCTCTGACGATTGCGTCTTTTGAACAGATTGCTTAGTGAAGGCTGTACAGTATGTTAGGAAGGGTTCTGAGTTTAGTTGCTCTCCAGTAACCTCTTTCTGCTGGGACAATTTCAGTGCTATCACACATAACTGTACCAAGGAGTCTGCTTTGACCACAACCTCTAGCCCTACACACAGCTTCTTTTTATTCTGGATGCAATTTCTGTTCTCAGATTTGCCTTCCGTTTTCATGCCGCTTTCATAGCCAGCAAATCTTATTTGAATTTCATATTCTATAAGCAACCATGGTAGGACATACCATTTGTGCGGACTGTGCAGTGCTCAAGGACCTTTCAAGAATTAAAGCTGACCTGCAATCATTTTTTCAACTTTCCATCTATTAACCACTTCAGCCCCGGAAGGATTTCCAGCTTTAGGACCGGAGCCCTTTTTGCGATTCGGCGCTGCGTCGCTTTAACTGACAATTGCGCGGTCGTGCGACGTTGTACCCAAACGAAATTTGCGTCCTTTTTTTCCCACAAATAGAGCTTTCTGTTGGTGGTATTTGATCCCCTCTGCGTCATTTCTGATCGCCGCTATAAACAAAAGAAGAGCGACAATTTTGCAAAAAAACCCAAATTTCTTACTTTTTGCTAACATACAAATCCAAAAAAAAAATATAAAAAAAACATTTTTTTTCATCGGTTTTGGCCGATTTATATTCTTCCTCATATTTGTGATTAAAAAAATTGCAATCGGCGTTCATTGATTGGTTTGCGCAAAAGTGGTCGCGTTTACGGATGATGAGAATTCATTTTTGGGGTTTTTATTTATTTATTTATTTTTTTACTAGTAATGGCGGCGATCTGCGATTTTTAGCGGTACTGCGATATTTCAGCGGACATGTTGGACCATTTTGACACTTTTTTGGGACCATTGGCATTTATACAGCGATCAGTGCTATAAAAATGCACTGATTACTGTGTAAATGCCATTGGCAGTGAAGGGGTTAACCTGCAGGGGGCGCTCTAAGGGTTAACTGTGTTCCCTGGGCGTGTTCTAACTGTGGGGGGACTGCCCTAGCTGGGGAAGGGAAGTGGTCACAGCCTCCACGTACAGGAAGGCTGTGATCACAGCCCTTCCCCCTTCACAGAACGGTGGTCCGTGTTTACATACACGGACCTCCGTTCCTTTGCTCCGGGGGGGCCATCGCGGGTAGCCGGCGGCAATCGAAGCCGCCGCACCCGCTCCCTGGCCCTCCCTGGCTCGTGATCGCGGCCGTCATCATATGACGGCGATTTGCGCTCACCAGCCACCTTGTCGCCGTCAGATGCCGATCGGCGGTCGGCAAGGGGTTAAATCATCTTCCCTTGTTTTAACTTTGCATAGTAAAACATTTTTTTTTCCTTATATAGCCCACTTCCTCTTTCTTTCCTGGTCATTCGCCTAGGCGTATGACATCATGCACAGCTCTCTGCCAGGAAAGAAGTGGGGATGAGTCATAAGAGGGCTAGAGCTGGAGATGTGCCTCTGTGTGTCTGTGTAAATCGCAGGAAGTGAACAGGCAGCAGCTTCAGTTGCCCACAGTTAAAATGGCTGCAGCCGGACTTAGTGGAGGGAGATTTCTGCAGCATATTTGGCAAGTACAGAAGCACAGTATATCAAAAAGAATATGCAAAGTGGTTGGAGGGAAGCTTCAGAATGGCAAAGATATAAAGTAGAAGTTCAGGCTAATACTGTAAAACGGCCTTTCTCAAGCTTTTCCACACAGAGGAACCCCTGAAATAATTCTGTGGTCTCGGGGAACCCCTACTAAAAATTAAAAATCTACAGCTCATGATACATTAGTGCGATGGTCAATGGGAAGAGTGCTCCTTACACTTGTGGTCATTAGGAAGACTAACCCCCTTAGATAGCTAAAAAGATCAATGGTATCATTGGGAATTTATCTGAGAGGTAGAAATTGATCATTGCTCAAGGAACCCCTAGCAACCTCTGGAGGAACCCCAGAGCTCCATGGAACCCTGGTTGAGAAACCCTGCTGTAAAAGCTTAACCCTGCTCCCACCCCTATTCTAAAGCCTAGTACACATGACCAGAAAATCTTAAGAAAAATACAGGTTTCGAAGCAATTGTATGGTAACCTGATTGTTAGTTTACAGCTTTCTCCCGAAATTGTCCGAAGGGACAAACATGAACATTTTTCTCACACAATACCAGATCGTACCATTTCTGTTTTAATCAGTACAGTTTTTATCTGGATATACAATACATTACACCACTTCTGAATTTTTCTTCTGTCGCATGAGAATTTTCGTAACTTTAGTAATCTCCTTCATTTTCAATATGGAGACTAGCATGCAACAAAAAAAAAAAAGGGACGATTATTAGTGTGATAATCGTTTGTACTAGGCTTAAGCCCTATACTAACTATCCTGTAAAGTTGTATACCTACCTAATCTAAGGGCGTCCCAGCAGGGGCGTAACTGCAAGGGTTGCAATTTCAACCGGGCCCCATGCTCCAGGGGGCCCGTGTACCTCCCTTGTTTGTACACCTGGATAGGAGGGATGGAGGGGCGGCATTTAGAGGAACCATCCATTTTCCTCCTAATGGAGGAGATTGGTTCCTCTATATGCTGCTCCCTCCACCCCTCCTATCCAGTTTACTTGTCTTCTGCTGTTCCCAGGGTCCCTGTGTGCTTCCCTGG
>BLSH010420014.1:2151155-2199440 GCA_018402905.1 Glandirana rugosa
CAATGTTGATGGTGAACAGATCAAAACACTGACAGAATCCATGGATGGCAGGCTTTTGAGTGTCCTTGCAAAGAAAGGTGGCTATATTGGTCACTGATTTGTTTTTGTTTTGTTTTTGAATGTCAGAAATGTATATTTGTGAATTTTGAGATGTTATATTGGTTTCACTGCTGAAAATAAATAATTGAAATGGGTATATATTTGTTTTTTGTTAAGTTGCCTAATAATTATGCACAGTAATAGTCACCTGCACACACAGATATCCTCCTAAAATAGCTACAACTAAAAACAAACTAAAAACTACTTCCAAAAATATTCAGCTTTGATATTAATGAGTTTTTGGAATCATTGAGAACATGGTTGTTGTTCAATAATAAAATTATTCCTCAAAAATACAACTTGCCTAATAATTCTGCACTCCCTGTATAGTTGAATAGTATTACTAATAAAAAGTGATAATATCTATTTCCCATAAAGTTGAGACGTATTTGGGCAGGGCCGGGCAGATCGTATTGAGAATCCATTACCCGCGATGGAATTAAGAACACTGTACAAGAGCTAGGAAGAATGGCTCTCTGTTGGTCTTCTTGTTCCCTTCACTTTCTGTCGGGGAGGCCTCTCTGCTCTACTGAGCGCTTTTAGTTTTTTTTTTTTTTTTTTAAGGACTCAACAGTACTGGCTGTGCCAACAGACATAAACAAAACACGTTTGGGATCAGTTACCCAAACGAGTCACCTCTTGTTCCTTCTCTCCATCACATCACAGCTTGCTGGACACAGGATACACCAATTAGCACAGAAAGTGTGTAAATAAATTGAACAAGCCTTTACCCTAAGAGAGGCGACAGATAGTTTTAAACAGCTGTTGGCCGTTCAAAGTCAGCCCGGATTTTGGCAGTGTGCGGTTTGATGCCCAGTGAAAATACAAAGCCCAATAACATAAACAATCACTACCCTAATTAATTGCACTCTCCGATGGTGATATATAAACCTTTTTTTTTTTTATGATGAAATCCGATTGCTGTTTTCCATATGCCTGCCAAATGCCTCCTAGGCATCTAGTTATTCCTTCTGAATTTAAAGCTGAACTCCGGGCAGATGTAGAAAACACAAATTATTGTAGTTCTGTATTTTTAATGCATCATTAAAGTGGTTCTAAAGGCTGAAGGTTTTTTCTTACCTTCATGCTTTCTATGCATTAAAGTACAAATCTGGCATCTGCCCCCCTCCCCAAGTACTTACCTGAGCCTGATCTCGATCCATTGATGTGCACAAGAGCAGTGGCTTTCTCGACTCTCTCCTTCTTCCATTGGCTAAGAGGCATCAGCGGGAGCCAGCTACTGTCAATCACAGACAATGAGGAGGGAGCATGGGGGGGGGGGGCTGAGCCAGGCTGTGTGTGTCTTATGGCTCAGGAGTGAGCATGCACGAGTGCCCCCACAGCAAGCAGCTTGCTATGGGGGCACTCGGTGGGTGGGAGTAGCCAGGAGCGCAGCACCGCCAGGGGACCCAGAGCTACTCTATTGCAAAGATCAGGTAAGTATAACAATTTTTTAATCCCTTGCCGACCGCCGTACGACTATAAGTGGCTTTGTCCCGCAAATCGCCGCTTATAGTCGTCACTTTAGTGCATGGCTCCTAGGGGGCGAGCGCGTGCTGTACGCTCCCTGAGTGGGGCTGCGGGTTGGGCGGACTCGATTTCCGCCGGTGACTCGCGATGCCCTGTCACAGAGCCAGAACGGGGAACCACTGATGTAAACAGGGCGGTTTCCCGTTCTGACAGGCGGCATGTCAGAGATCTACTGATCCCTGTACTCAGGATCAGTTAGATCTCTGGTGTCCCTGCCAGCCCAGCCCCCTCACAGTTAGAACACACCTAGGGAACACAGTTAACCCCTTCTCTGTCCCCTGCAGGTTAACCCCTTCACTGCCAATGACATTTATACAGTAATCAGTGGATATTTAAATTACTGATCGCTGTATAAATGTCATTGGTCCCAAAAAAGTGTCAAAAATGTCCGACATGTCTGCTGCAATATCACAGTCCCAATAAAAATCGCAGATCACTGCCATTACTAGTAAAATAAAAAAAAGTTGTAAAAACGGCAGAAATTAATTCACATGGTTTGTAAACGTGGCAACTTTTGCGCAAATCAATCAATAAACGCCGATTGCGATTTTTTTTTTTTACCATAAATATGAGGAAGAATATACATCGGCTAAAACTGATTAATACATTTTTTTTTAATATTTTTTTTGGATTTGTATTTTTGCAAAATGGACGCTCTTTTTTTGTTTATAACGGTGATCAGAAATGACCCAGAGGTGATCAAATACCACCCAAAGAAAGCTCAATTTGTGGGGGAAAAAAGGGCGCAAATTTCGTTTGGGTACAATGTCGCATGGCCGCGCAATTGTCAGTCCAAGCGACGCAGTGCCGAATCTCAAAAAGTGCTCTGGTCCAAACATGGGAAATGCTTCCAGTCTTTAAGTGGTTACAAATCTACCTTTAGTATCACATAAAGTGTATTTCCTAATGCGGAACCTCACCTTAAAAGGGATCGGAGCAGAAGTTCATCCCGCCTCCGTCAATATTTGTAGCTGCTGACTTTTATGTATTTATTGTTTAAACAGTATTTTTTAAGCTGTTTGCTTGGAGTTCAGAATCTTTTTTATTGTTTTTTTACATTTTCTTGATCAGGATTTCATACTCTGTTTTTGTTATAACCGTTTTAAGGATTTGGCACACCTAGCAACTCTTGAAACACACAAATACAATGATGTCAGGTTCTTGGATGGCAGAAATTTTCCAGCAATCTGAGTGTTCCTTTGGCTTAAGCAAAGAACTTTTGTTGCTAAGACACATTTTTAAAAGCTGCTCTCTCTGGTTATAAAATCAGTATTCATATCCTTTCCATGTGTGTAGAAAATATCCCTGTGTGTGTTTTTCTTGTACCTGGTGCCATAGTGGCGCTGCTGTTGCCACGCTATGGAGTTTCTGTAGGGGTGAGATGATTTCCATAGGAGGGATGACAATGTCACTGCTTGATACTGTACACAAGATGAAGTGCTGTTGCTTTTTCTCCTCTTTTCTGTTGCTTCATTTCCATATCAATTTCCCTTCTTCTTTAGGCAGCTTTTATCAAGCTAATGTTGACGGCTGAGCCGTGCCAGCATGAAAAAAGCCGCATCCTTAAGTCTGGGTGGAGTTGTTTGCCCCAGAGGCAGAACCGACAATCCAGCCAGCTCGCTGTTTACCAACACCCCAGTGTTGTGGGTTATGTGCTGGAAATGGAATCATTGGCTGCTGTGATTTCTGCGTTCCCAGCTCCGGGTGATATAAACAGTGTGCGCCTTTAATAACTGATAGAGGCTGCAGGGAGGAAAATGTCAGTAGGAGATCAGCCCTGATCTCTACAGAAATATGCAGTGTGTTTAATAAAACAAAAGGCAATGTGCACTGATAGCAACCAATCAGAACTTCCTACTGCTCTAAACAGATGACAGAAGGAAGAGCTTGGTAGACCACTAAGAATTCACTAAATCTGTCCGCATCCCAAATAGCGACTACAAAGAAATTTAACCCCAAACAAGGACTTTGTAGACAGATAGGGGGAGGGTATGAGTAGGAAGAATAAACGTAATATACAGTGATTATTATGTTTATTAAAATTATTATTTCAGGTACTTCTATAGCGCTGTCAATTTACGCAGCGCTTTACATATACATTGTACATTCACATCAGTCCCTACCCTCAAGGAGCTTACAGTCTAAAGTCCCTAACATACACATACTAGAGCCATTTTAGACAGGATCTAATTTACCTACCAGCATGTCTTTGGAGTGTGGGAGGAAACCGGAGTAAACCCACGAAGGCACGGGGAGAACATGCAAAACTCCAGGCAGGTAGTGTTATGGTTGGGATTTATACTGGCAGCCCTAGTACTGCTTGGCGGAAGTGCTAACCATTTAGCCATTGTGCTTCCCCACTTCAGCTTGTTCAGTTAAATAGGACCATAAGCCAACTCCCCATTTCATTTTTTTATTTCCCTGCTTACCTCCAGGCGATGTGTGCACAGTTTGGATACTCACCCAGCCTCCCGATCCAGCAATGTGGTTGAGATTTGAACCAGCAACCCTCTTGCTGCCAGGCCAAAGTGTTATCCACTACACCACTGTATTGCCCTGTAATTAAAAAAGTCTGACAATTAATAAAAATGTTCCCAAGGGTGGGACATAAATACATAAAAATCACAATATAATTTGACATATATGCATGAGGTGATTATAGCCGTATTAATGCAATTGTGACAGAGAAAATTGAGTACTGTCCGTGATACTTTTTTTACTTGCACTAACATACAATTTTTCAGGACAAGCTTTCAGGGTATGTCCCCTTCTTCAAGATCCAAGCAGTACTGTACAGCAGTGGTTCTCAACCCTGTCCTCAAGTACCCCCAACAGGCCATGTTTTGGGAGTTTCTATTAGATAAAATAGCTGTCCAAAATACCAATCCATTGACTTGGATTTAAAGCACCTGTGCAAGATAAAGGAAAACCTGCAAACATGGCCTGTTGGGGGTACTTGAGGACAGGGTTGAGAACTACTGCTGTACAGTACAGTGCAGTGCTGTAAAAATTGTTTGTTATGACATATATATGCAAAAATGTAAAAGTACCCTGATCGTGAGGTAATCTGGAGCACCAAACTGGCCTAAATGGAGTAAAAGGCCACCAGGGTTGCAAAGGTGTTCACAGCTGGACCCAAACCCAACGCGTTTCGGAAATGTTATGTCTTTTTCCTTTCTCAGGGTAGGATGAGGGTGCAATATGTAAGTAATCATCATGGGTATAAATTACTGATGTATGTTAGTAGTATGTTCCAGCAGTATATCCAGACTGGCTTAGCATAACATAGGTAGATGCATCCAAGGAAACATAGAAACATAAGTGTATCACCTCTCATGCAAAAGGAGGGTGGGCAAGTTGCGGAGAGAAGTCCATTTGCTTAGTCTGGAGCTGATGGAGAATCATCTAAACAGATGAAAGCTGATTTCTGATTGGTTGCTCTTTAGTCTGAGATCATAGAGTCATACTGAAGGCCCATTTAAACTGCTGTGTTTAAACTCACTAAAACCCATGTGTCCAACTTCCCTTTAATAAAAATATTGTTGTCTGTTAAAAATACATTTTTTTCCCCTGAATTTTTAGTGTACTGTGAGGATATAGAAGTCAGCGCATGTAAAGGTATTTTTATACATTGGCAACATCTGCTTTCAGTGTATTAAAATATGTATTTTATGGGGTTTTTTTGTTATGTATTTTTTATACATATTGGCAACATTTAGTAACATGATTTGGTCAGTGGCTGTTAACCCTACCCACTCCAATTCTGAATTGAAAAACAAATTTAAAATAGGTGTCAAAACTCATGTCTGCAAATGAAAGGCATGTTGCATCATGACCATGTATGACCATGTACCTCTCTAATGCTACAACGTAAACACATCCTGTGTGATCTAAATCTTCCCTAGAGCAGCCATAGATGACTTGATTGTCATATTCCCTAATCCTATTTCTTATAGTTGACAATGCAGTCAATATCCTTGCTGAATGACTGCTACAATAAAATCAGGACAAGCTGCGTGTTAGGCAAGCCATAGATGATTCAACTTTTTTTGGAAGGAAAAAAAATTGCTTTATTTCCCCATCAACACGTCGGGAGGGATTGCCATCAGCGCTATTGTATTCTGCCAGCAGAGGGCGCAGGGAGCCTTCCCGGATGGCAGAACACAATGGTTACTGCTAGCGGCTATAGCCGGCGGTAGCAATTGTATGTAAAAAAATACAACAGGCTGGTTGTACCCAAGACGATCGATGGATCAACTTGGCTACAATCAGCCTGCCCATACATAGATCGATTCTCGAACAGTCCCTGCTGGCAAATTTCGATTCATGTATGGCCAGCTTAAAGCTGGCCATACACCAGTAAAATTTAAGTTTGAAGACATTTGTTTTCGGAACATCTGTTCTATTGTACAGTAGTCAATGGGATTAAATTGATGATTAGTTTCGACTGTAGTGACAAGGAAAATCGAAAGGAGAAGCATGGCATTTTTTTTTCTCAAACAAATGCAATTCTAACTTTGAATGTGGCTTTTGCTTAGGAAAAATCACACTGACGCACATGAATCCCAAAAGTGAATGTTACATTTTTAACATTGGTAAGGAATCATACTAAATTTTTAAAGAGTAACTCCACTTTCATGGGGAAAAAAATAGCAAATAAAGAAAAAATAATTTACTACATATAATTGGGACACTAATCATATTGGAATTGAATGTTATTAAAAAATACCTTTCCTTTTCAATCTGCAGCCAATGTAATTTTCTGAGAATGCATTGCTATATGGCTACCTAGAGTTGTTCTGTACACAGAGTGTGTACTGTCCACTCCCCAGAAACATAATTTCCCACTTGTGTGATTGGCTCACCAGTTTTCCCAGAAGTCTGCACTAAGATACAAGTCAGATTTCAGGCATCCCCTGCAACAAAAATGTCATTTTTGGAGAGATACTTCCAATAAGAACATGTCTAAAGGGATGCAGGCCCAGCAGATTTCCTCATTAGTGCTCCTGCAGCTACACACCTGACAGTTAATTATGAAACCACTCACATTAGACCCACTCAGTACAGAGGCACAGAGGAACAAACAGGGATTTGTTCATAATAACAAAAGGTAGGAATATGCAACAAAGTTTGTTATAATCCTTGCAATGTACATAGATCACCCAGAGGGGAATGCTTTTTCTCAGCAAAAGTGGAGCTACGCTTTAAGGATTTTCATAGGAAATTGTATTTTCAAATGCTCTGATGAACGATTTTTCACCATTTCCATTTGAACACGCAAAATTCTACTGGTGTATGGCAAGCGCAAGAGTTTTAGATCATCAGTGAATCTAAAGCAACACAAGTTACCTTTACTGGATACAACCTAATAATGGGGTGCAAAGCTTGCAATGAAGGCTTTATGCAAGTGGAATTTACAGTGGTTTGGTTTATTTAAGGGTTAAACAGACATTCCCAGCGCTAAGCCATAATTAAATGGGCTCAGTAATATTCACGTCTGGTTTTGTCTCTGCTTTGTGGAAAGGAGCCGGTCTAATGAAGACTTGCAGCAGCTAATAGGAGCAGACTTCTCCTGTCTTTATGGAGAGAAGAGATAGGTAGTAGTTATATCTGCGTCTGCCATAAAGCAGAAATGGATGTTTGTTAGCCAGACGTGCTGCTTGCCAGCAGGATGTTGTCACCTGCTTTATTCAGAAAGAAAGGCGTATTGTAGGGCAGCCTGAACACACAGCCCTGACCTCCTGCTGTTAGCAACTCTCTGCTGTTAATAGTCTAGTATATTTGGCTATGGATTTGGCAAGCTGCAGCTGTCTATTTCTTTGGTGTCACAGGATGCAACCATTGTGAGATGGAGGAAAGGTTTGGATTTGGGGAGGGGAAAGGAAATCACAAAAAAAAGTGCCAGGTACATGTGTTGTTTATTTAAAGACAAACCATCAGCCTCTGAATTAGAGAACTATGATAGCAGATGTTGGGGAGTTTTCTGACAGGTGGTAAAGTTGATATTACACGGCCATATTAGGGCCAATCATTTCCTTAAGGGTCCTTTCACACCAGCGGACCGTTCAGGTCCGCCTGTCAGTTTTTTAGGTGGACCTGAACGCACGCTCCATTGTCCTCTATGGAGCGACGGATCTAATCGGTGACATGTCCGCTGACATCCAATCCGCTCTGAACCGCTAAACACAGACAGATGGAAACCCTATTTTCCATCCGTCTGGTGGATCGGATCGGATGAACACGGACAGGCGGTCCGTGTTCATCCAATCCCCCACAGAGGAGAGCGGAGCTCTGACAGGTCCGTTTCTGCACGGAGTGCAGAGACGGTCCTGTCATCCGCTGGCTTAGCGGGCATCAACGTATGGACACCCGAAGAGCAGCAGAGCCCGTCTGCTGGTGTGAAAGAACCCTATATTTGTCTAGATATGGGTTACATGACGTTATATCACAGAAGTACTATGATCATCCACAGAAGACTGGGTTGTCCTACCTTAGCTGCACATCTGTGGATGAGGCAGTTTTATCAGAATCCCAAGGATAGAGTGTTACGCCCGATACATACATAGCAACTCTTGATACATGTGTAACGCTGATTATTCAAAAGAAGCTGGTCTAATGGTGTTGGCGCTATATAAATCCTGTATAATAATAATGGTCTTGCTGGAAAACCAGCATTCGATCAACGCTTGCAGTCAATGGCTGCAAAAAAACTGCATTGGAGACCTGGGGGGTAGGAAAAGAATGGAAAAGAATGGCCACTTTAGTTTTCAGGTGATGGTCGTCTTTAGCAAAGTATTCAAGTTGTTCTTGTTTAAGGCCCCGTTCAGTCTTGAACGTTTTTCAGCTTGTAGCTCAAAGCTTAAAAACACAAACAAAAACCTATTATAGCCCTTGTTCACATCTGAGCTTCCTGTCGTCGTAGCAAAATCCCTCTCACTCAAAAAGTACATGAACTGCTTTTCAGGCAGAATTGAGCAGTTTTGTCCCCATAGACTACAATGGAAATGTCTGAAAAGCGCAACATGAGCTCTTTTTGAGCGTATTTTTAAGTGTTTTGTTGCTCTCTGCTCCTTTTTCAGCAGCACTCTACACCTTTTAGTTGAAAAACGCCAAAAGGATTCAATTTTGCTACAAAAAACGCTTAAACGCTTGAATGCGTAACACTTAGGTGTGAATGTAACCTAAATGTTTCCTCCAATATCAGTTGGTCCCTTCAGCACCGGTCCTGTTCTCCAGTTTTAGGGTGGCTCCTTTCCCTTGTTAGGGTCCTATGCAACCCTACCATACCCCCCCCCCCCCGCCTTTTTTTATGCACACTCAGGATATGTGGGGGCAGGAAGCCTCAGCGTCTTTAAATGCAGAATTTATGAATGATGGGGCACACATGATGGGACGTGTAGTCCCAATGCATGCCATCTGATTCATTTTACAGACATTATGATGGCCCGTCTCCAACAGGAAATTCAGGGGAGCCTTGGGATTGAGATGTATAATGTCAAAATGTTTAGAACTATGTAGAAAGGAATCGATTACTGTTCAAAACTAATTAACATTGATGTGTTGATATTAAAAAAAGAGCCTTTATTACAACTTTAATTAAAGAAACGGGTTGGCTACAGTCTTATATTACACTGGGTGCACAAGAATGATGAAAGCATTGAACGCACAATTGCTTAGTTCTGAAGTTAAAAAATAAGCGACATTGATTGTGAAACCTGCATTCTCTGGTTGAGCGTCCACTTAGGTAGGCTGGAAATAACCGATCGTTGAAGTTGTTGCGTATTTGTTCTGATGTTTCACAAACAGCCAGATTGTCGGCGGATCGCTGTCACTTAGACCTATTTAACCGGCACTGTTATGGTACTTAACACCGCTTTTAAGTATGTTTTTCATTGCAGGCGTCTTCTTCTGGCTCTCCACAAACTTTCTTCTCTACCCCCTAGAGACAGATCCGTTGTTGTGATGCCGCATGATTGATTGGGGAAACACAGGGGGCACAGAGCTGATGTTTGAGTAATGTTAAGAAATCAGGAGGACACAAGCCTAATCAAACACACAGTCAGGAATTGTGTTTTAACAAGATGATGGATTGCACTTCTGTGTGTTTTCCTGTCTTGCTCCTCAACATCTACTTTACTTTAGTAACTTTTCTCAAGGGCTGCTCTGCAATGTGTTGCCATTCCCTGGCCATTAATTAATTGCTTCCTTTCTGAGCAGCTTAAAAACACGCAACTCCCATTTAACTTGGAATAATATGAAGCAATACATTCGGAGGGTGTTCATTCTTCATTTGCATTATGGAAATGTGCAGTTGGTGATTTGGATTTGCAGGATGCTATAGGGTAGCTCGGTATTTTTGGTGAATTCTGATTTAGGGCCCATGCACACGGCCGTGTTGAATATAATTATATTCACGCTGGATCTTGTTGCCAGAAAAATCTTAAAAATACACGTAGTAGTGCGTAAATGTGTGTGCCGTGTTTAGAAGCATAAAAATTATTTTATTTATTTAAGATTATAGATTTGCACACATATACATTTATGTGTGTTTTATATGCATCTACATCCATTAATTAAGTGAAAATACTCACCTAAAACATTTTAGGCATTTTATTTTTTTGCTGCTCTATGATATGAAGCCAGCGTTCATTTCCTCAACAAAAATATTGTTCATTGACTAAATTAAGCCTATTTTAGTTGACTAAAATATGACTAAGACTAAAACAATTCCCATGACTAAAATACAACTAAAACTAAAGTAACATTTTAGTCAAAAGACTATCTAAAACTAAATTGGAATTTGATGTCAAAATGGACACTGTATAGAGCTATATAGAGTATAGAGTACACTGAACTTTCCTTTAAGAATTTTTAAAATTGTATATGGTTTACGGTTTGATATGGTTTGGTCCAAGTTTGCTATCTTAGTCTTGATGCAATCATCACTACTTTTAATTCTAGGGCTGCATTGGTCAGCCCTGCCCAACATAGTTCCAGTACAAGACATGGTGATGTGCCGTTGTGTGCATTGAACAAAAATGGTATATTTATGCAGCATGCAGTGCATAAAGATGCAATGTAATTTTGATATTTCAATAAAGTTGAAACAAACAAAAAAAAAGTAAACACACAGTGGGCTGAGTAGTACAGGTGTAATCCAGCCTGGTTAATACTGAAAAATGTCCATATTCATACTTTCATACTATGTCAAATTCACTAATCTTATTTCTTATTGTTGACAATGCAGTCAACATCCTTGCTGAATGTCTACTACAGTAAAATCAGGACAAGCTGCTTGTTAGGCAAGCCATAGCTAATTTGATTTTCTTTTCTTTCCTTTCCTTCCACCATGGGTGGATGGAAAGAAAATCACTTGATTCCCCCCATCAACACATTCAGTGTTGATGAGGGAATCTTCTCTTGCAGTGCTATTGTGTTTTGCCAGAATGGAAGCCTTCTTGGTTGGCAGAACCCAATGATTACTGCTAGCGGTTATAACCACCGGAGGTGGTTGCATGTAAAAATCCAGCAGACTGGGGTTCAACTTGGGTACAACGAGCCTGTCCATAGATGTTTCAAATCTTGACCATTCCCTGCTTTACCAGCTGAGATTGGATCCATCTATGACCAGCTTTTGTCTATTGTAGGGGCAAAGTGCAGTTGTTACAACACAGGGATGTTTCCTTTCCTGCGGAGAAAAGAGAACGTAGGATTCTCAGCATATTACATTAAAGGTCATGAGAAAATATGCTTGTCCCTGGGTATAGGTATTATTAAAACTTTTCACATATGCTGAAAAGATTATTTACACTAGGTTGACCACATTTACCTTCTAAAAGGTATAAAAAGATGATTCGTTTGTCTATAGGAGATGGTATAGAAATGTATTTTGTGGAAGTGCTACAAGAAAAATAAAGCAAGGAAATATGGGCTATACAAACCAAACAAACGCTGTGGAATGTGGTTAAAAAACCCGCTAAAGCTCTTGATGAAATGGAGAGTGATGTTACTTAGGATAGGATTATATAACACACTAGGAGCATGAATGTGTGTGTATGGCTGTGCATGTACAATATATATACTGTACATATATTGTATATATTTGTGTGTGTGTGTATATATATATATATATATATATATACAAATGTGTGCGTGTATCTGTATATACGTATATTGTTTAGTCCTAGTTGTCTCCATCTATCTGGGGATGCTTGTTTGGTTATGGATTTACCCTTTTATTATAACATAATGCGTCTGGAACATTTGTGATTCACCTGAATGGATAAAAATAGTCATGCTTCATTTACACCGGGAGTCCCCATAATAGCAGATTGGCAGCTTTTACACTACACTGCATTCTTATTACTCTGCTTCCCTTCACAGCATCTGCATTTTTGTTACTGTTAAGTAAAAACCTTTTTTTTTGTTTTTTTTTCGCTTGCTGCATTTTTGATGGCCCTAGTCTCTGTATGAGTTCTTTTAGTCAGGACTAGAGGGCAGTAGAGGTGACCCCCAGGAATATTATGTGACTGGTCCCACAAGGATCAGAAGCAATGTGATATGCTGGGATTGTACACCAAGGCAGTTGGGGGTTTGTAAGTGAAGTCAGTGTTTATACAGTACAGCCTGGCTTTTTTTTTCATAGCGGTTAGAGAAGATGGTGATTTTATTTGCTGAATATAAGCTGGCCTATAGGCAATTCCTGGGGTATTGTCTCACAATATTAAGAGGAATTTTACTGTATTTTTTTATTCCCTTTTTTGCTGTGGTATTCATAATAAGCATACTTAAACACCAAGCAATGGCAGTAGTGTTCTGTTGTGATCCATTGCTCCAATACTGCACACCTCTGGTCCCAAAATGCCATCTTCCTATCTGACATCACCGGGAGCTGGTTGTCTCTTCTGGGTTCTTTCAGCCGGCTCCCTGATGAAGCAATGCGTTCACATCTGTTGTAGACTTCCTTAACGCCTCTTGGGGTGCGGGATGGGAGTAACCAGTTGGCTGCTGGGGGTATCTGCAAAAAAAAAAAAAAAACGAGAAGAGAAGAAGCAATATAATAGAAAGTAGAAAAGGAAGGTGAAGGATTCACTTTAGAGCTGTTGGGTACAGCGATTTGGTTTAAAGTGGTTGTAAAGCCTCAAGGTTTTTTACCTTAATGCATTTTAGGCAATATGTTGAAAAACCTTCTATGCTGCAGCTCCCAACAGACCCTCCCTTTTTTTTTTACCTAAACCCAATCTGATCCAGTGATGTGCATGAGCGCAGCGGCTCCAGTCGCTGTCTCTCTCCTCATTGCACAGATTGATAGCAGCGGGAGCCATTGGCTCCCGCTGCTGTCAATCAAATACAGTGATGTGGGGGGGCCGAGTCCCGCTGTCTGTGTCAATGGACGCAACAGTGAGACTTGGGAGAGCGCCCAAACGGGTGCCCCCAGGGAAAGTAGCTTTCCCTGGGGGCACCCGATAAAGAGGAGGGACCTGGAGCGCCAGTGGGACACCCCAGAAGAAGAGGATTGGAGCTGCTCTGTGCAAAACTATTTCACAGAGCAGGTAAGTATAGGCATCTTTGTTATTTTTATGAAAGAAAGACGAGGGTTTGCAACCCCTTTTAAAGCTGAACTGTGGACTGGAACAAAATATATATGTCAATAACTCAAATATGACTCACTGTAAATAATGAGCCAAAAGGATTTCACTGAGCCACGGAGGGTTCTCTCTTATGGCTAATCTCTGTATTTTATACAACAGCAATCCCATGGTGTACAACTGTAAAAAAAATAAAGCTTAATAATTAAACCTTCAGTTTTTTTTTAATAAAATAATAAACATGGTATAGTTACACATGCTGGTTTTGCACAGAGCAGCCCTGATCCTCTTTTTCTGGGCTCCTCCTCTTCTGGGGGCCACTTTCTATGGGGGCACTTGTGGGGGCTTGCTCCCAAGCCATCCTGTCTGTGTCTATAGACACAGGCACTGTGGCTCGGCCATGATCCACTCTCCAGTCACAGAAGTTGATTGACTGCAGCGGGAGCCAATGGTTTTCACTGCTATCAATCTGCGTAGTGAGTAGGGAGAGATTGGAGAGAGCCGCTGGTTTCTTGCACAGTGCTGGATCAAGATCGGACTCAAGTAAGCATAGAGGGGGCTGGGTAGAAGATTTTTTTACCTTAATGCAGAGAATGCATTAAGGTATAAAAACCTTAAGGCTTTAAAACCACTTTAATACTGGAAAGATAACTCAAAATTTGCCATCACTAAAGACTGTATTATACTTTTCCTCTAAAGGCTGCTGTATAAATGTCATACATAACAGGTTTAAGCAGTTTGCAGCAGTGAAGTTAACAAGCAGAGTGATGCAGGGAATTTCAGCTTTGCGAATTGCCTTTGGAAGGTTGTTTGGACTGAGCTTGCTGGGCACAGTATACTTTGCAGGTCCAGGTCAGGTTACAGGCCCCTGCACAAAGCCCTGCTTCTCTTGTAATTGCCTGGAGCCTGGGGAACTTTAATTGCAGCTGTTTACTTCCCCCACAGCATCTCTTGTCTTCATTTAAGACCGAGGCCTGGGCCCAGGCCTGTTCTGCTCAACTGCAATCCATGCTCAGGAAACACATTTTATAACACCTGGGAGGAGGGTGGAAAGGCTTTGTAGCTGGCTCTGCACTGCCACTGGGTATGTCATCAAGCAAGTTGATGGTACTAGTAAAACTAGTGCTAGGTGTTTAATGGCCGATCTGCGGAAGTGAGCATCAGATCTGGATCTACTCACTTTGAGAAACCTCACCCCTGGGCTTTGATGAACACATCAAACCTGTGACTTCTGAGTCTTTATTGCTGGACTGACTGCATACCTGCTAGATTGCTCCAATAAAACCAACAAGCAGGACTGTGTCATTGACTCTTCAAACAGCTCAGCCTGTTCTCACAGCTCAGCCTGTTCTCACCTTAGAAGTCTTATCTGAAAAATTACTTACAAGATTCGATAGCAGACATTACCATTCTCCTTTCTGCAAGGTGTCAGATAACACATAGCAGCCATTAAGATTAGTGTTTTATAGACTGGATGAAATGGGAATTGCCAGGCAACATATTGTTATACAATTAAAAATGGAGTGCACTCAATAGTATGTGAATGTGTAGAGGATATTGGAAATCTTAAAAATCCAAGATCTGTCGTGATATTCTTTAGATGTGTATGATGCATTAGGAAGACACTACTTGGCTTAGTATTGGTATTGGAAGTCTTCTTAGCCGATACATGATTACTTATTTTTTTTTGTTCAACCAGCAGGTTGAATGAAAAAAAAAAAATAGCCGATTCCCCCATCCACATATTCAATGTGAACAGGGAAATCCTTCCCGCTTAGCTATTGTATTCTGACAATGGGAAAACTTCCACGCCGTCAGAACACAGTGAACAGTGTTGCCATCTATTGACACTTTGTATGTTCGGCAAAAACCCAAAAGGCTTGTTGCACACAAATCGATCAGTAGATCGACTTGAGTGCAACCAGCTTGCCCATACATGGATCAAAATATGCCCGGTCCCTGCTGGATCAGCCAATTTTAGATCCATGTATGGCCCACTTTAGTATGCTGGTAAGTTCTGTTTGAGAGCCAAGACCAGAGAAACGCTTCTAGTAAATCGCTAAAAAAACTTTTCTCTGCATAGGGTGTTCATTGATAAAATAATTCAATCTAAAATCTGTGTAGAAAGTTTGGCATTCACATAATACCCCTTATTATTATTTAACTTGTTAAAGATGCAAGCTTTCGGGCTTCTTAGATCCCTTCTTTAGGCTTTCTACAATCCAAAAGCTGTGGAATAAAAAGACCATGACAGCAAACCTTTTGAGCCAGATTCTCACCATTTTCACTATTAATTTTGATTGTTGGTAGCCATAATCAGCTTGGCTAACATGATTTTGCAACATCTTCTATCATTTATTGTAGCAGCATAGATTTACCTCTTCATTTTATATAATATAACGATTACAGATTATCAGAACAAAGACCACTAAACAAGAGTTTGTCATCCAAGATATTAATCGTCTCTAATAAATGTCAATGTAGAATTAATTGGCTAAATCCGGTCTTATTTCAATGTCCGCCTCTCCTTGAGTAAGTCACTATCTTCCTTTCAGCTAATCACAAATAATGGGCTAATTGGTCATGGGCAGTGACCTATTGTGATACTGTGGGCAGCACCAAATGCATGTATATCCATTACTGCGTGAGAAGAGTATTACTATAAAATGCTCCATCACAACAGCCTGTCATTACATTGTGTGAGTCCTTGGATATTTTTCTCTTTAATAGCACTGTATAGCCCTCCTAGTGCTGAAGTCACCTGGGTGTCAGGATTAGTTGCTGAATCAGGAGACTTTGTTAGTAATGACTCAGTGTTAGTGTCATGGCCCTGGACTAGTTCTTCAGCCCTTATTTGTACTTGCTTAGTTTCCAGAAACAAGTCACTTAAATCTTACATTGTGGGCGATCCTCATATTCTAAAATGACATTTTATATAGGTTCAAATTAAATAGGTGATGACCACATCCTTTGTTTCATAAGCACTCAGGGAGGAACCCTGCAAAAGTAGGCGGTTAATGGTCTATATTTCCTAATTGATTTAATTTTCAACTCTACCGAATCAGCAGGGCTATTTTCAGCAATGAGCAAGTAAAGCATGAGTTGTAGTGGCAGAATAACACAGTAGCTTTGGACTGTGTAAATGGCCTTGGAAGCTTGTTAATGAAAAATGTGTTACTTTTGAACATTTTGGGGTTGCGGTTAGCTGGTCACAGCGGCTAGAGTGGGAGCTACCGTATGGGCAGGCCCAGTCTGGTAATTCGGCAAGTCATGGTATTAGCCAGAAGAGTTAGTATTCCAAAGGATATTTGATACCTCATCTAGATTCTGATGGTCTAATCACTACATATAGAGCTCTAGGTTTGTATTCGTAAAAATACATAAATATTGTTGGTTTCCCTGTTGTACTTTTTTAGTTAAAGCGCAACTATACTCACCTTGGCTCCAGCGATGTGATGTCCCAGAGCTCCCTACCTGGCTGCTGACCTCTTTGGATGGCCTGCTTCCAGGTCTCGATAGCCAATGGCTCTCATTGGGGAGGTGGGGATGACATCCCTCCCAAGCATGTGTTGGAGTTCAGTCAGATTTGGCAGGCAGGTAAGTAACTTTAATGCAGAGGAGACAAAGCATGTCTTTTCTGCATTAAAATTCCTGCCTGTTTGCCCATTTTTATTTTTGGCCTAAAGTTCCACTTTAAGCATTACCGTACATATGGCCATTCTATATGACATGAGTTGCTGTAATTTATTACATTGCAAGACTATGTTTTCAACATGCGCAAATGATGAATGATTACATAATTTTTAGGATGAATGTCTAATATTGTGTAACACAGATTTATTTCAACATGTATATGATGTTTCTTCTGCAGCTCCATCAACTGTAACGCAGATTCAGCCAAAGGAGATCACCAGACACAGCGTGTCCTTATCCTGGCCAGAACCTGACCGTGCCAATGGCGTCATCTTAGAGTATGAAGTCAAGTACTATGAAAAGGTAATGTAAAATTTCTTATTTCCTGTGCTTGGGACTTAAAAGGGGTAGTTATCATTCTTTTAAGCTCTTTTCTGTCTGACAATAAGGCTTGGCGGCAAACTAGCTGGTGTAGTTGTTAGCAATTTTTGTTGAAGGTGGTGCAAATGATGTCAGCTGTTTCTTCTAATCATAATATATCTTATAACTGTGATGAGTACTGGTGACATCTTTTCCTTTTTTTTTTTCACGAACCACAGGACCAAAACGAACGAAGCTATCGAATTGTAAAAACTGGCACTCGCAGCGCCGAAATCAAGGGTCTTAATCCGCTAACTGCCTATGTTTTCCATGTCCGGGCCCGAACTGCAGCAGGATACGGAGAATTCAGCGGCCCTTTTGAGTTCACCACCAATACCGGTGAGTCTAATGGGTCCTGAAAAAAGTATATGTGTGCTCTTAGAAGTGAGGTCAATACAATGGATTTCTAAGACATTTTATCTTTGGAGTGTGTGGTTGATACATAATACATTTTTTTTTTCCTCAGTTCCGTCCCCCATGATCGGTGAAGGAGCCAGTCCTACGGTGCTGTTGGTATCCGTGGCAGGCAGCATCGTCTTGGTGGTCATTCTCATTGCTGCCTTTGTCATCAGCAGAAGGTATGTGGCTTCCATTGTTCATACCAGCTTTTAAATGATACACTAAAGCAGATTTAAACCACTCTTCAGTTACTCAAAAGTAGTTTGGAGATTGTGATAAAAACTGTAAGCCAAAAGCACAGTGGTCATATTCTTATTTTTTTTACTGTGCATTCTAACTAAGCATAAGGACCATTTTGGGCTATTTTTTTTTTTTTTTTTTTGCTAGCCTACCTCCTTTGTGTTATATAGATAAGTGCTATGACAAAATTGGCAGTCCTTAGTCAAATCATACAGTGCAAGTAGCAGTTATGTTGATGAAATCCACAGTAGCCAATCAGATATAACTTTTCATTACTTTAGCGTGAAAACATTCAGTGGGGATTGTAAATGGTTGTTATAAGTTACTAATTGTACATAATGGCCACAGCAGGTGTTTAGATCTAGGAACACAAGTTCAGAGATTTCAAAGGCTGTCGGGTTGTTTAACTATCCCACACCTTCCAAAAAATATATTATTTTTGGGTGGACAAGGATTTTATATAAGCCGGTATATTCCATTTCATTTAAGAACTGTGCTAAATTGATGAACAAAGACCGTGAAACATGCAAAGAAAGTAGAATATTGTCCGCAATGACTGTCATTGTGGTGATATGACAGTGTACCAGCTAAGCAGGTTGGGCTGGAATCCTTTTTTTAGCTTTGATAAAAATATTGTTTTATTCTTTATTTCAAAAGTATCTGAGAAAGTATGCGAGGTATTTTTAGGATTCTAACTATGCCTGGTTTATCTTTTGTCTGAAAACCCCTTTTCACCATTACCTTCCTCTATGGGAGGAGTTGAGACCTGAAAACAAAGACCTGTTTTCTGATTAGCATCTAAACATAGCATTCACAGTATAAACCCCTACCAGCTTTTTTAATGTCCTCAGCATGTAGGCAGCAGAAACAGCCTGCTATTTAAACATGATTTCTGCAGCGGGAGCCCCGTTTCAAATTGAAAATGAATTCCACTAATTCCTGGGACCTTTTTTTTTTTCAATGCTGTTTGTTAGATGCTTTGTTCAAACAGTTGGCGACAATAAGCACCATGTGTCAAAAGTGTTTCACAGTGAAACTTGTCTTGGTGTCTAAGTCAACCTGAACTGAATATATGACAGCTGGTATGCTTTTGATTGACAATGGTCTACAGAGAGACCTTCTTTTAACACTTTTGATTTCCACATGTTCTTTTCCTTTGCTGAATTGCTATCTTTATGTTGGAAAATGAAAAGAATAATCTGGTTGGTTGCCATGGTTGAGATTTTCAGACACTTTGGCTTTGTACGATAGACACCTCTCCATTCAATGTTACAGTAAAAGCTGTTAGAATACATTAAGAGCATCTCAATGTCTTAGATTACTTTTAATATAAAAGTGAATTTTGACTGATCGTTGCCGCGTTTATCATTGTATCGGGGGACTGCCATCGTATTTCTTTCCGTCTTTGATGACAAAGGAGACGGTGGGCTCTGGTCGATAGTAGGCCAGCCGTGATTGGTCCTGGGTGGATCGCTATAGATAGGAATGTAACGTCGACCCCTGGACTTTCATTGATTCCTTTTTAGTGTCAACCATAAAGATGTCTGTGTGCGAACAGAGCCAGAAAGCAGGGAGCTGACAGCCACATAGCCTCTAATGTGAATTCAAACGTTTTTCCTCTTCTGTTTAACACACTGAGGAAGAAGTGGCACCTTGTATGAGGGCGGAATTAGAAGATTTATACAGCCCATTCTTTGAGTGTTCCTTTTTTTGGCTAAATTTAAGCTGCTTGGCGATGCTGCGTTGCTACAAGTGGAATCCACTTTATTTAATGCAAGAACATAAGAGGCTATTCCTGGCCATAATAATACATCTTGAGTTACAGGAATGTTTGTATGCTTGAGAAAGAATCCTTGGTAAAATCTTTACAGGAGGAAGGGAGAGGGTTGTTAATGAGATATTAATAGTATTCTTCTTGTACCAGTGTGTTGAGTCTGCTGTAAAGCTGTTCATATACATTACATAGCAGTCAGTGTGAGGTATGGATCTGAGTATAAATCAGACTTTTATCACAGGGAACATCACGCCATCTTAGTTGTAGTTTGGTCCATGAGGATCAATATTGGCATATTTTATAGTTCAGCTTGTGAATTGTTGGAGTCTTCTTTGGGAAATCCTTTACTTCCAAGGGTCCCTGTTGTATAGTACTGGCTAATTAAATCTTTCTGGCTGGGGGATTTACATATTTCCTATAGTTTAATGCCTCGTGCACACAATGAGAAGAATCGGATGAATGCTCTTGTTTTTTTACATGCTAGTCTCCATATTGAAAATGAAGAGGTTACTCAATTTATGAAAATTCTCGTACGACAGAATACAAGTTCGGAAGTAATGTGTTGTGTTGTGATGCATTTTGTCGTTTCCGAGCATGCGTAGTCTTGCTCTTCTGATTTTTTTCAGACGAAAACTGTACTGATTAAACGAAAATTGCACGATCTGGTATGAAAATGTTTTGTGTTTGTCCCTTCGGATAATTTCGGATGAACTGTCCTGATCGGCTCTCAAAAGCTGTGTACTAATGATCAGATTATCATACGATAGCTTCGGAAGCAGTACTTTTCGTCAGATTTTATGATCGTGCGTGCTAGACTTAAGGCAAGCTGCATGGTTTTTGTACTACAGACTCTTCATGTTTTGAAGTCCAGGTTGGCTAGGTTTCGATTACTCCAGTGGGGATTTCTGGTTCCCTTTGTGCTCCCTGGTTCTCTACCTGATGGGATGATCGACAGTTGAAAGATACTTTATAGGGGCAGGCTGATAAATTATTCTGATTTGATGTTGATGAACCAATTTTCGCTGAAGAAGATTTTTTAATCGAAACAGGCCGGGATTCATATGGGTAACTGTGACTACCGTACTGTTACTTGTTAACCAATGTGGGGTGTTCTATATGTGACAGTGAATACTTTTTATTAAATAGATTTTAATTGTGTTGTAATAAAATATATACACATTTTAAATACTGTGTTCTTGGTGCCTAAAAGAATTCAAATCCAACTTTTTTTCTTAGTATGTCAACTCAAGAGCTAAGCTACACAGGCAATTTTATCTCTTGCTACTGAGAGATCTACTACCTACTGGAAGTCATCATATTTGTCCAGGGCTATATGGGAGATTTTGAACAGCTCAATCTACTTAATTCATTGGGACTCTGGAGTAGCAAATGATCGCTACACAGATGGGGCAAATGGCTCCCTATGGAGTAAGCTATACTAGAAGCATGTAGTAGTACCTTGATTGGAGCATTGTAAGGTCATTCAAGAATAATCACTACTGCATGGTTTTTGCTTATATTACTCAATAAGTAGCCATAAGTTCCATCTGTTTAGCGATAAGTTGCTAGTTGTTGTTTACTGGCTGTTTTTATTAGCATAGCTACAAAAAATCTCCCGTGTAGCTCTAGCCTAATTAGGTGTCTGCAGTCATGTAGATGATATCACTCTAGTAGTAATAGATCAAAATTGTCTATGTAGCTTACCCCTTGACCCACAACCTTGTATGAGCTACTATATAGTGCACAGTGAGGATGCCCATGTAAAGGTTAAGCTTTAATGCTTTATTCCCTTTCCAGTTTGCTGTTGTTGTTTTGCCTTTGTTAAAAATGGGTATTGCAGCTTTCTTCTGGCTGACATTAGTGTAAAATGGTTGATCTATTGGCCCTGGCAGCATCTAGAAGCATTTCTGGACTGTGACACCTCCAGGAACAAGTTTCCAGTCGCTAGCACCGTGTCATTGCCCAGCTGGACAGTTCCGAACATTTATTCCTGAGCACTTTAATGAGGTTATGTAATCGGCTGACAGAGAGGAAGGCAGATGGTGTCTCTTTCATTTCATAGCAGCTTGGCGCCCCTGTACATGGCTTCATTCTCTTTTAATTCTAATGCTGATTTCTTAAAGCTGTTTTTTTGGAATCACTTTCCACCAAGCAAACTGTCATTGAGGGGTGGAAATGAGTCAGTCTGCCTCTTGCCTTATAGCTTTTTCTTTAACTCCTTGAATACTAGATTCATCTATATCCATATCTATAAAAGTAGAAGGGTAAACCATATTAGGAGTTCTTGCATGCTGGATACTGCTATTTTTGCTGTTACAATGTGGGGACCTATTTATTCCTTGTAAATCCACAAACCAGCAAAGCGCACTACAAGTCCCAGATTTCAATGTCCAATGTCAGTAGTAGCATGAAGATCAATCCAAACAGAATTCCAATTCAATCAAGAAGATGGCCAGGGCCATATAACAAGAGGATCCTGCAGCTTCCAGAGGTGATCCAGGATGATCCAAAGCAGCTCAAACAACAAGAAAACAGGATCCTCATTAGCATGGCAGTAATCATTTATTGAAAGAATAAAAGAGCACACTTACAGTTAAAATTCTTGAATATCAGCATAGGTGGTAGATAACACCAAGGTGGAGATAAAGCAAGACTATGTGGTTGAACTAGATGGACTGTGTCTTTTTTCAACCAGACTAACTATGTAACTATGTGCCGCGGCGGCTTTTGACAGCTTTCAGAGCGGCTTCCTATGATGCCGGCCAGGGGATCTGGAGTTTCTATTTCCTGCACATAGCCTTACTTTGTCTCCACTTTGGTATTTTCTACCACCTATGCTGATATTCAAGATTTTTAACTGTATGTCTGCTATTTTATTCTTTCAATAGAGGATTACTGTCATGCTAATGAGGTTCCTATGCTCCTGGTTTCTTGTTATTTATTCCTTGTAGGTTGATACAGTTAAATATTTTTACCCAGTTTTGGTATATGTGTGTATATTATTTTGTTTTTTGGTGTAACTATGTCATTTTGTACTCACTGTATGCCTTTGGCTTGGGAACTAACCAAACATCAGTAGACCTGTTGCAAAATGTAAGCCAAGGCTTAATTTAAACTATTTTATTTTACTTTTAACACATGCCTCACATAATGCTACAAACTTGTCAACATGGCCTTCTCCATCTAATAATCACAGCATTATAATACCCAGTGACATAATAGGAAGGAGAAGATGAGCTTCCTAATATTGAGGACAGAGCTGGGCCTTAAGTGTCCATTGACCCTCCTTTATTGGCTGCTGCCTGTGCTAACCTTGTTGGTTTTGACACTATCCTGAGGCTTTATGGCCCGAATGTATGACTTTGTTTTGGTTCTCATGGTGCCCCTTAGCAACATCCATCATTTAAGGTCACACAAGGGCTGATCAAAGCAAACCTGGCAGATAGGTGCACCTTTTTCCATTGTATACACTTATGATGTATGGGGGAGATCTCTCACACTGGGCTACAGACTCACAATGCATGCACATACCAGCCTTTTGTATTCAGCTAAATCCTGTGGGAAGTATTAACTCTTGTATAACCTTACCTGTACAGGCCTCTGGTGAAAAGGGTGGAGTTGTGCAGATGTCTCAGTGTTCATAGTTTGCCAAAAAGTATTTTTGTCACAGCTACGACTTTAAATCCCACTATGCCTTGCCATTAGAATGTTCCTTGGGAACCCAAAGTTGTCCAAATGCCCATTGACTTGTTGTTTCTCATCTGATCTTTCAGCTGATAAACCTTACCTGAAATGCCCTTGTTAATTACAAGAATGCCCAAAGTGAACATCTTCCCTATGGCCTGTCCAGGTGCTATCAAGAATGGACAATGGCAGTAAGCAATGTCAGAAGCTGCATGCAGATTAAAAAAGGTCAAAAGGTTGTATGGCCAGACCATCATTACAGGTTCTGAGTCTGCAATTAGTGCGTTATCAGAAATCTTGTGACATTTGGACAAAGCCCTCACTGATACAATATAATTACACATTGCTCTCAATGCTTTTTCCTATTCACCTAATTCCGCTTCAATGCATTATGTAAATTTCGATGTCAGGAGAGTTTGAAACATTCCTGAGTGGCAGATTTAAACAAAAAGCACTTTCCCACTGAACTTGTGGGACTTGGAATAGATCATTAAAGGTTTTATTCAATTTCACTTGGTGTAACTGATGGTCATGTGACCAGATGACATTCACCTGTGGGGAAACAGCATATAGCCACATGAAATAGAAATATTTTATATTGTTCATTGTGTATTGTACCTTGTATTTCTAGTTTTCTACAATAATATTTGCTTTGTTAAAGAAACTTTTTGAAAAGGGTGGTCATTTATGTATGGAATATTTATTAGTTATGTATGTTTTGTCAAATGCAGTTTATTATAATTTTAGTATTGCGCATAGCTAAATATTTCAGTAACAGCTTTGCTAGTCAGCCCGATATATATAGATCTTTTGGCTGTGATAGATATCTCATAGCCTTCTAGCAGCTCTTATATTTTATAAAATCTTATTTGAATTTTTCCACAAGCACGGAGACTTTATTTATGTAATATTGAATAGGATAAAAGTGAAGCGCTCAACGCTACAAACCTAAAAAGTAAATATGAGACCACAAAAAAAAAAGTCCTAAACAAAGTCCCAAATGTGACACACGTGAAATATAAAGTGACAATCTTGATCTGGCATATAGCATGTGAACTTCAGCAATTCTTCAATGAATACAAATGTGTGCAAAGCACCCAGGACAAAAATAACCACACACGTGAAGTATGAAGCGACTAAGTAATAGTCCCATACACCGTCCAATTTAAATCTTTAAAGTTGCTTCCAGATACCCAGTGAAGTGACTGGCCTCCAGTGATAGAGATTAAACAAATCCTCTGCTGCCCTTTCTTTTCTACATCCGTTCAAAGTGCAGAATTTTAAAGCTTGTCTGAGAGTTTAGAAAAAAGGGGGCGGGGAGCTGACGTTACAATCTGCAGAGCTCAGTGAGGAGAGCTGATTGGAAGGAAGAGACACACCCCCCTCCAAACAGCACACAGGAACAGAGCTGAGGCAACTAATCAGCTGGAGCTCCCTCCCCTGTCACCATTTTTCTCTTGGTGTCAGGAAAACTTGTCAGAAGTGATTCATGCTGATAACAGAGGAACGAAGCAGCATGCAAAAGTTGCACTTCTTGTTCTAAATTGTGACAAGTACACACTAAGAACGGATATGCTTTGTTCATATTTCATGTCTGAGGTTTCCAACCACTTTAAGCAATCATTATCTGGCAAATAGCCTGTGAACTTCAGCAATTCTTCAGTGTAGAAATTCTACATGTGCAGAAATACCCTGGACAAAAGTGACCACTACCACTCACAGTAAAGATGTCTCCTCACCTTATAACACAAACCTCATTAATGAAAAGGAGGTCAATAAGTGTTTTTTTAGTGCAGCCAGTCAGTCAGCATGCAGATATGGTTTCCTGCTCTCCAGTCCTCAGTTTGTACCAAACATGTAAATTACAAAAAAAAAAGGAGCTTCATAGTGTAAACTGCTTGATTTATTTAAAGATGAAAGCTAAAATAACACTCATAGGATTAAAAAAAAACACATCACATATGTGGGAACAAATACAGTATACTCTTACAATGGCAGATTAGACATTAGCAAGATGGCGCCGATCAGCATGCTGACCTCACTTCGCAACGACCACCTAACGCGTTACACCCCTCTGCACTTTCTTTGTCAGTGCTTTGTAAAGATTAGAAGTCACATGCCTAAAGACTTTTTATACATATTAAACAAATGTAAAAAAAAAAACCTGTATAGTTTCTGAGATCAGCTGAAAGTTTTCCTATTTTTAATACCTATGCTTTAAAGGCAATTCTTATACTTAGAAAAAAA
Source organism: Glandirana rugosa (assembly GCA_018402905.1). NCBI lineage: Eukaryota > Metazoa > Chordata > Amphibia > Anura > Ranidae > Glandirana > Glandirana rugosa. The sequence continues at coordinate 2,176,770 of BLSH010420014.1, forward strand.
GTACGATCAATAAATGTGTTGTGCTTTATGAAGCTGGAAAGGCAGCTGCCAGCCAGAAGTGTTCCCTTTGTATTGGAGGGACTGCTCTCCCTCTGTATCCCGGCTTGGCATTTGCATAATGTGGCGCGGTATTTTGTCTCTGTGATGTTATTTGCTTGTATCCTGAAGGACTGCTTTTTTTATCTCTACAGGCGGAGTAAGTACAGCAAAGCAAAACAAGAAGCTGATGAGGAGAAGCATTTAAACCAAGGTAATGATTTTTGTAATGAGTAGTTCTGATTAGTGTGTAAACAATTCAGCTAGTAAAAAATTGCTATAGTGTTTGTATTTACCTGTGAATCATTTCAAGTGTACTCATCACTCGTACACAATTAGTGTCTTTTTTTTTTTTATGATTTTATTTTTTTGAGGGTAGTGAATTAATATTCAGCCCATCCATTCTCTAGAAGTTAGTGACCTCCCTGGACATGCATGAGAAGGTACTTCATACAATGCTGCTCATCACCCATGCACAGAGAATGTAGAGTATTCAGAGGAATGAATAAATATTCACCCTGTCCATTCTCTAGGAGCTAGTGACCTTCTTGGACATGCATGAAAAGATGCCTTATGCTACAGGGGTATCTTTAGTTCTGAGTCATCCGGTGAAATATAGGTCCAGCCTACAATATGGCTGTCTCCATTGTATAAGGGTGACAAGGACATATTACAGGTCAAACCCATGCTAGGCCTATAGGGTCCAGTGTCCACCACATTGTTCAGACCCTTATTGTCTCCCTTTGTTTTTGACACTGTTCAATGTTTTCTTACATTACATTTTTTTTTTTTTAACTACAGGGGTAAAGACATATGTTGATCCATTTACATACGAAGACCCTAACCAAGCAGTCCGAGAATTTGCAAAGGAGATTGACGCTTCTTGTATAAAGATTGAGAAAGTCATCGGTGTAGGTAAGTAAGAGAGCCTGAAGGCAGTAAGCACTGTTTATTCCACTTTCTCACAATGCATTAACAGTAAAACCGTCTAGTCCAGATATCATAAATAATAGCCATTTTCACTGTTTGCAGGAGAGTTTGGAGAGGTATGCAGTGGGCGACTGAAGGTTCCTGGTAAAAGAGAAATTTATGTAGCTATCAAGACCTTGAAAGCTGGTTACACCGATAAACAGAGACGGGACTTCCTCAGCGAGGCCAGCATCATGGGACAGTTTGATCACCCCAACATCATTCATCTTGAAGGTGTAGTGACCAAATGTAAGTCGAATAAATGCATCTATAATAAATTCTATATAAAATCCTGGTGCTCTACATTGTTACAGCAGAAGCCATCAATCAAATGTATACTGTCCACTCTTTGCTAAATATTGTAGAATATAGACAAGTCATAGGCTGTTCTTTTGTGTTATTCTCCAAGTATTGCTTTAATCATGGAAAAGGTTTTACTTCTTTTCAGGCAGAATTAGAAGTACAAATGTATAAAAAAAAAATCATATCTTTATTACAATTATAATAAAAAGACCAGTTGGTCAATACAATAATACCATACAGACATGCCATAAAAATGCATTGTTGTACGATATGAGAATACAGATACCCTGCTGAATAAGTAAGAAACACTAAAAGGAAACTGTCAGTGGGGATAAAGCCTGGTCAGTGTCGGTGATCAAAGATGAAATCCCAGCGCATTTCAGAAACAATATTTATTTCCTCATCACAAAAATACAAAAAGTCACTAAAGATAAAGAGATATAAATACAAGATACAATAATATACATACAAATGTGCATAATATATGCAACCATTACAATAATGTCATATATGGCAGAACGATGATAATAAAGGGACAATTTAGAATGATTCCCACAGGAAATAATGTGAGTCATGCAAAACAAAGGGGTTTTAACTGATTCATGACTGTACAATGTAAGGCCATGGGTTACAGGAAAGAAATTTGCACAATTTCCCCATCAGCACATACAGCGCCGACAAGGGAATCCCTCCTGTTGTGCTATTGTCTTCTCTCGGCAGAGGTCAGGGGCGGGCGGGGGAAGCCAGTGATTATTGCTACCGATAATCGCAAGAGAATCTGGCAGGCTGGTTGTACCCAACTGATCGATCAATCAACTTGGTACATTCAGCCTGCCCATTAACGGATTGAATCTCGGCCGGTTCCTGCTGAACCGGCCATGATTCGAACTGTGTATGGCTGACCTAAGTGTTTTTTAGCATCAGCCTATAGTACCATTGTTATCACTATGTATCATAGATCTTCATATTGACTGTTATAGTCATATTGTAGATTTGATATACCCGTCTCCTCCCCTGAAGAAGGAAATATTGTTTCCGAAATATGTCGGGATTCATCTTTACTCACCGACACTGACCAAGCTTTATCCCCGCTGGCAGTTTCCTTTGAGTGTTTCTTAGATCCAGCAGGGTATTTGTATTCTGATATTGTACAACAATGCATTTTTATGTCATGTCTATTCTAAGTATGGTACTATTGAATTGACTGATTGGTCTTTTTATTATAACTGTAATAAAGATATGAATTTGATTTTTGTTTTGTTTTTTTATTTGTACTTCTAATTCTGCCTAAAAAGTCCAGTTGGGGTCCTTTTCTATTATTATATTGATATTTGAGATGGTGGAATATTGGGTTTGAACGTATTCCTTTACTTAGCATTTTGATTTTGAATCACTCAGTAGTGCAGGATAAAAAAGGATTTATCATATAAGAATTGCGTTGTACAGTTATCTTCCACATTATTAATAGACGTCTGTTCTGTAGAACCTCCTAAAATTTCCTCATATATTCAGCAGTACTGTAGATCACCTCGTCACAGGCACAACATCTCAGTGTGAAATGACAGATGGAATAGCGACAGTATATCCTAAAGCACAGAGAGTGAGGTGTGGATCAAGCCATCCATCTCAATGTCAGATAAAAATGGCTTTGCTGATTCTCACTGATATCCTTTCCCTAGGCAAAAGGACTGCAGAACTTTGTGAGATCAGAATGCAGTAGGACGTACTACTTTACAGTGCTAGAATGAGCTAATTGCTAAAGTATAGGCATGAAGCAGATGGTCATCACACCTCCATTTGCACAAAAGTTGGAAAACATTGCCAGTGACCTTGCTTGGCACACGTTGCTTTAATGCAGAATTTACCAGGGGGCATTGGATGTCTAAACTTGGTGGCAGTGACATTCATTAAAAACGATATAGTTAGTCATCTGTTGAGGCAAAAGCTTGTAGAATGGCACATTTGTTATATTTTTACTAAATGCTATTTTTACCTTTTGTTCATTTTCTTCTAAATAGCAGTTTTATGAAAGACCGTGGTTTTCAGATCTTGTAGCAGCTTTTTTTTTAAACAACTCCCATCTGCTTGAAAATTTCCAGCTTTCCCTTACACCTTATGAAGGCTGTTTGGCTGTGGCAGTAAGGCAACACTTTGCAGGTGGGGGCACATTTAACGGGTGCGCTAGCCATGTTTAGTGCCATTGTGAGGTGTAAAAAGCACCAGCAGTAAAATGCTGCTCCCCTCTATTCTCTACAGTACACTCCAAGCTCCTGATTTAGATTCCAGCAGTGTCTTATTATCATTTCTGTGACTTATGAAACCATAAAATCTGAATAAAGCCTTGCATGCACCACATTAAAATATGCTGCCGCTTGAGTAGCGGGTAAGAGAGAAGAAAGAAAAAAAAATGTGTGTTGCATGAAAAATAGGTCTTTGAGACAGAAAAGTGCTTACATTTCCATATACATTTAGATGGTAATTATGCAAAGAAACAGACACCCGCTATGAATTAGTAGGGAGATTCATGTTTCACATGCCAGGTCGGGATTACAATGAAAGGGTAATTCTTGCCATATAAAGGGAGGACAGTCCAGTTTAGGGATAACATATCAAAACTCAGTTGCATGGAAATATTTGAGAAAGAGCATTCATTGGTTGGCTGAAGATATACATTATATGTCATTAATAGTGTCATTCATTTTCATAGGTAAACCGGTTATGATCATTACCGAATATATGGAGAATGGCTCCTTGGATGCTTTTCTGAGGGTGAGTTATTGAGATTTCCAGCCCTTTTATGCTAATTTGATATAAACTCCAGTTTAATGGAAAAGGGTATACTTTTTTTTATTTTCTAGTACCTGGAAAATTCTAATACTCAGGCTGGGACCCAATGCCCTGATAAATTTCATACCTGTGCTCAACCTGGTCTCTACACTGCAATAAGGGATGCCATTATTAAAACACTTGAGCTGTGTTTTCTCCCTCAAATAACGACCCATGAATAAGAGGTAGTGGCTTCATTAGGCTTAATTTATCTATCTGTGTCTGGTTTAATGCTATAAAAGCACAGACAATTTGTATGGCACTGTCTAATAAAACACAGCTATCATTTTGGCCATGTATCCATTCTACATCCTGTCCAAACTTGCCTTAAGCTAACTTGCATAAATCACCTTTTGGAAGCCAACCTCTTATCTCTTATTCCAAGTGAACGAACAATTAACAACAGCAAGGCAACTTTTTTTTGAGGGGGGGGGGGTTGTTAAACAATATATGTATGTACAGTATATACTGTATGTAACAATTGTACTACCCCACTTTCTGGAGTGTAAAGATTAAGCTTCAATACTCTGCTGCTCAAAGGTTTTACTATAGATTTAGAGGGTGCTTAAGAATTCAGTTATGCATCCCCCTACTACTCTTCTTTCCAATGATCTCAGATATTTTTGACTGGACAGCTCCCAATACTGTGTATAAAACATATGAAATAAATATTACATATCACTAAAAGAAACAATGATAATGATTCATGCTTGCAGGCTTACATTGGAATCAAATGTGTTCTCATTATGTGGCAGCTTGCCACCCATCGAAACTTTGCTTCCCAACATGGATTTTCCCAAAAAAATCACTTGCTTTCAGTCTAATGTTACAAACGACGTAAAAGAAACTGAATTTAAAGTGTTACCAAACCCAGGACCCTGCATTCACTATATCTGATCACAGTATATAAAACATGGAAGTGCAATTATTTTAGTAAATCTAAACTGCTAAATACCTTTTCTCATCAGCAGTATATAGCACTCTTGTGACTTCTGTCAGTGTCTGGTTAAAGCTTGTAGGAGGCGTTCGCATTCTGCACTAATTGCCTATCAGGATGTAGGACCCCTGACCACCTATCTGGACATTGCTGATTGGCCTTGTGCTGATCACATGCACCCTTCCAAAGAAAAAAAAACTCTCTAGCAATACACACCAAACTGAGCATGAGCAGCCTTTTTACACAATGCAGATGATTAACCCCTCAGGTTCCACAGTGCGTATAACAAGCATGCTTTACTGCATATACAGACTGATTTTACTGTTGTGGGTTTAGTAACACTTTAAAGACAAAATATTTAGCTAAAAAGTAATTTTTCTATGTATACATCAAAGTGCACTATAATTTTATTCAATGGCAGACATTATCTCAAATTACCCAAATTCTAAAGGCCCGTACACACGGTCCGATTGTTGGTCAACAACAGCATGTTGGCCGATAATCCGAACATTGGTACGCATGATTCAACAGCCGATTTCCAATTGTCGTCCAAAAGAAGTAGGCTGACAAGACTAAAAAACTTTTGGCATTGGCCGATTGTTGGCTCGTGTGTACAGAAGTTGGGCCAACAAAAGTTGGAAGTGCAAACACGCATACTCGGAATCCAGGAAGTGTTCGGTTGTGTAAACCTGCATTCCTAATTCACAAATCACATTCACCTGAACTTCCTCTTTATACGCTCGAAACACATCACTACGTTTGGCTTTGTTGGACGATTACTTGACTACCGTCAGTACGCTAGACAACCGCCGACAGCCAATTTGGACAAAAGTTGGACGTGTGGTCCAACGATAATCGGCGCGTATGTATGAGGCTTAAAAGTATCATTCAATCCAGTACTCTAAGGCAAGTCATAGATGAATCAATATTTTTTTTTTTTTGGTTTTCGATTGGCAGGAAAGAAAATTGTTTGATTTCCTGTGTTGATGGGGGAATGCCTTCCACAGAGCTATTGTATTCTGCCAGCAGGGGATTGGAGGTGGCAAGGAACCTTCCCTTATGGCAGAATACAATAATTAGTACCAGCAGCTATAGCTGTTGGCAGTAATCACATGTATAAAAATCTGACAGGCTGGTGGTACCCAAGTCGCTCAATGGATTTCGGTACAATCAGCCTGCCCAATCATGAATCGAAAATCAACTGGTCCCTGCTTAACCCATCAAATTTCGATCCATGTATGGCCAGCTTAACTGTAAGTGGTTCTGCTTGGTTGTTATACTATATGAGATGGGAAAGAGGGACATCTTTCAACACATCTTTTTAAAGTTTGTAAGGTAGGGTTACAGCCCTAAGACACCCTAGTTATGAAGATCATGAAAAATTTATTTGCTCAGTTAAGCCCACGTGTCTAATTTTACTATTACTCTTCATTTCTACTAGTGTTTGAGTATAAAAAATGCATTAATTTGAAGGTAGGATGGAAGATTTAGTGCAATATGACAAACAGTCTAATAATGTAGAGCGGAATATTCATCAGACCCAGTAGGGGGAACAGTTGAGGAATAATAAGAACTGGTTCCAAAAGAGGGACAGTTGGGAGCCGTGGTGTGACATAACTGATTACTGTCTTTTGTTTTAGAAGAACGATGGAAGGTTCACTGTCATCCAGCTGGTTGGGATGCTGCGGGGCATTGGATCTGGAATGAAGTATTTGTCTGATATGAGTTATGTACACCGAGACCTGGCTGCCCGCAACATTCTTGTCAACAGCAACCTGGTCTGCAAAGTGTCTGACTTTGGCATGTCCCGTGTCTTAGAGGACGATCCCGAGGCTGCTTATACCACCAGGGTAAGGATGGCTTATTGGTGTTACTGAATACAGCAAAACCTTGTTATGGAGCTTATACTTACTCTGGACAGATTCCCAGCCTCTGATAAAAGTATTTTTTCCTATACTAAGGTCAGGTGATAATGTCAGACTTAATTTATGTAATTTGTTACCATTTATTTATGACACATCACTTCAGGCCCTTTGTCAGCCATTGAAATTATGATCCATGACCATTATAGGGAAACATTAGCCTTGACTTCCATCTTGCACAGTTGTACTAAAATAGCTTACTGCAACTTCACTGCATGCTGTGAGCTTCTCCCAGTATGCTTTAGAAGCTACAGCAAGTGTGATAGTGCCTGTCTTTTTTCTCATTGAAGAACGTTCAGCATCATTTAGCCCTTTCCTCCCTAGTTTTACTGTCCCTTGCCTGTCGCTTTTGTTTATTGGATTTCATTTCCTTCAATTATGAAGGCTCAGCATCACATGTGGGCATTACTCCAGCTTTTTGTGTTCAGGAAGCTACGCCCAGCCCCCAATGGCCCTTTTCACCAGCCCTAATCTGCTTGCAATGCATAGAAAAGCAAAGAGACCCGGTGATGATATCACTGCGTATTAAATGAAAACATTTTATTAATGCCATTAGCATGTTGATGAGGGGGAAAAGGGAGGAATCCGATCAAGGAAGGCAGAATATAAGCAGATTAAAATTCAGCTTTAACAGAGCCTCTGTTGTCTTCATAATTCCCTTTCAATGCTTTTTAACTTGTAAATCTACCCCTCCCTACTTTACGTTAGTAGTTACTGGACCATTAAGAGATTTTTGATATTACTTCTGATAAAATGCTCCATAGACTCCAGATTCAAACGTAACATCCTAGCACACACACATCCTTTATTTATCCATATTTATATGGCTGAAAAACATTAAGTGTGGGATCCAATAACATGCAGCACAGTGAATAAGTGGTTAGCACTTCCACCTAGCACCACTAGGGTTGTTGGTTTGAATCCCAACCACAGCACTACCTGCATGGAGATTGCATGTTCTCCCTGTGCCTGTGTGGGTTTCCTCCGGGTACTCCGGGTTTCCTCCCACACTCCAAATACATGCTAGTAGGGTAATTGGTTCCTGTCTAAATTGTCTCTAGTATGTGTATGTATGAATATGAGTTAGGGGCCTTAGATTGTAAGCTCCTTGAGGGCAGGGTCTGATGTGAGTGTTTAATGTTCATGTAAAGCACTGTGCTATATAAGTACCTGTAATAAATAAATCTTGCAAACCAGTGTGAGCTATTACTAAATTATGAGTTCTCTAGAGGGATATGCCTCGTGTGTGATGGTATACTTCCTGAGAGCTAACTGACAGCTTAGCACTGGTGTATGACTAGCGGATTGAAATATTGCACCACAAGGCCCAAAATTGCAAAAGTCCAGAAAATGCTTCTGTATGCCTTGTTACAAAGCGTTAGCAGCCTATTAAGATCACTTTAAAACTTTGGGAATGTTTATTTAATAAGGTTAATTGTGTAATTCACAGCTGCATTACTTATCCCTGCCACTAAAATAGGTGCAAACAGATCTCCATAAAATTACAGGCAAGGCATCTGGTCTCACATATTCCTCTGTGCATTTCTTTGTTCCCAAGCTGCATTCCATGATTCGGAGTTTACATAAACAGCTCTGAGACGAACAAAAAAAAAAGTTTTCTAAGGGAGAGGGGGGTACGGGAAAGGGAACACACTTTGTGCATTACCACAACAATTAGGTGTATCAGTTGTAGGATCTCAGCCAAGTGAATCGAGCAGAGATAAAAATCAAGGAGTCGCTTTACAAACTTAACCAAGCACTGAGGCCTGCTGCGGAAGCCAAGCCCTTGTTGGCTTTTCCATTAATTGAAGGCATACCAGCACGGATCTTGTTGCAGATGATGTGTAACACCTTCACTGCTGCAGCCTAACATAAATCATAGCTGTGTGCTACCCAGTCTCATCACTCACTTTAAATTATGCAATATTTTATGATCATAAATGGTGTAGTGACAGCCTGATGACAGCAGGCCATAGCTGTCACTGGCAGTCACCTTTCCCTGAGATAGACAAGATGAGCAATTGATTAAGGCCACTGCTGACAGCACAAATCTGTGATAGAAACTCTGTAAGCTATTTCTGGCTTCATTACTAAGCTCATTTAAAGGAGAAGACTTTTTAAAGAAATCTATGTCTCAGGCGAAACCTATAGTTGAGCCATTGCCTATCTCTTTTATGATTTGTAGTTAATGTACATTTTTAGCTTGGAACAATATGCAACTGTGACTGTGTACCGCTAGGGTTGCCACATCATCCCTTTAATTCAGGACACATACTAATTACACAGGTTCTGTGGCTGATTAAGGTGGTAATTAAACTCATTTGGTGCCTTATCTGCATTAAATAAGCCTCAGAACCTGTGTAATTCATATGTGTCCTGGATTAAAGGGATGATGTTGCAACCCTATGTACCGCTGCTCAATTGAACATATCTTCCCCATGCATATATTTGCATTTAAATCCTAAAAACAGATGCCTAAAAAAAAACAAAGACCTATCAAGACAACTCTGTCCAGCTCTTGAGCTACCACTGCCTGAGTGTTCAAGTAATGCTAGTTCCAGGACAGGACCTTCACTGTGCTTGATGCTGCAGGGCTGACACTGCCTATGATGTTTGGAGGAGATTCCCAGCTCTGACCAGTAACCGACACCCTGACATGTTCACTTTAATGCAGAGCTCCAGTCTGCCCCCAAAAAATGTATTTGTCAGCAGATACAAATACTGTAGCTGCTGATGTTTAATATAAGAACTCTCACCTATCCAGAGATCCAGTGATGTCCTCACCTAAGCCAATTCCTCAATCGGCTTCAGGTCCAGACTTCAGCATCTTAAGTAAGGGAAACTGGCAGTGAAGCCTTTGAGCTTCACATCTGGTTTCCTACTGCGCATTCTCAAGCCGCGCTTCACTTGTTTTACTTGTGATGTGTCTCAGAAGGCTGCTGGGAGAAGGAAGGGGGTCCGAACTTCCGCTTAGATCACTGTGACGATCTGACCGGAACTGGGTACCTGTCAAAACCAGGTACCCCTGTCCTCCAAAAAGTGCCAAATGTGGCAGTGGAGGGGGGAGGATGTAAACAAGCGGAATTTCCCCTTTTGGTTGAAGTTCCACTTTAAAGGACAATGTATAAACTATATTAAATATGGTACCTGCGTATCCTTTACATTATGTCTGCTTTTTTATAAGGTTTGCAACCATCAACTTAGAATTTAATTGGCATTTTTTACTTTAAACCAGTATTAGTACAAGAAATGTTTACATAATCAGGTTGTTAAATCAATGTTATTCGGTTAATACAGAGTCATGTATAGAATGCAATAAACCATAGGGGGAGATTAAATAAAGCTGTAGCGCTCAGAATCTGGTGCAAATGTACATGGTAGCCAATCGGCTTCTATCTTCAGGTTGTTCAGTCAACTTTTTACAATAAATATGGAAGCTGATTGGTTTCTATGCAGAGCTGTACCAGGTTTGCACACTCCTGTTTTGGTAAATTCCCCCCATAGTAAATTTTCTGCTTCCTACACTGTCCTATTAAGAGTGCTTTATTATTATACAACAGATGCATTCTTTGATGGCTGAAACAGTACTCTGCATATAACCGAGAGGGCATGAATTAATTAAATTCATTTTGCTGAATTTTCTGTTTTGCCATTAATGATATATAAAGTTGTTATAGAAAGGGGATGCGTTATTAAAGAGAGTGATGTATTTTGTATGGCACTACAACTCTGAATTAAATGCAGATTTTGTTTTATCGTACAGGGAGGTAAGATCCCCATCCGATGGACCGCACCAGAAGCGATTGCTTATAGGAAGTTTACATCTTCTAGTGACGTATGGAGTTATGGCATCGTCATGTGGGAAGTCATGTCGTATGGTGAACGGCCTTATTGGGATATGTCCAATCAAGATGTAAGCATCAGTTTTTCTTCAAAATGTTTGCTCATTCACTCATCAGCAAAATGTTATGTAAAACTCGTTCTTGTTCTAAAAGTCTATGTTCACACCTATGCGGCTGTGCTTTCTGCGATTTTCTTTTTTTTACTGCGATTTGCGGTTTTTTTTTGGGGGGGGGGATTTGTTGCTAGGCAGATTTAAAAATGCAAATTGCGGTAAAAACATATAAAAAATAACACTTGCCTTTCTGGTGAAGCCCCATTGAAGTCTATTGCATGCAAAACCCAAACTGCAGTGAGAAAAAAATCCCTGACTCTTTCCAAAAAAACGCAACTCCGCAAGATGCACAGATGTGAACTACATCCATAGGAAACTATGTTAAATGGACTGTAGTGCGTTTCTGCAAACTGCAAAACGTGTTAAAAAACACATAGTTGTGAACCTAGGGTAAATGGACAGCACTGATTGGAATTTCCTGTGTTAATTAGAATTCCGCAGGTTATGCCAAAGCAGGGATTCTGATTATTTAACAGTATGACATAATTTCTTACAAAACCTGAGCTACTGGCGCTATCAGTCGTGTAACTATATTGCTGGATGCGTCATTAACACACTCACCGCAGGGAGAAGAGCCTGCATTGTAAAACACGTAGTGAGCTGCTGTAATTATCTCTTGAGCCAATTAAATGGCTGTCCTTAGGGGGCATTAAAAAAATAATTTGCTAAATGTCCTTCTTTAAATTATGTATATCTGTTTTTTTATTTTAAGTATACCATCTGTAGAGTCTCATATGGGATCACAGTCAGACAGCTGTCTCTAGATGACCCAGTGAAACCTAAGAATAGCAACAGGGAAATAGTCTACATTGTATATTCATACAATGACAAGAGGAAGATGCAGAATTCTTTCTTTCTCGGTTTCCTTGAGTATATCGTCCACAGTGCAATCCCATACCAAGGCAGGGATTGTTTATTGTGCAAAGGTTTCCTCTATTCTACAGGCACATCTAGAGATATTTATACCCCTTTCTCTCATACGGAAAGGAAGTCATCACACAAGATAGACCTCGTCCAGGTGCAGCTGGAAATCCGATGCTCTCTTGCCAGCTACAAGGAGAGATGGCCAGGGATATAGAATGGAAGGGTCACCTAGCCCAAAGATCCTGAAACTTAATATAGAAAGCGATATTTCACACAGTTTCAGCTTTTTATACTGATAAGTACACTGTTTTCTATTGATAAGGAATCCTAATTTGGCCGTGCTATCCTTTAGTTATTAAAGGTTATCTCAAGATGGACAGATGAAGCACAAATAAAGGACATTTTTTTATTGCTGTCAAGTTGAATTGCACCCAGTGTGTAAATAAAATATTCATTGCATCCAATTAAAAGTAACGTTTCATCATCTTACAGCAGTAGTCTACAAACTTCAGCCTGGGGGCTGGATGTGGCCCTTTGGTTTCTTTTATCTGGCCCCTGGGGCGCTATTACACCAACTGGCACCAATGGTGGAGCACCAGTCTCCCTACTGATAAACAACGGGGCACTATTCCTCCCGGCACTAATGCCGGGACATTTTCTACTCCCGCTGGCCACAGTCCAGCTCCCCTAAAGCCTGAATGACAGAAAACTGGCCCTTTACTTGAATGTTTGGAGACCCCTGTCTCACAGTATAACTGATTTGAAAGCTGTCTAATTGGCTAAAATGAGCTATATACAGGATTTGCCTAGATTCCTCAATCGTATATATTGCTTAAAAGTTCTTGACATGAGACACAGTGTTGCTACACACATAAATACACAGCAATATACAACTGTAGAAATTATAAGTTGCTGAGTTCTGGACCCCAGAATGTTGAGAGGTTTACCCACATCCCTGATACTACATACAGAAAAGAAAAGACACCACTGGGAGCTAGAGAAACCAACTCCGTAAGAATTTGTACAAAATCTAAAAGTTATACATTTTATTCATTCATTTAAAAATAAACCCAGACAAATGGTTCAAAAAAGAGACATGGACAACAACTGTACATAAACAGGTAGTTACAGACATGTGATAGATAATTCATAAAAAAACAAAAAATACACATGAACAACAAAATAACCACTGTACTCTGCCTTGGGCCAGCAGAGAATACCCAATATACAACTGTAAGCAAAAATTGTAATCCTAATGTCATATGATCTGCAACGTTTTTTTGCACTTTCAAGCTGATTACTGCTTACATGCAGCTGTTCAAATTATACTTTATGGTAAATTATGAAAGGTCTCCACCTCTGTGATGTTTAATGATCCGACTATAATCTTCCATTTCTTTTATAGGTGATTAAAGCCATAGAAGAAGGCTATCGTCTTCCCCCTCCCATGGACTGTCCCATTGCTCTTCATCAGCTTATGCTAGACTGCTGGCAGAAGGAGCGCAGTGATCGGCCCAAGTTTGGACAGATCGTTAGTATGTTAGATAAGCTTATCCGGAATCCAAACAGCCTAAAAAGGACTGGATTGGAAGGCTCCAGGTAAGAAATAGTGAGATTGTAGACTGTATTTTTTCAGTACAGCACACAAACGAGCTGAGAGCAGAAATGGGGCCAACTAATTAAATTGTACTGGCCTTCGATGGCTCCATTGTAGTAGATATATGGGTTATAAGTCCCAGCGGTGAGGTCCAACCACACAGTCATATCTGCATCAGTATGTTAAATTATTCAACTAGGAAAGAACTATAACAGCAACTGTTTAATTTCCCCCTCCTTCTATTGACCCAGAATCTGTCTGTGATCAGTTTACATTTGTAACCACACTGCACAGACCTTTAAGTATCTCTCTTTATAGATATTGATTAGATACTTTAGAAAGCTAGCAGATTCCCATGGGTATTCACAGGGAGACTCACACTGAGAAATTGTTAGATGTATTTGCTATAACGATACAGCACTATGCTACTGTTAACGCTTCAACCTGTCTGCAGGTTTGCACAGATAAACAGATGAATTGCATGTCTGCTTAATTAGAATCTAGTTTGCTTTTAAGGCCTGGTTCACACCGATGCCGTTTGCTTTTCATCTGTTTCTGCAGTACTTTTTGTGTTGCGGTTTTATGCTTTTTTTGCCCAATTTGTTGTTTAGGAAATGCATCAAAAACGCACTGCATGGTTTTCTGCAGCGTCTCCATTGAAGTCTGTTAAGCCAAAAAAGTTTTACTTTTAAAAAGTCTCTGACCTTTTCCAAACATGCAGTAGCTATAAAAAGCATAGATGTGAACTTGTCCCATAGGAAACCATGTTAAATGGTCTGTAGTGCTTCTCTGCAAAAAGCACCAAAAAAGCATAGGTGTGAACCAGGCCTAAAACATGTTTCTTTTACATTTTAGGATAGGTTTCCTTAATACTTAGTGTATATCAGTCTTCTAATTCTCTAATAACTTCAACTAAAGTCACTTTTACCATAGTGCATACTTCAAGATATTGCTCAGACTTTCTCCTCCTCTTGCCTTATGTGACTTGCGTTATTCTAGTTCCCAGCACCCCATTAAATGCACCCTATTAATCCAATCCATTGTTTTATGTAAACCCTGCTGGGTTATGTTTTATATAAGCCAACATGGGCTGTAGATTTATTGGTCTTTTAAATCCAAAGTTATAAGTGAAACCTAATCCACCAATCACATTGAAGGATGTTGGAAAAAAAAAATTTGCTTAATTCGTGTTGATGCATCTGTGCATAAAGCAGGTACAAGATGAAACTTAGAGGTACGGCTCCTACTTTTTTCAGAGTCCTATTAATTCACCCTTCTCTGTACTCGTATTACTCACTCAAAAGCAGACTTGATTTCTTTCTCGGTATGAGTGAGAAAGCCACAGCAGTTGTCTGGCCCTTTTGCACATCAGCTACAGGATATGTTACTAATCATGGCAGTGAATCTGCTAAAGCAATTACCCCAAAGATCCAGCACAGAGGGAACCAAGGAGAATTACGTTCCCCAAACCCTACTTCAAAGACCCCCTTATTCTCACCAATGCCATCATATGTACTGTTCAGGAACATGTTGATTAAAGAGCGGATTATCTCCCCTGCATGCTGGGCTTTGTCTGCTCTCAGGGAAATTGGCCAGTATCTCGTTGATTGGGCTGTTTCATTGCGATTGAGCTCAACATAAGCAGTATAAGTACAGCAAGACTGATTAGGGCATAACTTAGAGATAGGGACATTACAGTGGGAATTTGCAGAAGGCTCCACACACTTATGTAAAGATAATATCTGCTATTAGACAACAAACCAATAGACAAATTATTGAAGTTCAGGGTGAGTTTGTGACTGCAGAAAAACATTATTATTCAGTATGGCACATTTTAAGCATCATAAACACTTCTATGTATACTGAGAAGTATAAAAAAAGTATGTTAATAGAAATAGTGGATTTTATATGGTGAACTGTCTGACATTTGTTATTTATTGCAACCAATTCAAATCTTAAGAGAATTTGCACACCTTCATTAGAAAAATGACAGCAGAAATTGGGTTGGCTGTCATGTGCAACACAGATATTTTACTTGCATACATTTTTGGAACATCAGGCCCAATGCTTCTAGTGCTCTAGCAATTTGTAACATTCGTTCAAAATGTTGTATTAGACTCTGTTTTACTGAAATAGGCTGACATTCCAATGATTTTCTATCCTTTAGGACAAACACTGCTCTGCTGGACCCTGGCTCGCCTGAATGGTCCCAGGTGGTTTCTGTGTTGGACTGGCTGCAGGCCATTAAAATGGAGCGATACAAAGATAACTTCACAGCAGCTGGGTATAACAACCTGGAATCCGTCGTGCACGTGAACCAAGAGTAAGTTCATTCCTGATCAAGATTTTACATTCTAGTCCTGTGTGTGAAGGAAAGACACTGTATTGGTTTTGTAGGAACATTTATTCAACACAACAAAGTGGGAATCTCATCACAGGTGATAGCTCCTTGACATTACATGAGATTCACACATTGCCATGGTGGCATGATACAAGATTCCTACCCTGCCTTTTAGCTTCCCCTTTCTGCTTCATGACCATTTTCTCCTAGTGAGTATCCCTGTCATATAATCAGTGCAGGACCTTGGCACCAAATTGAACCTAACAGATGTCATCAGATTTTCTTTTTTGGGGCCATGAAAGAGCTCATGAATATCTGTATATATACTGATCCCTGCAATGTTAAATCATCTTTTCCTCTTGTCTCTGTACAGTGACCTAACCCGGATTGGTATCACTTCCCCCGCACACCAGAACAAGATTTTGAGCAGTGTCCAGGGAATGAGGACCCAGATGCAACAGATGCAAGGCAGGATGGTTCCTGTCTGATTTATTATTGCATCAGGACAAAGCTACACACTCAGAACTCTTGAAAAATTAGTTTACCTCATCCATGCACTTTAATTGAAGAACTGCACTTTTTTTTACATTAACCTCACCCCGCCGGACAGAGACTTAAATTATCGCAGGGGCTGAGGAGAAACCCATTCAACATGGAAATAGTCATTCGTGCCACACTCACATCGGGAAGATGGTCATATCCAAGGGGGAGCTCTCATGTCACTAGATGCATATGATTTACCAGACTTCCGCCATCTCACGGAGGGTTGATTTTGCGTGTAACATGGACATCATTATGGAATGGATACATCACTTCATCAGTGTGGGCAAATGAAATAACCACATGATCTATTTGCTGGAGATGCAGACCGTTGTAGGGGAAGAATAAGGGACCAATGGAGGCTGCTTCCTGTGCATAAGAGAATTTTAGGATCTTGTGGACATGTGCTAGGGTGAGGGATTACATCAGGATCTAAGGGATATGTGTTTGTACTACCTAAAGATGATGGTCTGGAAAGGAATTTAAAGGTGAGTTATCCCCATTGGTACATTATTGTTGGGTCATCTGCCATTGGTGTTAGAAGAACAGAAGTTTATGCTGTGAGAAGGTTATTGCTTCAGGAGGCCCTGCATCCCAGTGGGAGTTATAGTGCCCCATTGTTGGTGTCAGTGGGAGGAATAGTGTCCCGTCATTGGTGTCAGTGGGAGGAAAAGTTCCCCATCATTGGTGTCAGTGGGAGGAAAAGTGCCCCATCTTTGGTGTCAGTGGGTGGAATAGTGCCCTGTCAATGGGAGGAATAGTTCCCCATGATCAGTGTCAGGTTGCTGACAGTGGGGGGAATAATGCCCCTAGGGACAGATAAAAGCAGGCAAAGGGCCGCAGCTTGGAGACCACTGTCTAAAAGAATGCAAGTTTGATGGTAGATAAAGAGTTGTTTATTGAGAATAGTGACAAGTACATCAAGTCAACGCGCTATTCTCAATAAACCCCTCTTAATCTACCATAAACTTACATTCTTTTGGACATTGGGCGTGTTCCTTCTTATCTATTATTCCAAGTCTACATGTGGAAATGACCTTAAAGCCATACCAGAAAGGCAGCAGCCAAAGCCCCAAGAGGGTTTACCACTAGTATTTACCATTGGGCACAAACTGCTGGAGGGGCATCTCCTTACTCACCCACACAATGACCCATCCATGACCAGTGACTGATCCAGTCAGTCCAGCACGGTCTTCAGCACAAACATGCAGAAAAACATGCAATATGTTGGAAAAATGTAAAATTGTTTTGAAAATGTTTTCAGTTGAATGGTCAATGGAAAGGTAAAGAAAGAGGAAAGAAAACAAAACTTTTTACTTGAAGGATTGGCAGTTGCTGGATGCTTGTCATTGTCAAACCATCTTTCTTTGTATAGCCAGCACTGCTTTCTCATAGCTTCATCATGAAATTTGAATCTTTGGGGATAACTTTCATTTTATCAGAATGGGCAATCAGAAATATTGAGGGGTGTTAAAAAATTATAGACTGCCACTTTGGCCCACTTAATATCTTTTTCAGTGTTCAATAAATGGATGACACAAACAATGTTTGCTTTGAATGCTGTGTTACTTGAATCTAAAAATGTGTCTTTTTTCTTTTTTTTTTCAGGGAACTGCACTCTTGTCAATTTTCCATGGCAAGCCTGTCATCCTCAGACACAACTGAACTGAAGCCAAATAGATTTTCTTAAAACTTCAGAGGTGGTTCTGAGGATGTCATGGACACAGCTGCTGTTTCTCCAGCAAGACAATTCCACAAGGTCCCACAGGTCTTCCTGTGTATTCCATGCCCTGGTGTATAATGACAATGGAAGCTAGCTGATGTTTACTAACGATGCCATGTCTTCAAGGCCTGGATATATTTGCCTTCAGTAAATCGGATCACTGAGGTCACATGGCCATCTCAATGCTTGTTCTTCTAAAAGGGAATAAAGGCACTTCACCCAAGACCAGTTTCTGTTCTGTTCCACTGCACATTTAAGAGGACAAGGTGTGAGCAGAGCATTGCAGTCACTAAGGAGTTAATTGTATGCCAAACTAACCTTAAGCATGGACCCAGCTTGCCATGGGCCAAGGAACTGTTTTGCTTTATGGTTTTCCCGAAAACAACAAAGACTTGATGCACTCCGATCGAGGCCTGTCCCTCATCTGTATAGGCCACTGTATTGTAATATTAATTTCCATTCAACTAAAAAAAAAAATTATGCAATTTTTCCATTTTCTGCTATCTACTGGTACCAGTGACAACCAGGTAGAGCTGCCAGTTAAGTATATATATATATATATAGATTTGTTTTATATATATATATATATACTTACATCTTTGTGCTTAACCCTTCGTCTTTTTCCGATTGTCCTCACCTCAAAGCTGTTCAGTTTGACCACTATAAGCTTTTAAGATTAGCAGATAATGTTAAATCTTGGAAATGCAAGCTTTTTCACCATTCTTCCTTACAGAGATTCTGTTCCTCCATGCGTGATCACTAAAACTCTTAAACCAATGAGCCTAAGAATGTTTTTCGAAAAAGGCGGAAATTAAAAAAAAAATTACGTGCAGCCATTAGGGATTTTGATAGCATTCAGGACACAGATAGAGAACGCATCAGGAAATCTCATCAGGCTTCCGTTCTGTAATACAGATATAAATAAGAGGCATAGCATATATCAAAGCCATGGTGTTTTCTAAAGAACAGTTAGATCATTTAAAAGCATGGTGGACTGTCTTGTGCCATGAGGGGCTTATGGTTAGTAAAAAAATCTCAATACAGGGAAGAAAAAACTGCAGAATTCAGGTCTGGCAATCAAATCTTGAATCCAGTAGGGTTTTAGAGGTAAGCATAGACGTTAGATGGCCATCACTGATTTCGGGAGGATTGAATAATGATTATAATGTCTATGTGCACCATCTGATATTAGTAATTAACCTCAGATGTCCCATGAGGGATGCCTATCAAATTGGATATTTCAGCTTATAAACCAGTCCTTCACAGAAAAGAATCATACAGCCTTAGAAGGTGTCTGTTGCACAGAGACATACATGCTTGCACATACCAATGGGGTTGATTTACTATAACTGGAGAGTGCAAAATCTGGAGCAGCTCTGCATAGAAATCAATCTGTTTCCAGGTCTTTTTGTGAAAGCTTAACAAGATGAAGTTCGAAGCGGATTGGTTTGTATGCAGAGCTGCATCAGATTTTGCACTCTCCAGTTTTAGTAAATCAACCCCAGTGTGCATCTCAGTAGGAAAGGTTGGTAACAGCCAAGCAGATCAGCATCACCCTGAGATTTGATATCTGCCTGTTGCTGTCTTGATTGCTTGCTGCACTAGACTCAGCAATGTTTATGCATGCAGTTCGATGATTTCTCCCTTTTCCTGAAGGATCTTTCTATAAGGCAGAGACTTTCCAACACGATGAGACATGATGAGTGCTTCCAACACTTGTTACTGACATGGTAATCCCCACACTACCAAATGTCCGTGCATTGATCTTGGTAAATTGGCAGTGTCAGGGTAATGTGAGCAGTAATTAGTCAGTAAAAGTATCTGGCTGTTTTTGGAGCCAAGGAAATGTTGTGCACATTAAGTTAATAAATGACTGACTTCAATCATAATGCTATAGTGGCATTTTAGAAAGAGTAAAAAAACTCAGAACCCATGTCAAGTGTTTATTGCTATCCATCTTCCTGTTGGAAAGGATTTCCCTCTTTGCATCCCCAATGGGGAAATTTACCAAGATAGCATTAAAAGTCAGATACAGTACTTAAACTTACGCAACCCAAAAAAAAAGTTTTGGCTGGAGTTACACTTCAGAAGCCATACAATGTTAATACCAATTGACTTAATTGGAAATGTTGCCATAAATCAGGCACCAGCAATAATTTTTTTAGTGATTATCCCTGTTTTAACAATGTTGTGACCTCCACTTTCGTCCCTCATACCTCCCAAAAGACTATTGTACTTCATGACTTTGCACGTACGCTGCAGGCGAGAGATGATATGCATTAATCAGTATTTGTGTGTTACTGCCAAAACCTTTTTTTTTTTTAAATTTCTTTATATATTACAAGAATTGTATACCTAGCAATACCCGACTTTGGATGAGAACCGCTAACCTAAATGCCTATAACTGGGCCTGAGTTTTAGGTCCAGTTCCATGCAGAAACCTTCTAGATTGATCCAGTTTATCATTAGCAGTATTTTTCACTTCCTAACCTGAACTTAACCCCACCAAATGTTAACCAGAGAAAGAAAAGGGACGTTCTATTTTTTTGTGTCACAGCAAATGAGAAATTTTAATTTAGCTTGTTCTAAAAAAACAAAACAACAAAAAAAAACATTCTAACAGAACATTTTTTTTCTTCTTGGTTCATATGTTGTTTAGAGTTATGTTTTTCTATTTTTGTTTCATTTGTAATTTTTGCAATTTTTTTGGGGGCGCAGGGAAGAGTAACTGGTTCCTCTTCCCTAAAACTTAGGTACACATAACTTATCTTCTTTATTTATGGTCTTTTTATACCTAGTTTGTAAAATTGTAAAATAGCAAAATTAATGCAAAGTTTGCATTCTGGACAAAATAAAATAAACAAACAAAAAAAATAAAGTAGTTAATGAAAGTTTACACGAGTTGTGCTGTTTGATTATATTATAGCAAAATATACTTATTTCCTAACACTAATTTATGTAAGGTCTCATACATGAAAAGTGGAGGAAACGGCTACATTTGACTCAGTAACAGACAATCCACTTCATTCACCTACCCTCGGCTGGAAAATTTATAGCTGGAATTACTTTGTTGTGGACAACAAAGACAGTTGTCTTTTCAGATTTGGTCCTTTGTAAACGCAGGAAAGGGAATGTTACTGTCTTATCAATTTTTCTAGATTCACTGTAAAAGAGGTCAGCTTGGTGTAAATAATGCAATGTTTTTATTTGTTTTTTGTGTTTTTTGTTTAAATGTTTTCAATGATATAAATACATGAGGGCAGCCATACTGATTCATTAAGTACCTGTAGCTTAAAGTGGAACTTTACCCATAACAACTCGATTAAAAAAATAATGTTCATTAGCAAAGAACATACATTCTACATTAATAATTGTGCTATCAAAATTAGTGTAATTTGCCTCCAACATTGCTCCTGTTTCTTCTTGCCGGAGGGTGCCATTTTACTGAAGCCCAGAGCCCCTGAACAGCAGTAAATCATATATCGATGGGTTTAGTTAGCTAACTAGATGTCACATTTGCTTGTGTCTTCAACCAAACTGTCAAACCATCAAATGGCTTGCGTCATAACTGATCACATGTGCAGCACCATAGCAGTTGCAGATCAAACAGACACAGCTTCCTTGGCTGTAAAGGTTAGAAGGGTTAAACTGCTTGCTGAATAGCCGCCATCATAATATGCTGAATAGACGCCATCATAATATGGTGGCAGGTTGGCACCACTGCGTGAATCGCACTCTCGCGCCCACTGCATGAGCGCACCCGCGGTTCTGGCGGACTCTATGTCCGCTGGTGACCCACAATCGCCTGTTACATAGGCAGAACGGAGATCTGCCAGTGTAAACATGGCGGATCTCCGTTCTGTGAGGGGACAGATGTTCCCAGTGATCGAGAACCGTTAGCTCCCACACAGTTAGAACACAGTTAACCCCTTGAACACCCCCTACAGTTTAACCCCTTCCCTGCCAATAACATGTATACAGTAATTAGTGGCTATTTAACCACTTGCCGACCGCCGATCGGAGATTGACGGCGGCAAAGTGGCTCTGTAACGCAAAACGCCGTCATACGACGGCGGCTGCGATACAGAGATACTGTGAGCGCACCGGGGGGGGCTTGTGTCACTCGCGCGCGCGGAGGCCGCCGCGCGCGCGCGAGTGTCATAGAGACATAGCGTCGGCGGCAGCATACTGCCGCAAAACGCAATGTCTCGGTGAAACGGCGGCAGTTAGAGGCTAGCCGCCAGCCGTTCACCAATTTATCGGTGATTAATGACATATGTACAATAACCGTCCCTTCCCCAATTTGACATCCCCCACAAGTTCCCCAATTGACACAAGATTGACACACCCTCGATTGCCAAGAGCTAGTGACCCTTGTAGACAGGGGAGTGTCTTGCCTCTAGGCGGTACAAATGTGACCGTCTAGAGGCAAGACGGATACATTGTCCGCTAACACCCAGTGGTCGCCTGTATCTCAGGCGGTCTTGGCGCCCACGCGAGTACGTCACCCGCGCTCTCACGCTAAGTGCGTCACCACGGTTGGACGGTGGTATAATACTACCGCAGATAAGTCGTATAATACTACCGCCGATAAGTCGTTCGTCAAATTGGGAAGATTGGAAATGTCGGTTCCTTCGACACAGACAAACTAGACGTTG
>BLSH010420014.1:2199450-2222767 GCA_018402905.1 Glandirana rugosa
TTATATTTTTTTGTAAAAAAAAGTGGCAAAAACCGGCTAACCAATCAATAAACGCCGATTGCGATTTTTTTATCGCAAATATGAGGAAGAATATAAATCGGCCAAAAACGGTGAAAAAAAATGTTTTTTTATATTTTTTTTTTTTGGATTTGTATTTTAGCAAAAAGTAAGAAATTTGGGTTTTTTTGCAAAATTGTCGCTCTTCTTTTGTTTATAGCGGTGATCAGAGGTGATCAAATACCACCAAAAGAAAGCTCTATTTGTGGGAAAAAGAGGACGCCAATTTCGTTTGGGTACAACGTCGCACGACTGCGCAATTGTCAGTTAAAGCGACGCAGCGCCGAATCGCAAAAAGGGCTCCGGTCCTAAAGCTGGAAATCCTTCCGGTCCTTAAGTGGTTAAAGCTCTGATCACTGTATAAATGTCATTGGTCCCAAAAAAGCGTCAAACGTGTCCAATCTGTATCACAATCCCGATAAAAATCGCAGATCGCCACCATTACTATTAAAATAATAATAATAATAAAAATGGCATGAATCTATTTCCATAGTTTGTAGACGTGATAACTTTTTGCGCAACCCAATCAATATACGCCTATTGCGATTTTTTTTTTAATTTTTTTTTTACAAAAAATATGTAGAATATATATCGGCCTAAACTGAGGAAGAAATTTGTTTTTTTACTTTTTTTTTTGGTTATTTATTATAGCAAATGTAAAAATTGTTTTGTTTTTTTTTTTCAAAATTGTCGTTTATTTTTTTGTTTATAGCGCAAAAAATAAAAACCACAGAGGTGATCAAATACCACCAAAAGAAATCTCTATTTGTGGGGAAAAAAGGACGTCAATTTTGTTTGGGTTGCACTACCACGCAATTGTCAGTTAAAGCGACGCAGTGCCGAATCGCAAAAAGTGCTCTGGTCAGAAAGGGGTAAATCCTTCCGGGGCTGAAGTAGTTAATTCAGCTTTAAGGTTGTCAGCAGATCGGCCTCTACAAACTCCGCAGTGCCTAAAAATGGAGAGCAGCTGAGCATGTGCAGAGCAGGGTGAGACAGTGTATTACTGGATTTTAAACAGTATAGACACTTATTTTTAATGATTTATATAGCTATACCTGCCTGAAGTGATCTAGCAAGACTTACATTTCTGACAAAAGTTCTACTTTAAGCTTTGCAAGAACGTATGGGGTTATATATATATAAAAAAAAAAAAAAAAAAATCTCCATACCCCCCTCTGTCATTCACCGGTCTCCTCTATGAGGGGTGGACCCAGCTGGCTCTGGCTCTCAGATGTCTATCAGGCAGTCAGGTGGATCCTGACAATATTGTCAGGATCCTTCCAGAGCCTGGAGTGGAGATAGCAATAGCCTGTTATCAGCTGACACTGGGTCACAGGAAAACAAAATATAGTGTACTCCTTTGAACCACAAGAGTTTTTTTGCCCCATACTTCTCTTTTTTAACTGTTCCTTCTCACAATGTAAGACTATAGGGGGAATTTACTAAAACATGAGTGGGCAGAATGTAACGCTGCCGTGAGTAGTAATCATTAAGCTTCCAACTTCAGCTTGTTCAGCAAGGCTTTGTAAATAAAACTTAGAATTCTATTGCTTGCTATGCACAGCTGCTTCAATCTTAGTCATTTCTATGACAATACCTTTATTTATTACAGGTACTTGCATAGTACCGTTAATTTGCACAGTGCTTTACATACATATCCAATCGGTCTCTGTCATTTAAGGTGCTTACAATCTAAGGTCCTTAACCCACTCACATTCATACATACACATACTAGGGCTAATTTAGACAAGAGCCAATTAACCTACCAGCATGTCTTTGCAGTGTGGGAGGAAACCAGAGGAAGCCCATGCAAACTCTACGCAGATAGTGCTGTGGTTGGGATTTGAACCAACGACCCTAGTGCTGCTAGGCAGACGTACTAACAACTTAGCCACTGTGCTGCATCTATCTTTCTCTGCAGCAGGATGACAACCATCTCCATTGCAACATCTTCTATGATTAAAATCTGCTTTACAGACTAAAATCCTTCCCACAGATAACACCAGCATTTATATTCTTGTGCCTGTACGGCAGTGTTTATGTCCAGGACTGTGTGTATAAGGTTACATTCAGTAAGAATGAGCATTAGAGGAAGGACTTGGGGATTGCTTCTTCTTGCTTGCAGAAGTGTGATGACATTATCTCAGCCTAGGCAAAGTCACTTGCCTAGAACTCAAGGACTGCTTTTTAATGATAAGAAGTACAGCTTTTTGAAAAATGTTACTCTTACTGGAATTTGTGACATGTCAGGAATTTATTTATGCAGACTTGTAAAACTCTTAAGAATGGAGGTTGAATGTGGCCGACTCAAATACAGAGCTAAACCTTAATCTGCAAAACTCCAAATTTAAAAGAATGACGCAATAACAAAAATGTGGAATAAAATGCATTAAAAATGCTACTCATATCAAAATTATTTTAAGGTGAATACTGCCATCTTCAAATACACTATATGCCCAAAATGTTTTGGACCCGACAATCACGGGACCATGGGCTTTAAAGACCTTATAAACCTTCAATTTGTATTTTTTTACCTGCATATGAAGTGCGTTGCTCATGTAGTTCCATGGTGTCATTTGTTGACCTGTATGCACAGCCTATAGTAGGGCTCAAAAAGTCCTGAGCTACTAGGCAGGCTTTAAGGGTTACTTGCCACCAGTTGCCCCACCCAACTCCTACCCTGTTCTGCCCCTAAACACCTGCTCATAATTTATCTCATGAAATGACACTTACATGATTTATGCAGAATTAAGTTACAAAAATAAATAAATAACAACTTTATCAGTGCAGCCTCACCAGTGCCCATTGCGTAGCCTCACCAGTGCAGGGGAGAGAGGAGAGGAAGAGGAGAGCCGGCTGGATCATCACACAGAGCGGGGATTGCCTGCTGTGAGAGGGCTCTGGGCGATTCAAATCAAAGCTGATCCCCATTCTGTGTGATGATACGGCCGACTCTCCTCTTCCTCTCCTCCTTCCCCATGTTCATGGCCGTTTGCTGGGAGAATAGCTCCCATTCAGCCCCGCCTGCTGGTGGCACTTGCCCCCCCCCTCCGAGGCAGCCCCACACTTGCCCTCAAGCTTTTTTTTTTTTTTTGAGGGCTGGCCTATAGTATAGTAAAGCTTCAAACTGCTGTCTGAAGCTTCTGTTCGTGTTTAAACGTGGCATGGCACTGCACTGGTTAATACATGACTTTTGTCTGTAGTGTGAGAACGTCCTATGAACAAACTGCACATCCCAGAATCCCTGGGTCTCTCAATCTTGCACTGGTGCAGGTGCAGTAATTACTTCTAATGTGGCCACAAAAAGGCAGAATGTTCACAGAGAGTTCACCAAGCTGGAAGAGATGTGTTTCATCACATTAACACTGCCACATTTGTGATGCAACACAAGAAATGGCTAGGCATGGATTGGACGCTGCATTACTTGGAACAGGACGTTGCCTGTCCTTTTAGTGAATTGGGACAAGATAGGAGAATGAATACATGGACATGTGGAAATTGATTAGCCATGACACTATAAACTGCGGCCACAACATGTGAGCTCATCCCTACAAGGTAAGGAAAACAAACAACTCAGGGAACTACACTAATGTTTAAAACAACACAAGCATTTGAAAATGTACAATGCCTTTATATTGGAGTTTTCCCCATTTGTGACTAACAGTCTCCGCTGTTATTGGAATGTGTTTGTATATGTACGGGCCCATTCAGCCTAAAGGGCAGTTGTCTTCATGCTAGATGGGAAGGCTTGGCTTGCTATCTGAGTTCCAATTTACCCCAAAGGTGTTTAGTAGGGTTGACACAAGGGCTTTGTGCAGGCCACTCGTTCCCGCACATCAAACCATGGTTTAATGGAGCTGGATTTATGCACAGGGGCACAGCTATGCTGGAAAAGAAAGGAGCCATCATCAAACTGCTGCCATAAGATTGTAAGTGCACAATTGTCTTTTGTATTCTGTAGTACCATTAACAGTACCCATAGTTGTAAATACCTCCTTAATTTAGAGGGCTGTTTCCTCACTTTCAGCCACATAGTGTAGAGGTTCATTAAAATTACACTATATTCTAAAATCTGCTATGAAGAAAATGTGCAGTTACAGTAAGCAAGGAATGGGTGACCAGTCAGCGTTCATCTTTCATTGTTATGACTGTTGCAATCTGATTAGTTACTTCATCAAGGTCACCACCATTGCTCTTTATGCTGGCATTAAAGTAGAATTATAGGCATTTTTTTTTTCATTTTGG
Organism: Glandirana rugosa; assembly: GCA_018402905.1. Lineage (NCBI taxonomy): Eukaryota > Metazoa > Chordata > Amphibia > Anura > Ranidae > Glandirana > Glandirana rugosa. The sequence goes on from BLSH010420014.1 coordinate 2,203,753, forward strand.
ATAGAGTAAGGGGGGGCTATAAACCCTGCCAGTTTTTTTTTTTTACCATCTGTGTCCTATTGCGGAGATTTCCCTACACTTCCTGTCCCATAGCCAAAACAGGAAGTGAGAGGAAATCCCTACAAATTAAGGGAATTCCTTCAGGATCCCCAGGCCACCAAAACTAGTGTCTTCATTGGAAGATTTCCCCTCTATTACTTTTTTTGGGGACAACCCAAAATTTGGGGTTTTCTTTTACTTTCAGTGATAATGGTAAACAGAACAAATAGAGGGGGTGAATCTCCCTAATGAGGAGACAGACAGCAATAAAAACTGACAGGTGTTTGAATCCCTCTCCTCTCTATGAAAAAAAACTAATTGTTTTATGATATCATACATTGCAGTATGTGAGACTTCCAGCAGTTTTATTTCCACAAATTGTGTTGTGGTCATGCTCAGGCCACAGAATATCTGTGGGTGTCTTTTTATAGCACTATGTCAGAACTGAAAACAACATCTCTCTGCCCTAACAGACCTGTAAGAAGTGTTGACATTAAAGCCCCATAACACCGCTAAGAGGTCCAGATACAACTTTATTTCATTAATAGTTAGGGGTACAATTCAAGAAGTAGATAACGCATTTCGGGGGTCTAAGTGCCCCCTGCATCAGGGCTTGGCCAGTGTGAGTTGAAAGTACAGGCCTAATCAACAGCTTGTACCCCTGCACTTAGATCCCTGAATTGTGTTGGCTACATCTTGAATTGTATCCCTTACCCCTGACCTTTAATGGAATAAAGTTGTATCAGGGCCTCTTAGCAGTTGTGTGTAGCTTTAATTTCAACCCTTCTTACATTACACTACAAGCCAAGGAGACACTGGAGATCCTCTGGGGTGTAGAAGCTGCCTGCCCAGGAACCAGATAATTTGCACCAACATTAATACCTTAAAGTGGATGTAAACCTGATTCATGAAATTTGACCTAAGCACATACATCTAGTGTTTTCTTATCTCTCTCCAAATCACTAAGTCCAGTGTGTTTCTGATGCTCAGTTCTTCTGTTATCAGCTTGATAAATTCTGACAAGTTCTCCGTCAACCAAGATAAAAAAAACAGCCTGAAATTTGTGTCCTGGGAGGTTGCTATACATAGATTAGCAGAGAGTGTGTCTTGTCACAGCACAGCTCTGCACATTTCTTCCTTCCTTTGCCTATGTGGAGTGGGGGTGTGTGCCTTTCCTCCAATCAGCTGTCTTGGCTGTATGCCAAGAATCCACTCCCAGTGCTGAACAGGAAGAGAAAATTTCTAACACAATGTGCACTTTTTAAAGAATATATAAAGCCGAAGACAGCAGATATACATGTAAAATGTTTTGTTTCATCTGAGGCTGTTCTCTTCACTGGGTATATGTAATGGTTTACATCCACTATAAGTTAACAATACCAGTAAAATAAACCTATGGGTCCAGTGCTATCTTTCCACTTTCCTCAACTAACAGTCCTGTAGGCCTTGTGTCCTGCAGGCAAGGTATTCTACCTTCTCATTCTAGATGCCTACAGAACAGTCCGAGGACCATTCCTTATATGTTCAGACTATAAGGAAGACTGTGCTTGTATTACATGTGGAATCTGCTTGTCAGATGTGTAATTGGTGGTCTAGTGTCTTTCCCCTCGTCCCATCTCTTTATTGACAGTGCATCTCTAATGTTAGCAAGCAGCAGTAGAACACTTATATGGAGTAGATATGGATTATTTACATGGAGAAGATACCTTGAGTCTTGTAGCATTGTGTATGGTACAGGACATTGTATGATGTGACTGCCTCCATCACCCTTTTACTCCCAGCCAGAGCCTGCGAGCAATGTATTGAAAAAAGAGAAGTTGCCTGCCAGACAGTTTTATAAATGTTATGCCGCCATGTTTGCCCTCTCATACTACTTTATTTGAAAGCTTTTGTGGTTGTGAATGAACATGATGGTTCTTTTAGGTATAGATTTATGTTATGTAGGAAAGTTATTTTCATATTTAAACAAGAATAAAGGGTCATGAGCTAAACATGTCAGTTTTGGTAAGCTCTGAGTTGAGCCTTAATGGTCAACTATACTAGGTGGGTTTAATTGCCTGCATGTTTCTTATACTAAAGATTACATTGTTGTGATTTCCCCACAGCAGTTTGTGCCTCCTTCCCATCCACAAGCTAATACCAGTGGTGGTTTCCTCAGATTTGTTCTTTATTCTAATATTTTGTTTTCAAATTTCTACCACAGTTGAGTAGGAGTTCTGATGGATCTCAAAGTTTATCCCAAAAAATGTATATATTGCAACTTACCAGTCCTTAGATTAGGATGCCTCATTGGTTTTCTTTTTTCAGAAATGTTCCCCTTTACATTTAAATAGCTGCAAAAACTGTTGGCACTTTTAAAAATCCTGTATAATAATAGTTTTTCCTCACGTTTAGATAGCCTTTAGTGTTACTGAAGTACTTGAGATATGTAATTCAGCTTGCTATCAATCATACAAAACCAAAATATCCTTTGGACTTTAAAACATCTATCCTTATTGTCAACTTTAACTTACATGTCTCCAAGTTAAATATTTTATTCAGTTATTCCCTAGACCAGTGGTCTCCAAACTGCTGCCCTTTTCTTGCTTTTATCCAGCCCTTGGGGAAATATTTCATCCTCTAACACCAACAGTGGGTCATAATTTCCCCCACTGACCAACAAAGTGGCACAATTCTTCACAATGACACCAATGATGGGACACAGTTACTCTTAGTGACACCAACGATGGCACATGATTTTTCCCACCCAATGACACCAGCTATGGGGCACAATTCCTCTCACTGGCACCAAAGATGGGACATTGTTTATTCTCACTAATGCCAGGACATTTTCTACTTCCAGTGGCACAGTCCAGCCCCCCTGAATTCTGAAGGACACTAAACTTGCCCTTTGGTTAAAAACTTTGGAGACCATTGCTCTAGACTAGGTGTCTCAAACTGGTGGCCCTCCAGCTGTTGCAAAACTACAAGTCCCATCATGCCTCTGCCTGTGTATTAGTCATGCTTGTAACTGTCAGCCTTGAAATGCCTCATGGGGTTGTAGTTTCGCAACAGTTGGAGGGCAGCCAGTTTGAGACTCCTGCTCTAGACCAATGGGGTCTATACAGATGGTAACACGTTTATGGCTCCTACTGGAGCTACAAGCTTGTTTTAAGCCCTTCATTCTCTGAATGTATGTAAAACATCCAAAGAAGCAAAGCAGTTAAATATGGCATGTGGCAAAGACTTGTGAAACCTCATTATTTTACTGAATGGATAAAATGTGGATTACCTGTCAAAGTCACCTCTACCGTGTGTTTTTCCAGCGATATGTAGAGAACATTTTGAAAAACATCACAGGATCAACACCGTGCTCTGCATTTTCTGAATGAAATGTAAAAATGTAGAGTTATCACTGCAATGTCCTATGCATCTGCTCTCTGTCAGAGGGGCAGGGTTGTCATCTGTGGCTCCACTGTGGAGATTTCCCCTCACTTCATGTACCATTGATGCAAAAAATAAGGACTAGAGGTCACCGAAATAGTAAAGCACAGACGGAAACAAAAACTTTCCCATGATGCTTAACCCGTTGACAATGCAACGCATTTCTGTTAAAGCAGTGCACAAGAACATCAAAATATAAATGGGCCCTTATTTTTTGTCTTGCCTTTTTGTCTTACTTTCAGCAGAAAAGGAAATAGGAAGATGCAGAAAAGAGTTCTAACCGTACCCTCCAAGAAAAAGAGTAAAGATTTGGCTTAAGCCTAATGTTAAAGTCTGCAGTGTAGGATTAGGAAATGAGCAAGACAAAAGTGGATTTTATATGAGTGACTGATATTTTGTGGCTCCAGTAAAGTCATATGTATATCAATGTTCATCCTATATCCCTAATTCTTTGTAACTACTGCACTAAAATGATCTAAGCCAGTCACTAAATCTCAAATAAGCTTAAATATAATTTCAAAAGCTGTTTTAAAGTGGAAGTCCAGCTTACACCTAATTAGCCTTAAAACTGTCCCCTCCCCCATCCTAACACCTATGTTAATTAACCTGTGCAATAAAGGTGTATATACTTACCTAATTTCAGGTTGGTCAGGTCACGTGAGCTCCCCTGAGTCAGCCAGCTGCAGCTGCAGGGGAGAGGATAGAGCACTCTGACAATGGTTAGCAGAGCCTGTAGTGGTGACATACCCTTCAATGGCCCTTCTGTTGATGGCACTACTTCCTCTCCCCTGAAGTCTCACTAGCTGACACAGAAGAGCCATATCATGTGACCAGACCGGAGTGGCCTGAAAGTAGGTAAGGTAGTCTATATGTCTTTCTTACAGAGGTTAGTAAGCATAGGCACTAAGAGGATGGAGGGGACCGGTTTAAGTCTAGTTAGGCGTAAGGCGGAATTCCCACTTTAAATTTGCAACAATATTAATTGGGTGTCACATAGGGCCTTAGTATTGGGCTTTTTGATCCAACTGGCCACTAGACTTAAGAAGGCTTGGGCTGAGGTGATCACAGTCAAGACCAAGGAATATGAGCTACTAGCTGAGCAACATAAACGTTCCTCTAACTCTGATCTGCTGATCATAGATATTTTACTTGGCGGGATAAACCGGGCTCGTTGTTGGCACGTAAACTCACCCCTAAACACACAGTCCTCCCAAAGATTAGGTCTCAGGAGGGGATCTCTCTCAAAACCCCCAAACACCATATCCTGACTTCTATCCACCACTTTCTAGGCAATTTGCCTCTTCCATCTCTCACGGATATCCACAAGGAGCTTATGGATCAACCTATCACAGGCAAGGAAATATATAACACCATTAAAATGTTGTCTTTACACAAATCACCTGGCCCAGATGGTCTTCCTAATAAATACTATAAACGGTTTGCGGAACAGTTGGCCCTCCATATGGCTCTCTATTTTAATTTCCTGAGAGATGGTGGAGAAATCCCTTTAAACGAAAATAGGGCTTATATTAATGTTAAACCGAAGCCGAATAAAGATTCATCCTATATCCTAAATTATCGACCTATTTCATTGATCAATTGTGACCTAAAAATTTTGACGAAGCTTTTAGCTGAGCGACGCAACACTTTTTTATCCCAATATATTCATGAGGACCAATCAGGTTTCATTCAACAGTGCCAAACATTAGATAAAATTCGGTGATCAGTGACACTGATCTCTGAAGTACATTCTAAATGGGATGCCCCCGAACCTACCACGAACAGGGAATTGTTACTTCTATCATTGGACCTCCATAAGGCCTTTGATAGCCTAAATTGGGATTATCTGTTTACCACCCTAGAGGAGATCGGATTTGGTACCAATTCACGGTTACAGGTCGTGTATGTTCCCTATCCACCGTGGGACGAGGCAAGGCTGCCCACTCTCTCCATTGCTGTCTGCGTTGGCAATGGAGCCCTTGGCCATAGCAATTAGAGCTAATGAGAATATATATGGTGTGGACAACAGGACCATAAGTACTCCTTATTTACTGATGACGTCCTTATGTATGTTACCAATCAAGTCACTCTTCCCAATCTATTGACATTACTCCATCATTTTTCCCAGGTGTCTGGACTTTTGTTGAATACACAAAAAACTGTAGCTCTCAGTGTCGCTGTTATCGACTTTGCAAAACACATATAAATTTCAATGGGCCACAGAGTCCCTTTCATATTTAGATATTCAATTGACTCCTTTAATTGCCACCGTATATCGAGTTAATTATCCCCCGCTTTTCCGCCAACTTCGAGATGACCTCAAACGATGAGCTGACTATCCTTTATCTTGGTTTGGTAAAATTAATTCCATCAAGATAACCTTTTTACCTGGACTACTGTATTATTTTAGAACGCTACCGGTCATGGTCCCGAGGGGAGAACTACATCGACTACAGGCGGACATTCTACGCTTTATCTGGGGCAATAAAAAAAAACTAAACAAATTGACACTATATGCCTCGAGGCAAGGTGGTGGGCTAGGTCACCCTAACGTTCAGTCTTATTACCAGGCAGCTCAAATAACTCAACTTTCCTATACAACAGTTAGGGGAACTTCGCCCCTCTGGGTCTCTATTGAAGCTATTGTATGCCATCCTATTGCTATTGGCTCTTTAATGTGGCTGCCTAGCCGTCTTCATCCCCCTATATTATGCGCCACTCTGTCTCATTCCCTAGGGGTCTGGGATAGGGTGAGACATCACAAACCCTTATCGTCTCCACATACACCACTAGCTCCTGTGTTCTGTAACACGGAATTTTCCCCCGGCCTGAATCCGATAACGTTCCACTGGTGGCTCAACAAGGGGCTACTTAGAATAGGTCACTATCTTAGTGGGAACCAGCCCTACTCTCTACAACATTTTAAAGATTCACTGAAGATATGAAGTGTTTTGATATAACCAGATTATTTCCTTACGCCGATCTAAGCTTGATGGCCTGGAGAGGCCCCTTACGCTTACAAATTTTGAACTATCCTGTCAAATGATAGGCCTATTATGAGGAAGGATACCTGTAATATACACATCCTTGATCAACCTAGAGGTTAAACTCCCCTACATGGTACAGTGGGAGTGAGACCTGAATATCACCTATGAACTGTCAGTCTGGCAGGATTTTGCCTATGCTTTATCTAAAATAACTATTAATACAACACTGATTGAAGCTAACTATAAAACACTTCTGCGGTGGTATTTGGTCCCGCTTAGGGTGGCAAAAATGCACCCATCCACTTCTCCCACGGGTTTTAGACGATGTGGCCAAATAGGCTCAATGTATCATGCATAGTGGCAGTGCCCTGTTGCTACTAGGTTTTGGATCCGGGTGTTCAATCTAATTCACTCAGTAACAGGAATTAATATTCGCAGATCACCAGAATCGGCCCTATTCCATAAACTTCCTGATGAAACTCAAAAATCAGTGAAACTAATTACATATATGCTCCTAGCGGCTCAAATAACTATTGCCAAACATTGGAAGCAGTCGGTAGTTCCTCTTGATTATGTGAAGAGTAAGCTAAACTGGATCATGGTTAATGATAGACTTCACAACAAGATCCAAAATCAGGAGCCCTATTCACAAGGACCTCAAAACTGCACCAAAAATAAAGAATGCCTTTCAGCTCCTAAATGGTGAAATAACTAATAGCTGCTATATCAGCAAGCAAAGATATACAAAGCAGCGCTAAAGGTATATAAGTATGCACATCAAGTCAAATAAGCATCCAGAGGTAGACGTAAAGTATTGCAAATAAGCACAGTCCACAGTTCATAAAATGGTCACAATAAATATATCCAAGTATTAATAAGGAAAGCCTGTAATTCGGGAACCTCAAACACCACATCGCGTGCATAGATAAGTGTGAACACCTTCCCCAATGGATATGCTCTTACCAGAGATCAATGGCAGTTATTCTCATGCTCAGGCAGACACGCAATTTGTGTATCTCTGACACATACAGGGCTGATGAACTTGACTCCAATTCGTGCTGTGGATCAGTCTGTGCGGGCCAGATCCGCCTCCGGGGCCGACGAGCCTGACAATGATAGACTTACCTGTATTCTCCGCAACTCCACTAAGAAGTTTGATGTAACTTGGGATCCTTGGATTTGATATCTATCAGTAGATTAATACTCCTCTGGCTCACCCTCTTCTTTTCTTCATTTCCTCTCTCTCTCCTTTTATCTCTTTACAAATTGTTTTCTTAATCTTTTCTCTTTTTTCTCCTTATACCTGATTTGGTGACCATAATAAATGGTCTCTTCTGGTATGTGCAGCTTCAGGTTACTATTGATTTTGGAAGATACACAGAGACTCACTCCATCGATAGATCCTTACCCTTCACACCCCTTCCCCACCTTTTTTTCCCCTTTCCTTAGACCCGATTTCTCCATGTCCCGTGTTTTCTACTCTGATTAGGATGTAGTCTCTGTGTCATGGTCGCTGCTACTTTTTCACTCAAAAATGCCCCATTGGGATTTTAATGCTTTGTTATAATATTGAGGCTGTAGGCTTGGTAACCACACCTTTGGGACATTACATTATCTTCTGATATGGCCTTATCCGCATCAAAGATATTTTTATTAAAATTTTCTTTTTTTCAGGATGACAATCCATTCCTGAATATGATATGTCTTATTGTACTAATATTTATATGTTTGGATGGATACTCTTTATCTCCTGTTGAAGTGTTATCTCACACTTTGGAGTCGACCGTAAATTTTATGTGACTTGATATATTGTCTTTATTTGAATAAAAACATTGAAAGATAAATTTGCAACAATACCTGGTGATCCTGCCATAAAGGTCCTTGTTCAAACCATTCCAGTTATGGAGTGACAACTGTAACTCAACTGTGGTCCTGTGTGGTGACCCCATCACATGCGCCCCCGGTGGAGACTGCAAGAATACAAGGCATTGATCCAAAGCAATGATGTGCTGAAGAAAAATGACTGGAGAAGATGAGAATATGGGCCAATAAACACTTTTAAAGAGGTACGGGATGAGACATCTTTCCTTTTACATATAAAACGTTGGGAAGCAGAGACGAGAGTGAGCACACAGAGAAGGACAACATATCCTGGGTCGGATTGTAGACCACAAGTGCGCACTGTACGGGTGGAGAGTCATTGGGATCTGGTAAGGAGGGAAAAATACCCTAAAAAAACTCTTTATTTTGCACAAAGCACAGCATGAGCACTTTATGAGCATGAAAAAGGATGAACACTAAGTTGGATGAATGAAATAAGAAAATTATCAAGAAGTCACCATTTTTGCACTGAATTGCACAAGCACCTTATATCAAAAGACTGTTATATTTTTTATATATTAATTTTATTCTTCATATAATTTTTATACATTAATATTATCATTGATATATGCACAATTATTTTGCACTTGATTTGCACACAAAGTATACTGTTGAAAATATACTGTTGGCACATTATACTACTGACAATCAAAAAATTCAGAAATTCACATATATGTATGTAAAGCACTATAGATCTATTTAGTATACACTTTACAAGGTGAATATTTACATTAGGCAAGCGCTGTTAATAACAGGATCCTTTCCCTGTTCCCAATTTCTTAAATATCCCTACACTGCATTATTGCACATAGGCTACAGCAGCAGCTGCATAACAATATAAATTACTGTGGCGCGTAAGTTCCAATAATTCTAATTATATTCTGAAAGCCACAGTTAACAGTATACGATAGCCAGCAGTGGATGTAAGGATCAACCGATAATCGATTTGCTGGCTGAACAAGTGAAAAGCGAGCCATGTATGGCTACTTTTAGTTATGGATTAGCAAACTGAATAGACACAGACTGGTCATTAAACCTTCATATTCAGGCGAACAACAAATCTTCTCTCCATGTCTTGATTGGAAATATCATCTCAGCTGCATGAAATTGATTTATAACCTTAATGTACTGCTGTAAATCACAACAGGAACAAGAAACATCAAATACACAAACTGACTGCAGTTTTCTTTTAATACATCTTAGAAAAGATTAATTCTGCATTGATATGGCAGTAGTGAGAGGTATTTGTGATTTCCTCAATATTAATATAGAAAACACAAGGCTTAGGCAATAATCATGCAATTTGTTTAATTCCCTGCCTGAGTCTGAGCACAGCGGGGCAGACCTCCTGCTAGCTTCTCGCTATGGCAAGAATGAGATTTTTATCAAGGGTTAAACAGTCTAATAACTAAAAACGCTTGGAGAATGAAATGAATACAATAGATCTCAAGGCACAGTCATTTTTTGCCGAGCATGTTGAGTGAGCATTGTACATTCAGTTCATTGAAATAACATCGTACTTTTTATGCAGCCACTGCAAATTGAATCAGGAGCACAAGTACATATCATTATGGCAGCTATGATCTTATAAACCTCATATTACCAAAGCAGGGAAAATATATCTGTTTTATCAAAGGCTAATTGTGCTTGTGTTACTATTTCAGAAGACTGCAGCTCCCTATGTCACAGGCTAGGAGGTGATGGATGAGGCAATGTACGTGTAAGCCATTTGGTTGGGAAGAAATGAAACCTTTTCATGGGTGACACATGCAGAGCAAAGTCTTTTACAAATGCAGGCTACACGCTTGGGGGTAACATGAGAGGCCAAGATAACGTTCAGTATAAAGCTACTTACAGTATAAAGCAAAAAGTTGGAAAGGAAAAAAAAAAAAACTAAAATAAAAACAGAAAATATGTAAAACCAGTGCATTAAACAAAATTCACTCTCGCTATTTGTCTTGGTGGTCATTGTCACTGGGACTTAAAGTTAAGGAAAATCCAAAATGTTCAGTTGTCACCACGACAGGATTGATAGGAAAAATTCTCCAATGGGAACACCTGCTCCAGTGACAACTGTCTAAGAGGGCATTTCTCTCCCTTTTGAAGTGATTTCTTCTTATTTCCTTGTGCATTTTCAGGACAGGAAGTGAGTATCTGGATTGGGCACACAGATGGCAACCCTTACCTACTCTATCCAAAATTAAATGGACAAACCTTTGGCTTTAGATACTTTAATAAAAAAATTGGGATTCTGCAGTTTACTTTATGCATTACTATGAGCAGCTATAGTGAGCTATATCTTAAACCCTCAAAGGCAATAGACAATTCTGAATATGTATCATAAGAAGCATTAGATAAGTTGATACAGAAATGTACTGGATATTTTTAAAATTCACAACTGTAAAATGTTTTTGTATCCTTTCTTTTTTTTTTTTTTTTGTTCAATCTCGTTTTATTGAGCAAGAAGAGGAACAGAAATCTCATACAGAGAATGTTATTGCAGTACAACATTAGTAACTATCTTATATAACAATAGCGTTCAGAGTGTATCCATTACAAAGTGATATGGTAATATCTTGATATTTTGATTGATCAAACAGCTCTGCCATATGTATTGGTTATATTTTGTAACTAATCATGTTCTTGATAATGGTGAAGATATGTCTTAACAGTCTGCGTATGCATGATGAGGGCAGCTAGCTATTATTATTCCCCATATGCATATGTTGTAGGGGTCTGTCGGCTATCTGCATAGATAGGATATCTATACATATAGAAGATAAAACAAGTATAGCAAAGGATGGACTGAGTACAAGAATGAGGAAGGTAGAGAAAAGAGGAGAAGAATGCAGGGGGGAGGGAGGTACTCCATCATGGCTCAGTTGTGTTGGGAGCCTACAATATAAATCAAAGATCTTTTGCCAAAATTGTCGTATAGGTGGGCAATCCCACCATATGTGGAGCAATGTGCCCCTTTCAGATGAACACCTCCAACAGACGTCTGACATGGGTCACAGTATTTAACAGTGGCCGGGCATTTATACCATCTGGTTATTCGTTTGAACCCTTTTTCCTGAGTGATGGTTGCAAGTGAGGATGAAACATTTTAGCCAGTCGGTGTGTGGTATAGAGTGTTGCAGTTCTCGCTCCCAGGTCTGTGTGTAGGGGGGGGTCAGGTGAGGACGCGTTAAGTAATATTGCATATATTTGTGAGACAACATGGGTCGGAGGGTCATTTTGAACTAGTAAGTCTTCAAAGCTTGATGTGTCAGAGAGGATTGTTGTCAGGGAAGGAAAACTGCGTACATAGGATAGAGCCTTTTGTCTCTGAATCCACTGTACCGGGGACTGGGGGATTGGAGGGGGTGAAGAGCTAGTCATCAAAGGTGAGCTAGCTAGTCATCAAAGGGTCTGCCCGTAGAATTTGAGCAAGTCTCCTATAGTCTTTCTTATGCCAGGGTCCAAATCATGTTCTCTTCTCTGCTGGTGGGAAGGCAGGGGTTCCAAAAAATTGTGTCATAGGGCCTATCCTCCTAGATATGGTGTCGGCCAAAGTCAGCCTATCCCACAAGTACAGCGTCTGACGGGTAAGATCCGCCAGAGGGGGTGCACCTTTACGAAGATTCGGGGGAGTCCAAGGTAGGGCGCGTAACTCAATTGGGTTTAAATGGCCCTCTAACTGTACCCATAATTTGGAAGCAGAGTGAAGGACCCAATCCACTATCCTTGTGAGCACAGCCGCTCTATAATATAGAGAAGCATCTGGCACCCTGGTCCCTCCATCATTTTTTGGTTGGGATAGGGTGGTGTACTTTATTCTGGGGCGGGCCGCCCCCAGACAAAGGAAGAGAACAGTTGGCGGAGCTTTCTAAAATATGATGTTGGTACGTGAATGGGAAGAGTTCGAAATAGATATAAAAAGTGGGGTAAGACGTCCATTTTCAGTGCGTTTATCCTTCCCAGCCAAGAAAGCCTCTTAGCTGCGTAGGATGTTAGATCAGTTTGAGTTTTGAGGAAGAGGGGGTGAAATTCATCGAGAAAAGCTTGGTTGTATCCATGGGGATATGTATGCCCAAGTATCGTATGGAAGTAGAGCCCGTCTTAAAAGGAAATGAGGACGAGATAGACTGCACATCTGTCTTGTGGAGTGTAACATTAAGAAGTTCGGATTTGTTGTAATTTACTTTAAAATGACTCATTCTCCCAAATTCATCAAAGTCCTGTAGGATGGAGGATAGAGAGTGCCCTGGCTGCGTCACGAACATCAATAAGTCGTCGGCAAAGAGGGCTAATTTAGTCTGTATAGGGCCTGTCTGTATGCCTCTAACGTTAGGGTTGCTTCGGAGAGCTACTGCCAGATGTTCCCTAGTTAGGACATAAAGGAGAGGGGACAGAGGGCATCCTTGTCTCGTCCCATTCCAAATTTGGAAAGCAGGGGATAATGTACCATTAATCCTGATTCTGGCAGAAGGGGATGTGTAGAGTGAGAATATTCTATTTACCATTTGAGGACCCATTCCTATCTGTAGGAGGGACAATTTAAGAAACCACCAGTCTACACGGTCGAATGCTTTTTCAGCATCGACCGACAACAGGCAGAGGGGGATATTGTGCGAGCGAGCATAGTTAGTTAGGAGGAGGGTTTTTAGGGTGTTATCCCTGGCCTCCCTTCCACTCACAAATCCCACCTGATCTGGATGTATCAGGTCAGGCATTAGGGGCTTCAATCTATTCGCCAAGATCTTGGCGAATATTTTCAAGTCCACTCCAATGAGGGAGATAGGCCTATAGTTTGCGCACAAGGTGGGATCTTTGTTGGTTTTGGGTATGAGGGAGATATGTGCTTCTAGCGTTTGTGGAGGGAAGGCGGCACCTTCAGATAGAGAGTTAAACACCCTGGTCATGAAAGGGGCTAGTAGAGATCCAAATACTTTGTAAAATTTAGGAGTGAAGCCATCGGGCCCCGGACTTTTACCGGACGGCGTGCTCGCTATAGCTTTAGTGACTTCATTCTCGGTAATTGGCTCTTCCAGTTCTTTAATTGTTTCAGTGTCTAGAGTGGGTAGTGCGGTCTTTGCAATATAGTCTGCTTGGCTCCTTTCTAAGTTGGGTGAGGTATCTGAAGGGGTCATAGCAGGGATGTTATAGAGATTTTGGTAAAAGTCAGTGAATGTTTGCGCTATCAAGGAAGGTGAGGAGACTGAATGGCCCGCCGTGGCGCAGACGTGGGGGATAAACGTGGAGGGCGTTTTAGGGTGTAGGGAACGGGCCAGCGGCCTACCACATTTGTCCTGAAACTTATATTGGTATAGGGAGAGTTTGTCAGCGTATGTACGAGCGGAAGCATTGTATAATTCCCGCAGTTGAGACCCAGCCGAGGAGACTTCCATGAGGGTTTCTACCGTAGGATATTGTTTGTGGGTCGTTTCTAGGTCCTTGAGTTTTTTAACAGCCGCCTCTATTGCCGCCGACTGTTCTTTCTTTTTATGGGTACCAATTTGAATGAAACTTCCGCGCAGGACAGCTTTCAATGCTTCCCACTGCATGGGTAGAGAAGTGGTGTCGTTAGCGTGGTCTGCGAGAAATTGGGAGAGAGCGTTCGAGATCCGCGCAGTGCAGTCTGGGTACGTGAGCACGGAATCATTCAGTCTCCAAGTTCATTCCCTTACTGGTGTAGAAGGGACTTTAAGCATCAGGAAGATAGGATAGTGGTCGGACCACACCATGGGTTCTATCTCGCATTCAGGGAACCAGTCTAAGCAACCGTGGTCTGTCAGAAAATAATCTATCCGACTGTATGATTGGTGAGCGTGGGAGTAATGGGTATAGTCACGAGAGGTAAGGTATAGTACCCTCCATACGTCAATAAAGTGGAGGCAATGAATAGCCCGTTTTAGAGCGCGTAGCTTAGAGAAGGATAGGGAAGAGCGTGACGTAGATGAGTCAATGAGCGGGTCTAGTGGGCTATTGAAGTCTCCACCTAGGATAAGTTTCTCTTCCATGAAGCTAGCTAGGGTCTGGAGGTATTGTATAACAGTTGCGACTTGGTTAACATTTGGCAAGTATATATTAGCAATTGTAAATTTTGTCCCCCACAAGAACTTCACGAAAACATATCTCTGTTGATCTGACATGTGGTCTATGAGTTCAATAGGAAGCGATTTATGGAAGGCCACAGAAACTCCCCTAGTTTTGTGTGAAGGGTGAGTGCTATGGAACCACCTGTTATAGTATTTTCTCGAGCACAGAGGCATGGAGTCAGCTCGGAAATGGGTCTCTTGCAGCATAAGCACCTGAACCTGGTGCTTGTGCATCTGATATAGGATCTGTCCCCTTTTGGCGGCCACGTTTAGTCCATTAGCATTGTATGAACAGAATTTTAGCCGGGGGCTTGTGCACATCGTGTGGGCCATGATGGAGCAAGGAGAAAAAAAAAAGGGGAGGGAACAGAAAAGTGGGGGAATGGAAGAGGAAAGGAGGTCAGAGCGGGGGAGGGGGACAACACTAGGGGTGGGGGAAGATGGGGTTAGACTAGGTAGACGACACTTAGAGGTGGGTCTAATAAAACTAGAGCGTCTGCAATGCAAGACGCCGCGTGATCAGATCGCTTAACTGGCACTGACTGTGCCAATCCTATTGCTTGGAGGGGGTGGAATTGGGAGAGAGGGATCTGAGCTGTGTATCCGATTTT
Organism: Glandirana rugosa; assembly: GCA_018402905.1. Taxonomy (NCBI): domain Eukaryota; kingdom Metazoa; phylum Chordata; class Amphibia; order Anura; family Ranidae; genus Glandirana; species Glandirana rugosa. The sequence goes on from BLSH010420014.1 coordinate 2,218,774, forward strand.
CTAGAGAGAAACAGCGATGAGTAAACAATTTAGTGCGGCTAACTAAACAAGAGATGAATGCAGTCCAGCGAGTATGTAACCCGATTACATCTCAACCATAGATTATAAACTTAGAAACGTATCCCAACACAGCATCTCTGTCACATAGGTTCATGGTGACCCAGAGCCGCACGACCCAACAAGTAGGCCTATACCAGGGCAGAGCCGGGGCCAACAGAAACTCCACATTATCGGCATCTGATTATTACATATAGCAGTAAATAACTATGCAAATCCCGATAACTCAAAAACAGAGGAAACTAAGGGGAAGCCCCGTCTTCAAACCCAGTCGGGTTAGTACCATATCCACTCAATCGTGTGCCCACTGGGGAGAGACTAAACAGACATCAATGGTTAATATGATAGGGTGACATTAAGGGCATTGAGCGATGGCATTCTCCTGTCCCTCCTGAACCCCAGCTAGTTCAAGTGCACCAGCAAAGGGCAGGGACAGGTACAGGGTAGGATAGTTGTCCGAGGGACTTTGGCTAGAGTCACTGGCCCACGTGGTAGGAAGGCATTCAGGGCAGCGAGCAATAATACTCTCCTGCCCCTTCCGAACCCCAGCCAAGTCAAGCACATTGGCAAGGGTCAGGAATAGGTACAGGATATGGTATGTGTCTGTGGGGTTTTAACTAGGAGTCCATCGTCGTAGGTACTTGTAATCGCCAGGGGTTAAGGCATTAAGTGAAGTGGGGCTGAGTGGAGAACAGTCACTCACTGGGGGGAGTTTCAGTCTGCGGTATATCAGTGCCTATGTGCTGCGCTGGGGTTACATAGTGTTCAGAGGAAAGCCTGGAGATTAATCTTCAGGGGAAGTAGGCCTGTGGGTCCTACGTGGGGCAGACATTGACCTTGAGCGCACCCGTCTTCGGCCTTGAGCAAAAAGGCCAGGGTTCGGGAGACATTGTCGGTCATCCGGGGGATCCAGCCAGTTTGGGATGTCTACAGGGTCTTGTTCAAGGAACAAAAAGAAGTCAGGCAGCTGATCTGGATCTGCTAAGGTAAATTTCCGGCCATCCCAGGTAACCTTGAGTAACCCCCACTCTATGTACGCGGTCAAGTTCGATCGGGGAAGCAAGTTCCCTCCCCAGAGCCTGATCAAGGATAGCTACGACCGTGGGCCTCAGATCAGCACCTGACGTCGCCTCTGGAAGTCCCTGAAGCCTAATATTATTTCTGCGGTTCCGGTTCTCACTGTCCTCTATGCGCAGTTGGTGTTGGCGCAGGCGTTGTAATTGAGATTTAGATGCCGACTCGAGTGCTAGCATATGAGTAGCATGGTCTGCTTGGGTGACAGTCAGTGCCGATACGGCTCCTTCAGTGCGTGTTGCTTGCTGTTTTAAAGTATGTAGTTCCTCTTGTAATGAGGCCTCTAGCTTCTCTGCCCAGGACTCAAACGTGGCTCTAAATGAGGACAGGAGAGCCGCAGCTTCAGATCTAGGGGGCCCTATAGAGTCAGAGGTTTGAGAGTTGGCCATTAGAGGCACAGTTGGGAGGTTTTTTAACCTGCAGGTACTTTCTGACAGGGCCACGTGCGAGGTGCTGGAGTCCCCTTCACTTTCCGAGAGGGTGGCAGCTGTTGCAGCGTCAGGAGGGGGAGGTTTGTTTTTCACTTGGCTTCGTCCGGCCGCCGTCTTGTCCTTGGGTGTCCGAGACTCTAGTGGAGTTGTGTGCAGTAAGTATCGTCGCATGGTTCCCTGCTGTAGCTCCGCAGGTTCAGCGCGAAGTGGGGGACCTGCCGACATATGGGCATCGGATGCTCGTATGCTGAATAAAGCCTGCTAATGTCGGGAAGGCTCAGAGCTCTACATGCCCCTAGCCTTCCATCACCAGCCTGGGTGTCCTGGGGGGTAGGTAGTTATGTATGAGGGCAGCTCAGGGTGGAGGTGATATTGTGGAGAGGACCGGGTGTACCAAAATGGCCACCGTTACCAGTCTTCCCCTGATTGCAGCCCATAGATGAAGCTGTTCGTGGGCCTCACTTGTCCATCAGGGGGGCAGGTAAGCAGTAGGGGCCCCTTAGCTGATAGATGAATGTCCTGGGGCCAGGCAGCACAGGCTGGGCGCAGAAGCTGGGGGTAGCAAGATGGCGGCCGTTGCAAGGCCCCACCAGGCCGCTTCTAAAGTGTCCTTCTATTGCTCTTTTCTGCCGCTCAGTAGGCCGCAAAAGCCGCAGGCTAAATTTTGGGCCGGTGCAGGCGGATGTCTTCAAATCGCTCGATACACGGCTTGTTTTGTAGCCAAAGAGCTGGGGAGAAGGGCTAGGGGCTGGGATTGTCTCACCCTTGCCTCTTCTCGACGGATGCCTCTTAATTGTGCGTTCCACGGTGGAGCACTGGCTGCCCACGTCCGCTTCCTAGTGCATCCCTTGTATTCTTTCTTTTAATGGTGACAATGGTCACTAGAAGAAATAATAAGCATAGATCTCAGTGGAGATCAATAAAGCCCATAAAAAGTTCTTAACCTGTCGTACTCTAACAAAGAATTTATGGCTTCAGATTTGTATTAAAATGGACCCGAACTTATAGGATTTGCTGTGTTATAAGGAACATCAAAAATAGTAAATTGTGCCCAAGCAGTGCCCTTAGAATGAGGGATTTAGTTACCAATAACCAAACAAAACTCTATGACAGCTCCTATAAAACTGATTCCACACTAGCCATGCTTCCGATTTAGCTTAGAATTAAGTCCAGGTATTGTGATGCAAGGATGCCACAGTTTTTCATGTCACAGAGGACATTGAGCTACCATATTTTTATTTGTGTTCTTCACCTGTGCATCACAGGTAGATTGTGCTCCATTGTCCCCTCAGGTTCTCTTTTAAACATACAACTGTAATGAAATCTCAATATCAAGTGTTTAGTCTTATGCAGCTTGCTGAGTAATGATGTCCCAACCACCACTCCCTTACAATAACCCTTAGGCCTCATGCACACAGGACCTTTTTGACTGTTTTACAGCTGCTGTTTTTAGCTGCAGACATTTTTTTCTACAGTCAATAAGCTCTCCATCATGTTATCCTATGTGTTCATGCACACATTATTATCATTATTATTACTATACAGGAATTATATAGCGCCAACAGTTTGTGCAGCGCTTTACAAAATGAAGGCAGACAGTACAGTTACATCACAATTTGGTACAAAAGTTTTCATAGGCTGTTAACTGTTTTTAGCAGTGACGTTTTTGAACTGTAAAACCCAAGACCAGTGGGTTCTGAGAGATGTTTTTCAGCTGTAAAAACTCGGCTAAATGCTGATCCCCAATGTTTTTGGACTTTTTAGATTCATTGCAGATTACGCTGAATGATAAAGGTTTGTCAGCTGATCTTTTACAATCCTACTGAACTTCAAAGTGGAACTGCAAGCTATCAAGGAGCAATAAGTAAGGGGGGGGATGTGCACCATCTCCAAGAAGAAAGTGGGAGTAGTGACCTGTGCCTACTAAAAAGAGAGAAAGAATGCCACATGGCCATCAAGGAGAAGAAGTGGTATTTATGGCCCATGCCCAGTAAGAAGGGGTTGGGTGCCCTGTGCCCAGTAAGAAGAAAAAGGATAGAGGGATGACCTGTCCCTAGGAAGTGGGGGAGGCATGTCCCATGTCCAGTAAGAAGAAGGAGGGGGGGGGGGTGACCTGTGTCCAGTAAGTAGAAGAAAGGGGAAGGAATGTCCCATGCCAAGTAATAAGTAAGAAAAGGGGGAAGGATATTCCATGCCCATTAAGAAAGAGGAGGAGGTGACCTGTGCCCAGTAAGAAGATAGTGGAAGAGATGCCTTGAGCCCAAAAAGTAGAAGAAGAAGGGAGGGATGACCTATGCCCATAAAGTGTAAGAAGAAGGGGAGGTATGTCCTGTGCCCAGTTAGAAGAGGGGGAAGGAATGACTTGTGCCCAGTATGAAGCGTATGTCTGTGGAGAGGGTGGGGGGGGGGGGGGGGTTAGAGCTCGGAAAAAG
>BLSH010420014.1:2228628-2248419 GCA_018402905.1 Glandirana rugosa
GGCTGACCCCCCCCCCCCCCCCACCATTTCAACCTCTGCAGCAATGCTGGCAGCACTCATATGTCTATTTCCCAAAGGAAACTCTGAATATGACGCTGTGTGCACTCAACTTCTTTGGTCGATCATGGCGAGGCCTGTTTTGAGTGGAACCTGTCCCGTTAAACGTCTTTATGGTCTTGGCCACCGTGCTGTAGCTCAGTTTTAGGGTCTTGGCAATTTTCTTATAGCCTAGGCCAACTTTATGTAGAGCAACAATTCTTTTTTTCAGATCCTCAGAGAGTTATTTGCCATGAGGTGCCATGTTGACCAGTATGAGAGAGTGAGAGCGATAACACCCCATTTTACCACACCTGCTCCCCATTCACACCAGAGACTTTGTAACACTAACGAGTCACGTGACACTGGGGAGGGAAAATGGCTAATTGGGCCCAATTTGGGCATTTTCAATTAGGGGTGTACTCACTTTTGTTGCCAGCGATTTAGACATTAATGACTGTATGCTGAGTTATTTTGAGGGGACAGCAAATTTACACTGTTATACAAGCTGTACACTCACTACTTTACATTGTAGCAAAGTGTAATTTCTTCAGTGTTGTCACATGAAAAGATATAATAAAATATTTACAAAAATGTGAGGGGTGTACTCACTTTTGCGAGATACTATAAATTAAAGAGATAAATCCACAAGGTGCCATGCACCTCTTTGGACTTAACTTATAATATGCTAGCCAGCACATTTATCAAAGTGGCTGAATTTCTGGAATTTAGCTTTAAAGCTGATATTGGCACATTTATATGTTACAGAGTGCTGCCTCAGCTTGGTTGTGTCCCTGGGCTGCCTGCATTCTGAAGGAATCTCTGAGTCAACGCCTTGTTAATGGATTGACACTGGCTGATGTGCCTGCAGAGTTCCTGTAGCAATCTCACTGCTGCTTGTTGTCCTCACCTGCTTGCAATGTTTATATGTTGACCACAGCTGTATGATCTCTCAATATAGGAACCTCAGTGCTGCTGGCTGAAAGTGAGCAGGTTGCCAGGTTGGAGAGAACTAGCATTTTAGCACCGGACTCTGGGACACAGCGTGGATTCGGAAGATGCCAGAACTTTGTTTAAATTCTCAGACAGTGCTGCTAAATCCAGGACAGTTGGCTGCAGCCACTGATCCATGTATTCTGTCAGCATAGAGTCCCACTGTCAGAATACAATGTTTCGATTGAGGGATTACTCCATCGACCTAGCTTGTATGGATGGCAAAATCCTTGGACAGCCTAATGTAGATGTAGATAGTTTGAAAAAAAGTCAAAAGTCCATCATGTTTAACTAATAGAATAAATAAAACATAAAAAAACCTGCAAATGGGAAGCTCTTTTCATAGATCATCAAATTGCATCAATATGGTCTACTGCCCTTCCTCTGAACCTCACTTGCAGTTCTGTTACTGCTATGTTGTGTTAGAGAAGGATACTGCATCTGGTACACAATCTGATAGCATCCACTTTCTGTGCATAAAGCTTTTTTCTGTGATCATGGGGTCAAGTGGGGAGTATAAAACTTAGCTATACACCATTACTCACCAAACAAAATAATCAAAATATCAAAAATATAAATTCTTGTTCACATTTATTACAGTACATATTTAAGCTGGCTGGAGTCTACTCTACCAGCTAAATGTCAAAGTTAAACTAAAATGGACATATAATGTTAATATGAGATAATCTGACACAGCTGGAAGGGAGCTACGAAATCAGGTCTGGTCTTCGATCCGCACTACGCAAAATAACTGACAAAATATCTGTTCTTAAATCCAAACACCATATATGTATAAAACATATGAGGTGCTAGAGGGGTGTGACCACATTTCAGTCCCTTGGTGTTCCCCCAGAGCTGGTGTCCTGCCAGGCAGTGACTCATCACTTGTGGGATTGCAGAGAGAGAAGCCCTCTCTCAGTTCACCTCCTGCTTTACTTGCTCCATGGAATTACACCACTCAAAGAGTTTTGTCTACAAAATAATTCAGCCACCTCATCCTTTATTCCTCCACCTCCCCTCTTTCCCTTGGGTTTATCAATAAAGTATTTTTCGTTTTAGCTGTTGGATGGCCTCATTTTAACATATACTTAAATGTATGTAAACGCTAACATTAACTTCTCTTACCTGCTGCCTTTTGGTCTGCTAAATATACTATTTAAAGTGTTTTGCTATGTCTATTCAAAAAGTGTATAATTTACCGGTTGTTTTTGTCAGAAATCTTATAACTTCCTGTGCACCGGGAGGGGTTATAGAGATAATGAGACAGAGAGGAGATGAGGAATGGGCTTTGTAATCCATCAGAAATTAAGTAGGCAAGGCTGGCACCATATTGTTACATACCTGTATAAGGAACCTGAGAAGATGAGGGTAGCCTATACCAGTGTTTCTCAACTCCAGTCCTCAAGCTGCCCCAGCAGGTCATGTTTTCAGGATTTCCCTCAGATGAAACAGCCGTGGTAATTACTAAGGCAGTGAAACTGATCAAATCACCTGTGCAAAATAATGGAAAATCTGAAAACATGACCTGTTAAGGTGCCTTGACGACTGGAGTTGAGAAACACTGGCCTACACAATTCCCATCCAATCACCCTTGGAAGTTAAGACTGGGCCTGCAAGGGCAATGGAAGTGCCTGGATTCCAGAACTGGTGACTGGAACTTGGGGGTGCTGTTATCAGATATGAGATGCAATCTCAAAATACCAACCAAATCATTCTCCTCCCAAGGCTTCCTGCTCTCTAGTTCCCTTGTCGCCTCTAGGACTTCTCCTGAGCCTCTCCCATCCTTTGGAATTCCCTACCCCAATCTGTCCGATTATCTTCTACTCTATCCACTTTTAGGCGATCCCTGAAAACTTTTCTCTTCAGAGAAGCCTATCCTGCCTCCACCTAACAACTGTACTTTTATTTTCTCCATCAGCTCATTCCCCACAGTTATTAAATTTTGTATCACTTGACCCTCCCTTTTAGATTGTAAACTCTAACGAGCAGGGCCCTCTAATTCTCCCTGTATTGAATTGTATTGTAACTGTACTGTCCGCCCTCACATTGTAAAGCCCTGCGCAAACTGTTGGTGCTATATAAATCCTTTATTATTAATAATAATGTGCAGGAGTACAGCTTGTAGTCCACTGATACATCAATTGCAGAAATGAATGGAGTGAAGTCACAAGCTGGGGTCGGTAACAAGTGAACAGTGAAGCACCAAATCATAGGCAGCAGAATCTTGGTCAGAAGTCCAGGCTGAGGTCAGTAATGGAAATGAACAGCAATCATAAGACAGCAGGGGAGATCCAAAAGCAGGACATATGGCGGCCAGGCCGGGTGGATTACGTTTTGAAGAAGCTCCAGTGGGTGGATGCAGCACCCTAGCACAACAGTAGAGTTGAGTGAACTTCTGGAAGTCCGGGTTCTGCTGGTTTGGCCGAACTTCGGGACAAAGTCCGGGGTCCGGACAGAACCCGAACTTTGTCCCGGACCCCGAACCCCATTGAAATCAATGGGGATCCGAACTTTTAGGCACACAAATGGCTGTAAAAAAGTCCTGGAAAGTCCTAGAGGCCTGCAAAATGAAGAAAATGGGAGTAAGGGTGGGACAAGTGCCCTACAAAGAAATGGGGACAGGGACCCAGTTTGTCCCGGTTTGAGTTAAAGTGACACACACAGTTTCCAGAACAGTACTTCAGTTTGTTCCGGTTTTACTTAAAGTGACACACACAGTTTCCAGATGTTTGCAGAACAGTACTTCAGTTTGTCCCGGTTTGAGTTAAAGTGACACACACAGTTTCCAGATGTTTGCAGAACAGTAGTTCAGTTTGTCCCGGTTTTAGTTAAAGTGACACACACAGTTTCCAGATGTTTGCAGAACAGTGGTATGGTTTCACCCGGTTTTAGTTAAAGTGTTACACACAGTTTCCAGATGTTTGCAGAACAGTGATATGGGTTCTCCCAGCTTATTTATACTTTTTTACACAGTTTGAAGATGATTTTAGAACAGTTATATGGCTTCTACCGTTAATTAATACTTTTCAGACCCAGTTTGAAGATGGTCCACATCCACCTCCATTTTTGATTTTTTTTATGTTTTTATTTTTATTAAAATGCTTTTAGTTATTTCCCTGTCCCCATTTCTTTGTAGGGCACTTGTCCCACCCTTACCCCCATTTTCCTTCCTTTTGCAGACCTCTAGGACTTTCCTGGACTTTTTTACAGCAATTTTCAGAACTTTTGGTAAAATTACCAGAACCCCGGACCCGAACCCGGACTTTTTTTGAAAAGTCCGGGTTCGGGTCCCGGACACCCCAAAGTTCGGTACGGACCCGAACTTTACAGTCCGGGTTTGTTCAACTCTACACAGCAGCCAATACACTGTGGATGAGAGCCGGATCATGAGACACGTGGCATTGATTACCTGGCAGGCAGACATACGTGGATCCCTGAGTACTGGTTGGTCCTGCTGAGGTCCCATCAACACTGGTCATATCAGCTGTGCTCTTATGTTTGATACGGGACTTGCATATTGGGCACAGGCTGGACTGGGGACCTTTCTGAGAGCCATATACCAGCATTTAACTCTGATACCATCAGCCGTATATCCCACCTGCAGTTGTGCATGTGTTGTGTACAGGAATCCATAGTGGGCTTTTGACCATTAGCTGTGACAGATTTACCACTGATTGCTTTTCAGCATTACCTCAGCAGGCTCTACTCTCTTTGCAAATACTGACATCCATCCACTGCACAGTGCATACTTTCATCTAGTGGTTTCAACATCATATGCATCTAATTTTGCATGGACTCTGGAACCCTTGAGTTGAGTTAAAGTCTGCCTAGTCTTTGGCTCCGCAGTTCATCTGGGGGGTGGATAGATTTGGGCGTCCTTTATTTCCCATTGCCCATTGTGGTTTTACACTGATTACTGGGTGCCCAATGTACCTACCACAGCAGATATTGTAGCTAAGGTGGGATCAGGAAGGGGTGTGGGGGGAGCTTGTCAGGGCTTTTGGTGTGGGGGGAGGAATGATATTCCAGCTCTTATTCTTTGAGGGATTTGGGTGTGTGGGGGTGAAGCAGGGGTACTGGGTGGAAGGTGGAGGGTTGGGTCTGGCAGGGGGAGGTGCGGGACTTACAATGCTTACTGTTTGTGATTTTTACATAATAAACTATATTTAGTGGTAGCTGCATGGGTGCCTGTACTCCTTTTCTTTTACATTTTTTGTTATGCATATGGATTTGGTTGCATCCACCTTGTATTAAATTAGGAAGCACCACTTCCATGTACCTATCTGCAAGTATGCCAAACTAGCATTGCTCCATTGTCAGATCCCGGGCCTCTTCTTACCAGCAAAAATTGGCCACTTACCTATTTATCACAGCTAAGTGCACAATAGCGAGGGCTTGGACAAATCTGGCTGTTTTGTTTGCAGAGATGAGGAGCACCTTGACGACCCTTATGATCCATGAATGACAAGTATCCTCCACGATACTCATGCTAAATTCCTCAAAGTGTGGGCTCCGTGGTGGTCTTACACTCTTTCAACCTTGCACCTGACCAGCCTAGGACTTTCTAATTAATCTTTATCAACCCCCAGCCTGGGGGAACTTACCCCCTTCCTTTTCTCTGCTCCTCACCTATGCCCCTCCTTCTTCTACTACCATCTCTCTATTCCCTTGGCCCTTTGCCTGTCCTCTGTTCCTCCTTCTATTTCCTTGTTCCCTGGCTTAACTAATCTTTTTTTTTCTTTGTGTTCGATTTGGTTTTGTTTACCCCATTTTTGCAGACATGTCCGCTCCCTTTATCCACCTTTGCTCCTGAGTCCTAAGGCTCAGGCACTATGCATTGGCCCCTGACCTGGGTTGGTGGGTCATTGTTTGTTATTAGTACTCTATAGCACATCTTTTTCTGTGTTTTCACATGAAATTCTGCAGAGTCTTATGTTCATATCCCCTGCATGGGAATTTTGCATCTGTTCTCTCTTTATATTTCAATAAAAATTGTTGTGCCGAAATTAGGAAGCACCACTTATTTGTAATATGTTGGTTGGACTCCCAGGACCAACATATATAATTTTTACTCAACAACTGCAAGTGCAGAATCAGGAATCAGAGGAAAACAGACAGACCATTTAGTTTCAATAGCCCACTTGGCACCAATATCTCTGGTGGACATGCATGCATTTTATTCACAGAAACATGGGCAAGCTTATGCAAATGTGCTTTAATCTTGTGCTTAAGATTTCAGAGTTTATTTAAGATCTTATAGTTTAAAAGGCATGGGTGAGGGTTGGGGCAATTTATTATGGCACCAGACTTGTGGTGTGTATGTAGTCAGAAGCCTTGTGCCAAGTTCATGGAAACCCTGCAACATTTTCATTGTTAGCATGGAAATTTTTATTTGCAACATTTTTACTGGATGGCGCTAGTGCTTCTGTACAACTGCCCTGTCCAATTTTCCCCACTTGATCAGCGCTCCCTTCTGTTAGAATACCATAGCTCAGCATGGAGGATTACCCCATCCACATTGAGTGTGTAGATGGGGGAATCAAGTCTTTTTTATTGTTTGTTCTACTCTACTGGTTGAATTAAAAATAAGTAACTTTTCTATTTTTTTTTTTAAACGATAGGCTTTTATTGAGAAGTATTTGCAGAACATGGTCATGTTATTCAACAAATGTTCAACAAGTGTTACAAGCAATGTAGCTAGTGGTAGGTTAGCAAACAATTCAAGCATTTAAAAATCAGTATGCAAGAAGAGCAAATGAACAGTGTAAATTCAAGCAAGCAGAACAGTTCAAGGTGTCGAAATATGTATATAAACCAGACTTAATATGATGGATTTAGGTCCGGGGCCAGGTGGCCCGCAACCCTTCATCAGTATTGTGCTAGTTGAACTCTAGCATGCTGGGTTGGGGGGGTTCCGTGCCCAATACCAACACCCCTATGGGGTACATACTGTGTCTAGGATAAGTAACTTTTCTATATGCTGCCTTCTACATCTAGTGAGTTTTGGGGATAAAACACGGGGAATGTGCATGTATTACAGAGATGACATACACTTTAAGAAAATCGTTTTTACCCTCTTACTTTGCTTTACAGAGCCAGATTCTACATATACAACAATACTGGAAAGAATAATTCATAGTAAAATATGTGTTTCCAGTGTATCTGTTTAACTCCAAGCACTAAATAAATGTTCTTCTATATACAAAACAGTGGCCACCTGTGCCCAGATAAGTGTGTCATATGTAGAGTTTTTACATTATGCTGTATAGACATCCTGAACACAGAACATTTGTATAATAAACAGGATGCGGTGTTTATTTTATGCTCAGTAACATGTATTTGTAGCATATGCAAAGTGATATGCAGTGGTTAGAGTGTTTACAGCATTTTAATGGAACTATGCAAAATGGCTCAGCCGATAACTAAATAATAGGCAAACTAAAATCTGATCTGGTAGCAGTAATAGATATGGGCTGTGTATACGTTTCGGCACTGGCTTGCCACCATTTCGATTTTTAATCTATATACAGTGCCTTGAAAAAGTATTCATACCCCTTGAAATTTTCCACATTTTGTCATGTTACAACCAAAAATGTAAATGTATTTTATGTGATAGACCAACACAAAGTGACATATAATTGTGAAGTGGAAGAAAAATGATAAACGGTTTTCAATATTTCTCACAAACAAATATGTGAAAAGTGTAGCGGTCCCCTGAGTCAATACTTTGTAGAACCACCTTTCGCTGCAATTACAGCTGCAAGTCTTTTTGGGGATGTCTCTACCAGCTTTGCACATCTAGAGAGTTACATTTTTACCCATTCTTCTTTGCAAAATAGCTCAAACTCTGTCAGATTGGATGGAGAGCGTCTGTGAACTGCAATTTTCAAGTCTTGCCACAGATTCTCAATTGGATTTAGGTCTGGACTTTGGCTGGGCTATTCTAACACATGAATATGCTTTGATCTAAGCCATTCCATTGTAGCTCTGGCTGTATGATTAGGGTAATTGACCTGCTGGAAGGTGAACCTCCACCCCAGTCTCAAGTCTTTTGCAGACTCTGACAGGTTTTCATCTAAGATTGCCCTGTATTTGGCTCCATCCATCTTCCCATCAACTCTGACCAGCTTCCCTGTCCCTGCTGAAGAAAAGCATCCCCACAACATGATGCTGCCGCCACCATGTTTCACGTGGGGATGGTGTGTTCAGGGTGACGTGTAGAGTTAGCTTTCCGCCACACATAGTGTTTTGCTTTTAGGCTAAAAAGTTCAATTTTGGTCTCATCTGACCAGAGCGCCTTCTTCCACATGTTTGCTGTGTCCCCCACATGGCTTTCTGACAAACTGCAAACAGGACTTCTTATGTCTTTCTTTCAACAATGGCTTCCTTTTTGCCACTTCCATAAAGGCCAGATTTGTGGAGTGCACGACTAATAGTTGTCCTGTGGACAGATTCTCCCACCTGAGCTGTGGATCTCTGCAGCTCCTCCAGAGTTGCCATGGGCCATTTGGCTGCTTCTCTGATTAATGCTCCCCTTGCCCGGCCTGTCAGTTTAGGTGGATAGCCATGTCTTGGTAGGTTTGCAGTTGTGCCATACTCTTTCCATTTTCGGATGCTGGATTGAACAGTGCTCTGTGAGATGTTCAAAGCTTGGGATATTTTATAACCTAACCCTGCTTTAAACTTCTCCACAACTTTATCCCTGATCTGTCTGATGTGTTCCTTGGCCTTCATAATGCTGTTTGTTCACTAAGGTTCTCTAACAAACCTCTGAGGGCTTCACAGAACAGCTTCTACTAAGATCAAATTACACACAGGTGGACTATATTGATGAATTAGTTGGCTTCTGAAAGCAATTGGTTCCACTAGATTTTAATTAGGGGTATCAAGGTAAAGGGGGTTGAATACAAATACACACCACACTTTTCACATATTTATTTGTAAAAAATTTTGAAAACGATTTATCATTTTCCTTCCACTTCACAATTATGTGCCACTTTGTGTTGGTCTATCACATAAATCCCAATAAAATACATTTACGTTTTTGGTTTGTAACATGACAAAATGTGGAAAATTTCTCCCACAGTACTCAGACCATGGAAATGCAAATATTTTAGTAAATATAGACTGCTAAATACCTTTTTTCTTCAGCAGTATACTATATGACTTCTATCAGTGTCTGGTTAAAGCTTGTAGGAGGAGTTTTCATTCTCCTCTGACTGTCCTATGAGGCTGCAGGATCCCTGACCTTCTGTCTGGACAGTGCTGATCACATGCACCCTTCCTCAAAAAAATCTCTCTAGCAATACACACCAAACTGGGCATTTGTAGAGTTACTCCAAGGCTCTGTTCTATCAGCAGATAGATTGGGGATTGTGGAAGAAGGGGAGGATCAGAGAAGACAATCCTTTTTACACAATGTGGAGGATTAACCCCCTAGGTTCCACAGTGAGTATAACAGGCATGCTTTACTGCATATACAGACTGATTTTACTTTTGTGGGTTTAGTTAATAAATCATCATAAATGCTCACTCCAGAGATCCAGGCACCATGACATACATGTTCAAAAAGGAGAGCAAACCTGCCCCATGGTGTAGTATTTAAAAATGTTCAGCGTTTATTAAAAGATTCCAAAATATTCACAATGTACAAAGTTAGATAAGCATGTCATCCAAAAACCTGGAGATGTTTCTAACCAGCAAGATGGCAGCAGTCCTCGTGCATGGTGATGTCACACATCCTAGCTCCACCCAACGTGTTTCGTCATCATAAGACATCATCAGGGGTCATTCGTATATTTATAAACCGTATAGTAAGGATGATATTTTATTGGTTTCATTCAATTAATTTAGAATTTGGCAAGCAGAAAGGCTAGGCACAAATAATGAAAAGGATAACAATTACATAAACTCAGCAGGAAGGATGTGTTCCCCTAAGTATTTTTAAATACACATTTTGGTTTGCCCATATAATTCAAAGGTTAGTTTGTGTTAGATTCTGTGATTAACTTAAAAATTTGCAGCTATAAGCACAGAACATTCAAGTTCATTTTTTTTTTTTACTTGAAGTGTTCTCTGAACTTGTTGGGGAGATGAACTCCAGAAAGTGTGGATTCTCCAACACCCTCCCTCCTGGCATATCATAGCCCTCTCCTCTTCTGTGAGCCTAGCCTAGCTCCTCCTTCCCTTCCCTACCCACATAATCTTTTATGTAGCAGCCGAGGAAAAAGTGAAAGGGGAATAGACTGTCACTTGAGTGACAGATCTGAGTCTGCTGGGGCTGCTGACATCATATCCAAGAGGTAGTGCTCAGAAGCAGTCTAAGCATGTCTTCTACAGGTGAATGATATACATAAAGTACATTAAATGGACACATAAACATATGGGAAGATTGCTGTTAAATTGGTCTGGTGACAGGGTCCCTTCAAGATAGAGGGGTTGGCAGAGGAGAACAACACATGCAGATGCTTAACCCCTTAGCTACCAGGACAAGTTTTCAAACTTGCCCAGTGGATATCCCACCCAAAGAGTTTGTGGTCAGTAACCTTCAGCCTACCATCAAAAGCACAAGATCTTCATCCTACCTATGTCAACTGACATCTTCAAATTGCTTTAGGGTGTAAGAAAAGCCTTTTCTGTTGATTCGTTCCTTCGAGAACCACCAGATGAAAATGATGCCTTGATGTGTAAATCTTTGCATCATGTCAGTATGAAGGTCAGCAGGAAACATTCGGATTCTGTCACACGTGTAGCATTACTAAGGAGAACATCCTCTTAACTGACAGGATATCAGGCATTGAAACTCAGCAGGAAAAGCTCTGTGAAATCGCGCTTAGTATAAAAATGTTTAAGGGATTAATGACTATCTAAAGGACAACTTCAAAGAAACATTTCCTTATAAGAAACAATGTAAAGTGGCACATCTCTTTCAATATCTTATCAAATGTCTCTGGAGGTCTCGTACCCAGGATGATTTAATATTCATTTATTGTGTCTCGCTCTGTGTACTCCCCAGACAGAAAGTGAGAGGAAATCTTTCTAATAGGCACACAGACAACAATAAAAATCACGTTGGTAGAGGAGTAGGAAAAGGTAAGGTGTTCCTATTGTAGAGATAAGCCCTCACTTACTACATGATCACCTGGGTAGGTTCTAAACTTTCCTAAATGTATCCTAAATTTAATGCATAACTCCATTCCTTTTAAATCCTCTATGTTGCTGCCCACTGTAGACGTAATGCTCCTAGTCCAAGCTGCTTTTTCTTTGAGTTGAATGAAGGCCATCATCATCTAAACTATAGGCAGGTGAAGTCTACCTCCTCCACTGCAGGTGGTGCCCGCCTCCAGCAGCCTTTCAGCTGGAGAGGAAGTCAAGAGGAACATAGTTCCTTTATGGTTTCCTGGGTCACTGGGAAAGCTATCTGGTTGGATGCTGCTGTCCCATGTGACTCTGGTGGCCATCTTAGGCCAGGCAGAGCCTATTTAGGCCCCTAGCTCCCTGGTTTGATGTGCTTTATTCAAGTGGATAGAGTAGGGAAATGTACCCTGTCTGTTAGGGACAGTACTAACAGTAGAGAAAGGTTCCTGATGAAGAGGGAAAGCGTAGCGTCACAGCTCCTCTGGGCATCATCCTGCTTGGGTAGGAGATGGCCAGGCCGCATTCTGCTCTCTTAACAGGTGCTGTCAGTCTGGCTGAAACCTGCTCTCTTCATGTTGTAAGAAACTGTGAGCGCACCCCTTTGGGCAGCCTTCCCACTGGGTTTGCTGTGACTGTTGCTACATTATTTCAGTACAAGTTATTCATTGCACTTGACTGAGAATTATTGCCACGCTGTACCCCACCTACAAACCCGCTTCTTGTGAGCCCATTGACACACCACCTAAGATTGCTTTATTGCGAAGACTGGGCTCACAGTAGCCTACCACTGAAAAAGAAGTGGAAGGACCCATCACATCACCAGACTGGAAGCTGTGGGAACCAATGTCCTCACATTGCCTTCTGAGCAGAAAACAGAAGAATTTATTTTTACTACACATTCCATTTTCCTTCCGTTAATCTGCTGCTTAAGTCTGTAGTGGACTAAAAAGGTGAAATAATACCCAATTTTGACCAACTGCAGCTCAGTGGCTGGGTGTGCAGTTGAAGGCCTTTAAATGAGATATGAAGGTCTTGCTTGAATTTTACACTAGGGCCCTTTGTCTTATAGCTAAGCCTCTGGTGATGACCTTTACAAAGAAGCAGTAGGGTGGTGTATTATAGTAGAGACTTATTGAGTAGACAACTCAAAACTAAACCAAAGTAAATCTGTTTTCTTTTCTGCTTTGCTTCTCTGTGGTTAAAAAGCAATTCATGGCATGTAATCATTGTTCTCTGCAGAACAAAGTCAACAGAGTGTTTGATTGCAGAGATAGGTAACAAAGACCACAAGAAAGACAGATCTGCACAACTGGGGTGCTCTCACAATAAGCCTCTGCACAATTCTTCAAACAAACTATCAAAATGAGCTTCAGTGAAATGAAGTGATAGCAGGCAATCCTACCTCCTACACACTGCACAAGTGGCCAGTAGTGTGCTGAATGAATCTGTAAGTTTATTGCATATCCATTCATTAGGAGTCAGTCAGTTCATAGCTCAAGGATATTTCTAGTTTCCTGTGACAAGACTGCCCAAATTTGAAAATAATTTAAAGCTCATACTAGTTGGGAGCTTTTGTAAATCGATGGGAATTAGAATGGGGCAGGACAGGGTCAGGGTAATAATAATGCATATAGCATGCTGCGTTAAATTGTATGTAGTGGTTGAAGGATGCAACAAATGATTGTGGCACACCACATAAAATTGAAAAGCTTATTAGCTGGGTTTATACTTTGAGAATGCGCTGTGCCTAGTGCGAAACATGTCAGAATAGAATCTTTCCCTGCTGGCTATTTTAATAAAGGAAGATTATTTTGCATCTTGGTGTGTGGCATTCCTTTTGTTGATACAATAGATCTCAGGGCAAATGCCGGTAAGATCCCAGGTATGCTAATGCTGTCTGGTGTGATGATACATGGGAGATCCTGCTTTTAAATGTTTTTGAGTACAATGTGCCTGTTTAGTGTTTTCAGATTATTATTATTATACAGGATTTATACACTCACTAGCCACTTTATTAGGTACACCATGCTAGTACCAGCTTGGACCCCTTTTGCCTTCAGAACTGCCTTAATTCTTCGAGGCATATATTCAACAAGGTGTTGGAAACATTCCTCAGAGATTTTGGTCCATAATGACATAATAGCATCACGCAGCTGCTGCAGTGGCTGCACATCCATGATGCGAATCTCTAGTTCCACCACATCCCAAAGGTGCTCTACTGGATTGAGATCTGGTGACTGTGGAGGCCATTGGAGTGCAGTGAACTCATTGTTATATTTAAGAAACCAGTGGTGAGATGATTTGAGCTTTGTAACATGGCGCATTATCCTGCTGGAAGTAACCATCAGAAGATGGGTACCCTGTAGTCATAAAGGGATGGACATGTTCAGATACTCAGGTAGGCCATGGCATTGATGCTCAACTGGTACTAAGGTGCCCAAAGTGTGCCAAGAAAATATCCCCCACACCATTACACCACGAGCCTGAACCATTGATCCAAGGCAGGGTGGATCCATGCCTTTATAGTGTTTACGCCAAATTCTGACCCTACCATCTGAATGTCGCAGCTGAAATCAAGACTCATCAGACCAGGCAACATTTTTCCAGTCTTATATTGTCCAATGTTGGTAAGCCTGTGCGAATTGTACTTCCAGTTTCCTGTTCTTAGATGACAGGAGTGGCACCCAATGTGGTCTTCTGCTGATGTAGCCCATCTGCTTCAAGGTTCGATGTGTTGTGCGTTCAGAGATGGTATTCTGCATACCTTGGTTGTAACCAGGGGTTATTTGAGTTACTTTTGCCTTTCTATCATCTCAAACCAGTCTGTCCATTCTCCTCTGACCTCTGACATCAACAAGGCATTTTCTTCCACACAACTGCCGCTCACTGGATATTTTTTTCTCTTTTTCGGACCATTCTCTGGTAACCCTAGAGATGGTTGTGTGTGAAAATCCCAGTTTTCTAGTCTGCTCATCCAACTTCTGTTGTACGACCGTCGCACGTCGGCTTGTATGACTGTTTTCATACGACCGTTGCACCGTGTGTACGAGGCTTTACCCATTCTCATTCGCTACTACAACATGATTGGCTGATTAGCAATTTGCGTTACCAAGCAATTGAACAGGTGTGCCTAATAAAGTAGCTGGTGAGTTTATAGTACTAACAGTTTGTGCAGCACTATGCAATATAAGGGGAGACAGTACAGTTTCAATTTAATTTAATCCAAGCGGGTTAGGAGGGTCCTCCTTAAAACTCTTTGGGTTAGATCTTATTTAGAAAAACACCCCCTAAGATCTCTAGCCATAACCATCTTGAGTAAGGGTAGATGAGTCATGTAGCATTTACTTCCTGGAATCCATTTGCTCCTAGCTCAGGCATACAGGCAGGAGGTTGTGCTTAGCTAAGAAAGCCCCTCCTCCAGATGAAAGAAAAAAAAAGCCCATGAAGACGCCTGGGATGTATGATGTCATTTGGCCTAGGCCAGAAACCAGGAAGCAACTGAAGAAATATATATATATATATATATATATATATATATACTGTATAAAAAGTTTAAGCTTAGGTTCACACTATGAATCGGATATGAATTGCACAGGAACTGCACTACTTTCCCATACAATTCACATGCGATTCAGTTTGGTGCGATTTGAGCCCATTCATTGTGAACCGGTTCAAGTCGCACCACATCTGCACAGAAGTCGCATGCATGCAGCAATTTTGGGAATGCATTGCAACTGGATAGCATGGTTGTTTTGTACCATGCAATTTGGTGCAGGCAAACAAACTGCGTTTGGGACCTGAGTTTCAGGTGCAGTTAAGATTGCACTGACACCTGTTGCAGATTGCAAGGGCAGTGCAATTTGAATGTGGTGCGAGAAATGCACATGGATCGTGTTTTTTTTGCTCCGTATTCTAGTGTGAACCAAGGATAAAATAAGTGGCCTTAAATATACTTTAACTGCTTCCCGGTTAAAACTGGTAAAGTAATCTGAGCGGTCAAAGAGCTGCTGTATTACTTTCACAGGCAACGGAAGGGGGTCCCACCTTTTCCATACTTTTCTGAGCAAGCAAGGAGCTTGGTAAGGATGCAAATGGTGGCATCCAGCTCCAGGCACACAGATGTTGTTTCTCCCAATGTGTGACATCAGAAACCAGAAGCGATGAGGATTTAGTCACTTCCAGTTTTAGTTTTGTGTTTACTGGCCGATTGCCGACCAGTGAAGCAACCAATCAGACCGATCTGTGTTCAGCAGAATTGGAGGCCAGTGGAGAGATCTGGGGTCTAATAGACCCCAGATCTCTCCATAAAGAGGACCTGTTACAGCCCATGCTGTTGCAGGGGATGTTGTTCATCCCCTGTCTGTGACAACAATATAGCTAATCAAAAAAGAAATGCACAAATGCGAACGCATGCTCCAGTCCTGGGCACATATGTAAACGACAATCGCATCACACATATGAGGTATCACCACAAACGTCTGAGCGAGTGCAATAATTCTAGCTCCAGACCTCTTGTGTAACCCTAAACTGGTAACCTGTAAAGGCTTTTACAATGTCGCCTATGGAGATTTTTTTAGGTACTGAAGTTTGGTGCTGTTCTATGGGCAGACCCAATTTTACAGCATAACATGTTTGGTATCTATTTACTCAATGTTATATCATCTTTTATATTTGTCAAAAAAAATTGGGTATCATATTGTGTTTTTGTGCATTCAAATTTATTAAAGTGTATTTTTTCCCAAAAAAACTGAGTTTGAAAAACCGCTGTGCAAATATTATGTGACATGAAAATATGTAACACCCACCATTTTATTTTTTGGGGCCTCTGCTTAAAAAATATGTTTGTGGGTTCTAAATAATTTTCTAGCAAAAAATATTTTTTTACATGTAGAAGAGGAATGTCAGAATTGGTCTGCAATGGAAGTGGTTGAGCACATGAAAGTTGTCGGGGAGAAAAACTCCTTTGATTTCGTATGGAGCGAATCCTGTATCAGGTATTTGGGAATATCCCTCACAGCCAAAATGGAACTTCTTTACCCCTCCAACTTCCCTCCCATGTATAAAAAACTTGAAGCAGACATGAAGAATTGGTATAAGACGGAACTCTCTTGGCTGGGAAGGATTCACACCATTAAAATGACTCTTCTTCCCAGACTCCTATATCTGTTTCGCTCCCTTCCCATCGCAATCAAGAAGGCCCATTTAAACGCATTCCAAAACAAATTAATCAAATTTGTCTGGGTTGGGTCTAGCTTCAGAATCTCTCGGAAAACACTATTTCAACCCAAAATGAAAGGGGGACTAGGCCTACCACGATTCTTATGGTATTACCAAGCCGCCAGTCTGGCCCAGCTATCTAAAGTGTACTCCAAATATGAAAAAAACAGACTGGGTAAACATAGAAAGACAGGCTACACCTTCCTTTACACCAGACTTTTTGCTCTGGATCCCCCCCAGAGATTGCCCGGCTATCCTCTCTCCCATTCCCTCCCAATCGTTGTCACTCTGGGACAGACTGAAAACATCTTACTCACTGGTGTCAGAAACTCGCCCCCTATCGCATATCTTCCATAATCCGTGCTTCTCCCCAGGGTTGGACATCAAAGCATTTCAATGGTGGCTTGATAAAGGGCTATACCAGATTGGACACTTCTTCTCCTCCACAGGCCTTCTCTCCTTGAGCTACTGTGTAAGCTAGCTTGATCTACCAAACTCTGAACGCTTCCACCTACACCAAATCCAACACTTTCTCCAGACTGTCTAGAAAAGCAAACCTATCCCACCTCAAATTACACCATGTGAGCAGTGGTGTGGTGAGGCTGTAGATAAGAAGGGTGGTATCTCCATCATCTACCTCTCTTTAGCCCACAGGACTGACAAATTACCCCACATGACAACTTGGGAGAATGACCTACAAATGCAATGGTCTCTTGAAAAGTGGCAGATAGCTAATGTAAGAGCTGTTAAAGGCATTATCAACATCTCCCTGATTGAAGCTAGCCTCAAGGTCCTGACTAGATGGTACATGGTTCCCACTAGACTCGCAGCTATCCTCCCCTCAGCAAACCTGCAATGCTTCAGGGAATGCCATGGCACATATTTGGTGGGAATGCCCTAGAAAAAGGAAATTGTGGAAATTGTGGAACAAAATTTTTATCCTGATTTTCAGGATCACAGGCCACCAGCTTCCAAGATCCCCAGCCGTTGCCCTCCTGAACTCAGATCTGCCCAAGATATCTAAACCAAGCCATAGACTGATCCACTTCATCCTTCTAGGAGCAAATCTCATCATAGCCAAAGCATGGAAGCAACCCAAAGTCTCCTTCGCCCAGGCTAAATGGAAGATCTCATGGATTATGTCCCAAGAAAAATTGGCCAGCCATATCTCCGATACAGTAGTAAAGTTTTAAATCACCTGGGAGCCATGGGCCCACTATATGGGAGTTCCCTTGATACCTGGAGCTTCACAACAACCTACCTCACGAGCCGCAACTGCTGATTGGCTATCCTTTATCTTGGACCTTTTCTCTCTCCTTCTTCATGCTCCCACCTTTCTTTTCCCCACTCTCCAAGTTCTTCAGGCAGCAGCTCACCTCTGCCTTCAAGTTGTTTTAGGTTGTGCTTCCTGAAGTCATATGCTGACCTAGTTCACCCAAGGATCAATTGTTCATCTCAGGGTTACAGCGACTTTAAGTCGCCTATGTCAGTGATTAATCACGTCGGGCCTCCCTGGGGTGCCCTCTTATTCGAGGTACCGTAGGGATGCCCACGTACTAATAAAAGGTCGTTTCGCCTTTCTCCCACAGAGGACAGGGTCATCTGGAATCTCTGGGGGGTTAGTTCCTCAGCACAGCATGATCCCTTTAGGGGTGCGGGGGTACTGCCTCACATTGATAATTTCAGACTCTCCATTTCAGGAAGGTAGCTAGCCGACCAACATGTTTATATCAATATGTTATCTGCAAGATTGAAGGATCCCTGGTTTTGCAGGTTATTCTATACTTTGTATCATCAATGGACATGTTATTTTGTTTGTTTTTGTGAACTCTAAATAAAATTATTGAAAGAAAGTTAAAGTTGTCGGGGAGCCCTGTGCTGAGCAGCTCTGAATGGCTCCATTAGCAAATCCAAGCGTTGATGTACACGGGATTGCATGTAGCCAATATAAGGACAGATTCCAGTATTTATGTTAGTTCAATTAAAATTATTATAAAAGGGCATTAATTTAAATGTATACTATAGGTACAGAAACATTAGGATGGTAAGAATATATACTGCCTGCTTGTATTTTTAAATGAATTTTAATCTGAAAATATAAAAAAAGTATAAAGACTATAGTATTAAATGTCACAAGTGAGGTAAGGGCAGAATGCTGATTTCATTTAACACCTTATTAAAAAGACATAAAACAATATGTGTGTCCTTGTCATCCCCTTTAATGCAGATTAGGGTGGAGAACACATAGAAGCAGCTAATTGTAATAACATATGTAGAGGGTTGAGCAGAGGCTAAATAAAAAGATGTTAATATCTCGCAGCAACCAACTAAATCTCTTGTAAACCATGGTTGTATTGTTCTACCAGCCATCCATCCCCGCTGCATAGAGAGGATTAGGTGAATGAACGCAGAAAACCCATGACGGCGAAGAATCCGCTTGGTACATGGGAGGTCCCGGCCACAGCTCCCCTTCCTCCTGTAGATGTCCTAAAGATGGGATCTTGTATTAACTTGGCATGCACATCACTGGTTTTTGTCTTCTTCCTCTAAAAGATTGTGAGGACTGCTGTCTTTACAAGTCAGATTTTGTCTCTCAATCCCCTGAAAGGATTGCGTTAATTCTCCTAATCATAAAAGAAGCCAAGCCGGAATTTTAACCACTTGTCCTTTTGTGTTCATGCAGCCAAAATCCTCAAGGCGTTATTAAGTCTGGCTATGACTGGCGCAAGGTTTTGTTTTTTCTGCCGTGTTTTTTCTTTCTTTAAGAAAGAGGTTTTGGCAGATAGTGTCACAGCTGTGCCATTACGTATTGGCAGGCTGGTTAACCTTTTCTGTTCCAAAGCCAAGATCAATGCGTAAAAATACTTGATTCATTGACAGGAATAAGCTGAATGAATGTTTTTCTTGAGAAAGACACAAGAATGCCCATTATAATGCTTGTCATGATGCTCATTATATTTACAGTATCTCACAAAAGTGAGTACACTCCTCACATATTTGTAAATATTTTATTCCATCTTTTCATGTGACAACACTGAAGAAATTACACTTTGCTACAATGTAAAGTAGTGAGTGTACAGCTTGTATAACAGTGTAAACTTGCTGTCCAATATGTTCGACATGTGAGTGATGAAATGTAACATCGTTTCACATTAAAGAAGTCACAACAGTGTACTTTTCTACCTTATTTTATAAATGTTTATACACTCCTCACATGAGTGAAAACACTCTATGACATTTATATTACTCGTAGTACTGTTCGTAATATTACCCGTAAGAACACAGAAAGAGTTCTTTTTGTAAGTAAGTCGAATAAGGACAGTTACTTAGTTCATAAAAATGCGTAACTAGAACCGAAACCTTGTCTTTTCCAATTGGTCGGACGGTTATGCATTACCGTGTCGACAC
>BLSH010420014.1:2248429-2270938 GCA_018402905.1 Glandirana rugosa
TCCTAGACTTTTTTTATAAACAACGAGATGTATTTCTACCGGATTCGATATTCTTCTAACGGTTCTGGGGCTTTGAGCTTCCTTCTGGGACCACAGCCATGCAGACCAATTTGATGCAGTGTGTGGCGTATGGTCTAAGCACTGACAGGCTGACCCCCCACCCTTCAACCTCTGCACAGCAATGCTGGCAGCACTCATACGTCTATTTCCCAAAGACAACCTCTGGATATGACGCTGAATACGTGCACTCAACTTCTTTGGTCCACATGGCGAGGCCTGTTCTGAGTTGAACCTGTCCTGTTAAACCGCTGTATGGTCTTGGCCACTGTGCTGCAGCTCAGTTTCGGGGTCTTGGCAATCTTCTTATAGCTTAGGCCATCTTTATGTAGAGCAACAAATATTTTTTTCAGATCCTCAGAGAGTTCTTTGCCATGAGGTGCCATGTTGAACTTCCAGTGACCAGTATGAGAGAGCGAGAGCGATAACACCAAATTTAACACACCTACTCCCCATTCACACCTGGCACCTTGTAACACTAATGAGTCACATGAGGGAAAGGGAGGGGAAATGACTAATTGGGCCGAATTTGGACATTTTCTCTTAGGGGTGTACTCACTTTTGTTGCCAGCAGTTCAGACATTAACGGCTGTGTGTTGAGTTATTTTGAGGGGACAGCAAGTTTACACTGTTATACAAGCTGTACACACACTACTTTACATTGTAGCAAAGTGTCATTTCTTCAGTGTTGTCACATGAAAAGATATAATAAAATATTTTCAAAAACGTGAGGGGTGCACGCACTTTTGTAAGATACTGTATCTATTTGTAACCCAGTATGCACACTGCAATGAAAAATTCAGGCTTGTTCTTAGGCTAAACTTGAAAAGAACACACACACTGCTCCAGCCAGTGGGGAGGAGACCTGTAGATATATCCGGGTGCTAGCCTCGGCTCGCCGCCGTGCACAGTAGGAAAGAACAGGTGAAGCAGCACTCCTCGGACAATGTAAAGCTTCCTGTTTTATTTTGTCAGGCAATGCAGGTACAGATATGCAGGTAGACGTTGTTCTTAGGCTAAACACACACCACAAATTATGGCCTTTAAATAACTTAGCTAAGTTAAAATGAATATATCCTAAACCTGTAAGGTTTAGGAGAAATTCACCCTACATGTAGCTGCTGATATCATGGCGCATTCGCTGTGATGTCCCGGTGAAAGCCCGGTGCATAGTGCCGGACCTTGCTGGAAAGTCAGACGGAAAGACAAGCTCCCTCACGCATTGCACGGGAGTGACGTCTCACGGCTCCAGCCACTCACAGATCCAGAGCTGTGACCCGGAAGGATCCCCCGAATAAAGATGTCAGCTCCCTCTGTGGTCGGACCCATCGGAGCTTCATTCTAAGGTAAGTATTTCATAATGAGCTTGTATGCGGTGCATACTAGCTCATTATGCCTTTGCCTTACAGGTTTTTTTTTTCTGAAGTATACAACCGCTTTAATGTTGTATGCTTATGATGTATGACAAATGCGCTTTGTCATACATTTGTGTGACGCACCCCTCACAAAGTTGTTATTTCCTGTTTTGGACTCTCCACATGCCCAACAATGAACAAGTTTGATTTGGAGATTAATGGGATCACTGATCATAAGCAGAGTCTTGGACATGTGTTATTTTGAGCTTTACCCTGCAGAGATATCAATGCTGAGGCATTTTTTCATTTGTAAAGTGTGTGTATTCCTAATGAACAGGTGTGAGCACAGAATCAATTACACTGGTGGGTGTGTCCTTTAATGGGTAAGTGGAAGTGTGCTAGCAAGCTTAGCTAAGTTATTTAAAGGCCATGATTTGTGGTGTGTGTTTCGCCTAAGAACAAGCCTGAATTTTTCATTGCAGTGTGCATGATGGATTACAAATAGATACAGTATTGCACCACTCACATTTTTGTAAATATTTTATTATATCTTTCCACGTGACAACACTGAAGAAATTACACTTTGCTACAATGTAAAGTAGTGAGTGTACAGCTTGTATAACAGTGTAAACTTGCTGTCCCCTCAAAATAACTCAACACACAGCCATTCATGTCTAAATTGCTGGCAACAAAAGTGAGTACACCCCTAATTAAAATGTCCAAATTGGCTCAATGAGCCATTTTCCCCCCTGGTGTCACATGACTCTTTAGTGTTACAAGGTCTCAAGTGTGAATGGGGAGCAGGTGTGTTAAATTTGGTGTTATCGCTCTCACTCTCTCATACTGATCACTGGAAGTTCAACATGGCACCTTATGGCAAAGAACTGTCCGAGGATCTGAAAAAAAGAATTGTTGCTCTACATAAAGATGGCCTAGGTTATAAGAAGATTGCCAAGACCCTGAAACTGAGCCGCAGCATGGTGGCCAGGACCATACAGCTGTTTAACAGGACAGGTTCCACTCAGAACAGGCCTTGCCATGGTCGACCAAAGAAGTTTAGTGTACGTGCTCAGCATCATATCCAGAGGTTGTGTTTGGGAAATAGATGTATGAGTGCTGCCAGCGTTGTTGCAGAGGTTGAAGGGGTGGGGGGGTCAGCCTGTCAGTGCTCAGACCATACGCCACACACTGAATCACATGCATGGCTGTCGTCCCAGAAGGAAGCGTCTTCTAAAGATGATGCAGAAGAAAGCCCACAAACATTTTGCTGAAGACAAGCAGACTAAGGACATGGATTACTGGAACCATGCCCTGTGGTCTGATGAGACCAAGATAAACTTATTTGGTTCACATGGTGTCAAGTGTGTGTGGCAGCAACCAGGTGAAGAGTACAAAGACAAGTATGTCTTGCCTACAGTCAAGCATAGTGGTGGGAGTGTCATGGTCTGGGGTAGCATGAGCTGCTGCACTGGGGAGCTACAGTTCATTGAGGGAACCATGAATGCCAACATGTACTGTGACATACTGAAGCAGAGCATGATCCCCTCCCTTTAGAGACTGGGCCACAGGGGCAGTATTCCAGCATGATAACAACCCTAAACACACCTCCAAGATGACCACTGCCTTGCTAAAGAAGATGAGGTTAAAGGTGATGGACTGGCCAAGCATGTTTCCAGACCTAAACCCTACTGAGCATCTGTGGGGCATCTTCAAACAGAAAGTGGAGGAGTGCAAGGTCTCTAACATCCACCAGCTCCGTGATGTCATCATGGAGGAATGGAAGAGGACTCCAGTGGCAACCTGTGAAGCTCTGGTGAACTCCATGCCCAAGAGGGTTAAGGAAGTGCTGGAAAATAATGGTGGCCACACAAAATATTGACACTTTGGGCCCAAATTTGACATTTTCACTTAGGGGCGTACTTGCTTTTGTTGCCAGCGGTTTAGACATTTATGGCTGTGTGTTGAGTTATTTTGAGGGGACAGCAAATTTACACTATTATACAAGCTGTACACTCACTGCTTTACATTGTAGCAAAGTGTCATTTCTTCAGTGTTGTCACATGAAAACATAGAATAAAATATTTACAAAAATGTGAGGGGTGTAATCACTTTTGTGAGATACTATATATATTTATATAATCCAGTGCACTCTTTACAGCAGTATACCTAATTCTCCTGGGAGCTACAGTGAAGGAACCGATGGTGCCTCCAAAATTCATACATAGAGATATCACCAACACATCATTAGCAGAAGTCTCAAGCAAACCATTTATTCCCTAGCAAAGTACAATGCAAGTAACTACCTGCCCAAGGAAGGGGTCTTCAGTGGCCCTGAAACATCCTTTTGCCCGTTGGTAGCAAACAGATGATTTGCTTATAACTTCTGCTAATGGTGCGCTAGTGCTATCTTTATGAATAAGACTCATTATAACATGCTTTACTTAAAAAAAAAGAGTAAAATAATTTAGATGGCCAGCACAGTGGCATAGTGGTTAACACTTCTGCCTGGCAGCCCTAAGGTCATTGGTTCATATCCCAACTACAACCCTATCTGCTTGTAGATTGTATGTTCTCCCTGTGCCTGCATGGGCTTCCTCCCACACTACAAAGACATGTTGGTAGGTAAATTGGCCCTAGTATGGTATATGGGGATCTTATACTGTAAGCATCTTAAGGGCCACAGCTGATGAGAATGTACAATAAATATATAAAGTGCTGCATAAATTGAGCCAAGCCGCGCCACCGCTAAGTGTGTGTTGAAAGTTTGGGTTTCCTGTTCTGCTGTATTGGAATACACATATATTGTAGCGTCCTTCATTCTTCAGATTTCCATGCTGTATCTCTAGCTGTCCCAGATATAAATATATCCACTCATTTTGCCATTTGTTTGCACATACTCCATTATAACTTACGAAATTTACTATGGTTAAATCTTTCTAGGTCTCTTTGTTCCTAAACGTAGTAATACTGTGAACACCAGTGAAATGAAGTATGTAGGTCATAGCTGACACAGGCATACAGAAAACATGCTGTATGAGTCAGCGCTGAGCCCAGTTCATCGTAGGAGGAACACATCTCCTGACATTCACTTTAACAACATGAACCACACAACAACTGTTACTGCCTCAAATATGTGGCTTTTCTATTCAATTATGTGGCAAGATAGAGGAACATAAGGCATGATGCTAAAAGATCCCTCAAATTTCAAGTTAGAGTACCTGAAAATTAAAAAAAAAATGTTTCCATTTCACCAAGTCACAGTTTGATATATTTAATATTACACTGATAATTTCTGCATAATGGAGCACAAGATATTGCTCTTCTACCATTTACAGTATCTCACAAAAGTGAGTACACCCCTCCCCATTTTTGTAAATATTTTATTATATCTTTTCATGTGACAACACTGAAGAAATGACACTTTGCTACAATGTAAAGCAGTGAGTGTACAGCTTGTATAACAGTGTAAATTTGCTATCCCCTCAAAATAACTCAACACACAGCCATTAATGTCTAAACCGCTGGCAACAAAAGTGAGTCCACCCCTAAGTGAAAATGTCCAAATTGGGCCAAAGTGTCAATATTTTGTGTGGCCACCATTATTTTCCAGCACTGCCTTAACCCTTTTGGGCATGAAGTTCACCAGAGCTTCACAGGTTGCCACTGGAGTTCTCTTCCACTCCTCCATCATGACATCACGATGCTGATGGATGTTAGAGACTTTGTTCCTCCACCTTCCGTTTGAGGATGCCCCACAGATGCTCAATAGGTTTTAGGTCTGGAGATATGCTTAGCCAGTTCATCACCTTTACCCTCAGCTTCTTTAGAAAGGCAAGGATCATCTTGGAGTTGTGTTTGGGGTCGTTATCATGTTGGAATATTGCCCTGTGGCCCAGTCTCTGAAGTGAAGGGATCATGCTCTGCTTCAGTATGTCATAGTACATTTTGGCATTCATGGATCCCTCCCCAGTGCCGGCAGCATTAATGCAGCCCCAGACCATAACACTCCCGCCACTATGCTTGACTGTAGGCAAGACACCCTTGTCTTTGTACTCCTCACCTGGTTGCTGCCACACACTCTTGACACCACCTGAACTGAGTTTATCTTCGTCTCATCAGACCACAGGACATGGTTCCAGTAATCCAGGTCCTTAGTCTGCTTGCCTTCAGCAAACTGTTTGTGGGCTTTCTTGTGCATCATCTTTAGAAGAGGTTTACTTCTGGGACGACAGCCATGCAGACCAATTTGATGCTGTGTGCAGCATATGGCCTGAGCACTGAGAGGCTGACCCCCCCCCCCACCATTTCAACCTCTGCAGCAATGCTGGCAGCACTCATATGTCTATTTCCCAAAGGAAACTCTGAATATGACGCTGTGTGCACTCAACTTCTTTGGTCGATCATGGCGAGGCCTGTTTTGAGTGGAACCTGTCCCGTTAAACCTCTTTATGGTCTTGGCCACCGTGCTGTAGCTCAGTTTTAGGGTCTTGGCAATTTTCTTATAGCCTAGGCCAACTTTATGTAGAGCAACAATTCTTTTTTTCAGATCCTCAGAGAGTTATTTGCCATGAGGTGCCATGTTGACCAGTATGAGAGAGTGAGAGCGATAACACCCCAATTTACCACACCTGCTCCCCATTCACACCAGAGACTTTGTAACACTAACGAGTCACGTGACACTGGGGAGGGAAAATGGCTAATTGGGCCCAATTTGGGCATTTTCAATTAGGGGTGTACTCACTTTTGTTGCCAGCGATTTAGACATTAATGACTGTATGCTGAGTTATTTTGAGGGGACAGCAAATTTACACTGTTATACAAGCTGTACACTCACTACTTTACATTGTAGCAAAGTGTCATTTCTTCAGTGTTGTCACATGAAAAGATATAATAAAATATTTACAAAAATATGAGGGGTGTACTCACTTTTGTGAGATACTGTATATCAGACCCATAATTAGGAATGATATTCAGGTTTGGGTCAGACGTGGGTTTGAGGTGAACCTAGGTCATGGTCCCGCCAAGCTAATTCAGCCATTCACTGTCTGGAATTCATGGATGCTGTAAGATAAACAGGCGATGTGACCAAGTTTGGTAGTCGACCATTAGGGATGGACGAATGGTTAGGCCCGAGCATATGTTCGGACTGAATATTTGCTGTTGGCCCGCTCCCCAAATTTAGAACATTATGGGGTGTTCGGCGCGACTTTGGTGCTACCGAACACCCCATAATCGGCCGTCTGCGCTGGCTTTGTTTTGATGTTTTATTTATAGTGCAGGATGGGGCCACTGGGTGACGTACGGGTGACCCCGCCCCCTTCTGACATTATGTGACGTCAGAGGGGCGGGTCACCTAATTACATCATTAGCTGGCCCCGCCCTTCACTATATATAAAACGTCAAAAAAGAGAGCTCAGTCGGCGGGAGCCCTCCCATAGAGGAGGAGCTGTTCTTCTTTTTTTTTCGGGTCCGCCGCACTGTGATTGATGATGGATTACAATGGGGGACACTTATTTTTATTTTTTTGTCCCTAATTGTCTCCTGTGTTTTTTTCTTTTTTGACACTTTTGGTGAATTAGTGGGGGTACAATGTACCCGATACTAATTCATGTAGGGGGGGGATCGGGATCTGGGGGCCCCTTATTAAAGGGGGCTCCCAGATTCCAATAAGTTCCCCACCTGCAGACCCCCACAAACACAGCCCAGGGTTGTAGGGAAGAGGCTCTTGTCCCCATCAACATGGGGACAAGGTGCTTTGGGGTGGGGAAGACAGCCACAGAGGGGGTCATAAAACTGTGGTGTAATAAGTAAGGAAACTTATATCTAAATTTAGGCCAATATTTTTTGACATTGAGGTCTTCAATAGTCTGGTCCAGTTGTGAGAAGTGATGTCCCATAGGTGCGCAGAAACTGTCTTTTTTATGTCCCTTGATGGAATGTCTGTGTAAATTCATCCTTGTTTGCAACTTCTGTCCTGTTTCCCCAAGATAAAATCCTTTCCTGCACCTTTTGCATTGAATGAGGTACACAACATTACTAGAGGTACAGCTGTACGATCCCATTATATTGAAGGTTCCACTTGTGTGTGCGACACTTCTAGATTGATTGATCTGGTTGCACAGTTTGCAGCGTTTTTTTATTGCAGGGTTTGCTTCCATTTTTTGTGACTTCATAATCAGAGTGAAGTTTTCTGCTGATTAGTTTATGTCTGAGGTTGGGTGGTTGTCTGAAAGCCAATATTGGGGGTTGTTGGAATATTTCTTTCAGAGTTTCATCCTCTGTTATGATGGGTTGTAAATCTTTGATTATCTTTTTTATCCCTTCTAGTGCTGGGTTGTATGTAGTGACTAGAGGGACACGGTTATTTGTTTGTTTCTCCTTGTATTGGAGGAGATTTTCTCTTTGAGTTTTCAAGGCCGTGTTTATGCTGTTGTTGATGGTTTTGTCTTTGTACCCTTTCTTATGGAAGGAGTCTGCCAGTGTCCTGAGATGTTTATCTCTGTCCTCTGGGTCTGAACATATTCGGTGGTATCTGCTGGCTTGGCTGTGTATAATGGCCCGTTTAGTGTGTTGGGGGTGAAAACTGGAACTATGGAGATAGCTGCATCGGTCAGTCGGTTTTCTGTATATCGATGTGTGAAGCTTGTCATCCCTAATGTATACTTTAGTGTCTAGGAAGTTGACATGTATGTTTGAAAAATCAATTTTTAGTTTGATAGATGGGTGAAAGGTGTTGATCAATGAGAAAAACTGTTTTAGATTTTCTTCACCTTCAGTCCATATCATAAAGATATCATCAATATAGCGATAATATCTGTATGGCTTTTGTTGTATGCTGTTCAAGAATTTGTCCTCCAGGTCAGCCATAAATAAATTTGCATATTGGATTGCCATTTTAATTCCCATAGCAGTACCCATACACTGGAGATAGATGTCATTGTTGAAAGTAAAGTAGTTGTGCGTAAGAATGAATTTGATGAGCTGTGTAAAATCCTCAGCAGTGTATTTGTCATTTGGGGAGGATGATACGAATCTGTGACATGCAGCCAACCCATCCTTGTGAGGGATGTTACTGTACAGAGATTCTACATCCATAGTGACTAGAAGTGTATTTTATGGTAATTGTTGTATATTGTTGAGCCTGTTCAGAAAATCAGTGGTGTCTTGCAGGAAATTCGCAGTGTTCATGACTAACGGTTTTAACATATTTTCTACAAGGCCTGAGATATGTTCGGTAAGTGTATTCGTGCCTGTTATGATGGGTCTGCCTGGATTTCCTGGCTTGTGAATCTTGGGCAGCATGTAGAAGTCTCCAATTTCTGGATTATCTGGAATCGCATTGATAAGTTCTGAATGTATGTGGCTTGGCATTGTTGTAATGAGACCTGTTAATTGCTTGGTAATTTAGTAATTTAGCGTACACATTATGACTAGAGCCCATTTGCCGCATATGACTTTATTTCCACTTCATTTGCTTGGAAGTTATCTCATTACCATTACATTGATTTTAGTCTACTGCAAATGTGTCTGCCAACAAGCAGTTACATCTGTGAGTAGCAAAGCATCACCTATGTAGCCCTAGGCTTTGTGTTGGATAGAGCAGAGGGAAGGATTAGAACCACTGTCAACTTTTTATTGTCTGTGTCCCAGCTGGGGAAAGTCATCCTCTCGATTTCTCTGGTTACCATTGTGTCAGAATGATATATATAGATAAATCCAAAATCGTCCTCATTTTTTTAAGGATTTCCTCTCGCTTCCTGTTGTGTCTCCAAGACTGGGAATGAGAGGAAATCTCCACGATGGGAAATTTCCACCCCACCTACCCAAAGAACAAGTAACTTGACAGGGTTTCTAACCTATCCCTATTCTATCCTAAGGCAGCACAGTGGTGTAGTGGATAGCACTTTTGCCTAACAGCAGGCTGGTTCGCATCCCAACCACGACACTACCTGCCTGGCGTTTGCGTGTTCTCCTTGTGCCTGCGTGGGTTTCCTCTGGGTACTCCGATTTCCTCCCACACTCCAAAGACATGCTGGTAGGTTAATTGGATCCTGTCTAAATTGGCCCTAGTATGTGTAAGTATGAATGCAAGGGAATTTAGATTGTGAGATCCTTGAGGGTAGGGACTGATGTGAATGTACAATGTATATGTAAATGTAAATATGTATGCGTAAATTGATGGCGCTATATAAGTACCATAAATAAATAAAACCTAAAAAAGAAAAAAAGTTTTGGTGTGAGATATACTTTAATTACACGTAATCTTTATACCAATTTCTATTGAGTGCAGCATTCTGTCAGGGCCATCACTCTCTGGTGACAGTCCTATTCCTGTTCTGGCTACTGAAATATGTGCAAGAGCATATCTGCTAACCAACTGCAGAAGTACCAGTGTCATATTTTGTGCATTACGGGTAGAGAGCTTCAGAGTTTAGTCTCAGGTCAAGTATGTTTTAGAACAGTGGTCTCAACCTTATTGAAAACCAGGCCTGGTAAATTCTTCCAAAACCTTCCTTTATCCAACAATAAAAAAGTTTATACTCACACAATAAAAGTATGGGAGTGCAAAATATCTATTGAAATGCTGGAAGGTTCCAAATGGGGCAGGGTGTCGCTTTGAGGGATGGGAGTTCTGGAGAGGGTTAGGGGGCTCAGTAGCAGACTTGGTGTCCCTATTAAGCCTGAGCTTTCTGAAAGGGGCTCAGGTCTCTCCAAGAGGATGGAGGATTTGGAGAAGCACTGTAGGACACTTAAGGGCACTATGGGGGCTAGGAGGCAATGTGACACACTAGTGTAGGTTGGGGAATTATGGGGGGGGCTGGAGGCTCTGTGGGAGGCTGCATGGCACTGTTGGAGGTTGGAGGGCATTGTGAGTATGGAGGGCTTTCAGGAGGCCTGGGGGTTGAGGGGCACTGCGGATGATTATGGGAGTCTAGGGGCCATATATGGAGAGCTGAGGGCTCTGCAACAGGGTTGGGGGCACTATGGGATGCTGGGTGATACTGTCAGAGGTTGGAAGGCATTGTGGAAGGTAGATAAACTGGAGCTGGCTAGAGGTCCAGGAAGAGACTCACTTGAGCGCAGAAAGTGCGGTAGGTAATTGACTGCACAGAATAAGGCTGGCCATGGCCTTTATAACCATTTCCAAATACTCTTGTTTTAATTTTGCCTGGAGTCCTACATTCATTTTCCTAAAAAGGATATTATTATTAAAAAAGCACACTTTGTTTTAGTAGGAGTCTTTATTAAAGGCCTTATGGCTACATTCAAGCCCAAAGCTCTTGTTTGGTAAAGAATTTGCCAGTGCAGTCTTGTGGGCACTGACTTCTTAGGAAGATGAAAAAAGAGCATAATTTTATATTAAATTACAGTAGAAAAATAATATTTTTTTCCTGAACTAATTTGTACAAATTTCTATAAAATGTCTATGTGCTTTCCTTAATTTCACATTCAATTGACTGGAGAGACACTGAAAGGGTTTATTGAAGTATATCCGAAGCACTGAGGTGATTCACATACCCTAAATAAAACATGTCTGAACACAGCTTAAAGGCTTTGTGCTTATATTGTTTCGCAGTCCTCTGTTGTACAAACAGAACCAAAGGAACATTCTATAATAAATATCTCACAAACAAGAAATTGCAGAAAACAAATTGTAAACTCAATAAATATTTAACTGTGTTCAGATTAATCGGATAAGCTCTATGTGCAGGTTCTCTTTGTAACTGTTACTTTTGTTTTAGTCCAGTTTGCATTACTACTCTTAAGGGTGCATTGCCATTATTAATAATATACAGGATTTATATAGCGCCAACAGTCTGTGCAGCACTTTACAAAATAAAGGGAGACCGTACAGTTACAGTAGAATTCAAGACAGGAGGGTTAGGAGGGCCCTGCTCTTGAGAGCTTACAATCTAAAACGGAAGGGGCAAGTGGTGCAAAAAGGTAATAACTGTGAGGGATGAGCTAATGGATAAAGTAGGAGTACAGATTTTTTAAAATAAATGCTTTGTTTAGATTTTTCAGTATACAAAAATACAAAAAGAAAAGAAGGAGGGAGACTACAGGGTACAGCCGATGGAACTAGGTTTGGGGTGAGGTATAGGAGGAAGAAAGATAATAAAATAAAATGACATTACAAAAATATAGCCAATGAATATAAAGTATTGACCAAAACCCATTGTTTTAACTATATCCTAAAACAGTTACATGCAAGGTATGCCAGGAATGATGACTGTCCCAGTTGCTTGTGCTCTCATTTGTCCTATCAAGCCATCAAACGACTGGTGTCATAACTGATCATATGTGCATGTTTCAACTGCAAATCAAGCAGAGGCAGCTTCCATGGCTGTAATGGATAGGAAAGTTGGGTCTGCTTAGGCTCAGTTCACATATAGGCACTATTGCAGGCCACTTTTCCTTGGGCACGGTAGCCCATTAATTAGAATGGACGGCCATGCCTGCATTTCCCGCAGAAAAAAGGTGCATTCACCTTTTTCAAAACACGGCTCACCTTGACCATGCCATTTCTCTGAGATTCCTGCACCCACTACGTTTTTACATGTGTGGGGTGGCATTCAGAATGAATGGCAGCCCTGCGCGTTTTCTTTCAGCAGCGTGTTTTCCCGCACCCGCAGCCACCTGCAACCGCCCGCATAGATATGAACTGAACCTTTAGGCTGAGGCGGGATAGACTTCCCAGAAGAGACTTCAGGGATCACCTAAAGGCCGACAAGGGAGGAGATAGCTATCTTCACCTCTATCCATTATGGTGTGGAACATTTAAAAAAAAGCAATATTTGATATGGTTTCCAACGAAAGGCAGAAAAATACTCATGAGTTTGATAGAAGTAGGCGATAAAGGCAACACAAACTAAAGTTGGGTCAACAGAATCCACTGAATTCAAAATGGCTTCCACCTTAGTCATCAACTGTACTTTACAGTAGAACGTCAGAACAGCCAAATGTTTTGTGACAGGGCCAAACCCGAACATTTATCTTGCTCTCTGGAGAGTGGAGTTTCATGGTTTAAGGATCCTTTTTCATTCCTCCCCCGTCTTTAGGTTGTGGAAACATCTGGCTCAGCCTTTGAGAAGCATATTTTGCAGCTACCCCATCGGGATTAAATTACAGCCACTGAAACATTAATGGCTGCCATATTGTACTGATAGATTTTTATCACCACTCTTTTATGCCCATGAACTGAATCTGACAAATGGAGCTATTTAAGGCAGCAATACCACTAGGAAAAAACACATTTGAATTGGATTTGATGCACACTTTCAATGGCTTTAACCTCTACTGTACACTCCACTTTATAACTCACTGCAGAGTTCTTTGTTACCGAAAGCCAAAACAAAAATATTTCTTTTATTTTGTCAGTCTGAAACTTTCCTGCTTGTGTAATGGAAAAATCTTTCCGCACTTAAAAAGGTGCTTTTACAGGGCTATGGCATTTTCTTCAAGCACTATGCAATTGTCTATCTCCTACTGTATATTATAAGGAAAAATCCAAGTGCTGATATGACACAAAGTCTGAAGTTTATTCTTCAGAATAAGGAGTACTGTATATAAACAGCATTGCATTGGCTGCTATCTGCTGATTGACTAAAGGGTGAAATGCATTTACACATCTTCTTTTGTCATGTTTTCATTCACAACTTTTTTTTTAAATTAACCTGATTTCATAAAATTTTACCACTGACAATATAAGTAAAATATTTAGTGCACTATGGATGCACTGCAATATGGATCTGCAAAAGCATGCACTTTGCACTTAGTGTGTGCATATACCATGCACAGTTTGCGATTGATTCAGCATTGATTTACTGGTGTTAAAGTATGTATTTAAAGTGTTACTAAACCCACAACAGTAAAATCAGTCTGTATATGCAGTAAAGCATGCCTGTCATAATATACAGTATCTCACAAAAGTGAGTACACCCCTCACATTTTTGTAAATATTTTACTCTTGTGACAACACTGAAGAAATGACACTTTGCTACAATGTAAGGTAGTGAGTGCACAGCTTGTATAACAATGTACATTTGCTGTCCCCTCAAAATAACTCAACACGCAGTCATTAATGTCTAAACCGCTGGCAACAAAAGTGAGTACACCCCAAGTGAAAATGTCCAAATTGGGTCCAATTAGCCATTTTCCCTCCCCGGTGTCATGTGTCTCCTTAGTGTTACAAAGTCTCCGGTGTGAATATGGAGCAGGTGTGTTAATTTTGGTGTTATCGCTCTCACTCTCTCATACTGGTCACTGGAAGTTCAACATGGCACCTCATAGCAAAGAACTCTCTGAGGATCTGAAGAAATTAATTGTTGCTCTACATAAAGATGGCCTAGGCTATAAGAAGATTGCTAAGATCCTGAAACAGCTGCAGCACGTTGGTCAAGACCATACAGTGGTTCAACAGGACAAGTTCCACTCAGAACAGGCCTTGTCATGGTTGACCGAAGAAGTTGAGTGCACATGCTCAGCGTCACATCCAGAGGTTGTCTTTGGAAAATAGACGTATGAGTGCTGCCAGAATTGCTGCAGAGGTTGAAGGGGTGGGGGGTCAGCCTGTCAGTGCTCAGACCATATGCCACACACTGCATCAAATTGGTCTGCATAGATCTTGTCCCAGAAGAAAGCCTCTTCTAAAGATAATGCACAATACTTTGCTGAAGACAAGCAGACTAAGGACATGGGTTACCAGAACCATGTCCTGTGGTCTGATGTAACCAAGACAAACTTATTTGGTTCAGATGGTGTCAAGCGTGTGTGGAGGCAACCAAGTGAGGAGTACAAAGACAAGTGTGTCTTGCCTACAGTCAAGCATGGTGGTGGGAGTATCATGGCCCGGGGCTGCGTGAGTCCTGCCTGCACTGGGCAGCTACAGTTCATTGAGGGAACCATGAATGCCAACATGTACCGTGACATACTGAAGCAGAGCATGATCCCCTCCTTTCAGAGACTGGGTCGCAGGGCAGTATTCCAACATGATAACGACCCCAAACACATCTCCAGGTTGACTACTGCCTTGCTAAAGAAGCTGAGGGTACAGGTGATGGACTGGCCAGGCATGTCTCCAGACCAAACCCTATTGAGCATCTGTGGGGCATCCTCAAACGGAAGGTGGTGGAGCGCAAGGTCTCAAACATCCACCAACTCCTTGATGCCGTCATGGAGGAGTGGAAGAGGACTCCAGTGGCAACCTGTGAAGCTCTGGTGACCTCCATGCCCAAGAGGGTTAAGGCAGTGCTGGAAAACAATGGTGGCCACAAAAGATATTGACACTTTGGGTTCAATTTTGACATTTTCACTTAGTGGTGTACTCACTTGTCAGCGTTTTAGACATTAATGGCTGTGTGTTGAGTTATTTTGAGGGGACAGCAAATTTACACTGTTATACAAGCTGTACACTCACTACTTTACATTGTAGCAAAGTGTCATTTCTTCAGTGTTGTCACATGAAAAGATATAATAAAATACATATCATATATGAACTGTTTGCACAAGATCACTTTATTTATACCCAGATATTGTATATGGGACTAAGTATTGTTTATGCTATTTGCATTCTGCACTTTGATATTTTTACTTGTCAATTCTTATGTTATAGCATAGGGGATTATTACTTGTCACTGAGCATTGTTTGATTATTTGGTGTATATTTAAGTTGCAATAGCACCTACTGCACATGCTTGGTATAACCACTGTGGAACTTAAGGGCTTAATCCTCTGCATTGTGTGAAAAGGCTATTTGATCCAGTCTTCTTTGATCCTCCCCTTCTTCCATTGTCCCCAATCAATCTCCCAATAGTACAGACGCTAAGGGTCAAGCTGCATATGCTCAGTTTGGTGTGTATTGCTAGAGAGTTTTTTTTTTCTTCGGA
The DNA here is from genome assembly GCA_018402905.1 of Glandirana rugosa. Lineage (NCBI taxonomy): Eukaryota > Metazoa > Chordata > Amphibia > Anura > Ranidae > Glandirana > Glandirana rugosa. The sequence continues at coordinate 2,263,731 of BLSH010420014.1, forward strand.
GAGTGCATGTGATCAGCACAGGTTTTAACCAGACACTGATACAAGTCACAAGACTGCTCTAACTGCTGATGAGAAGAGGCATTTAGCAGTTTATATTTACTAAAATAATTGCATTTCCATGTTCTGTGTACTGTGGGAGACCAGATATAGTGAATTCAGGGTCCTGGGTTTAGTAACACTTTGGGGTTGATTTACTAAAGGCAAATCCACTTTGCTCCACAAGTGCACTGCTGGTGCTCCACAAGTGCACTTGGAAGTGCAGTCGCTGTAGATCTGAGGGGAAGCTCTGCTGATTTTATCATCCAATCATGTACAAGCAAAAATGCTGTTTTTTGTTTTCCTTGCATGTCCGCCTCGGATCTACAGCGACTGCACTTCCAAGTGCATTGGGGAGCAAAGTGGATTTGCCTTTAGTAAATAAACCCTTTGACTGTAAAATTTAGACAGCTCTATCTTTTTTTCTGAAAACAGATGACTGATCTGCAATATTTGACCTTTTCTGGAAGAGTTCCAGTGAAGTTAAAGCGGAGTTCCACCCATGTAAAAATCAGCAGCTACAAAAAGTGTAGCTGCTGACTTTTAATAATCGGACACTCACCTGTCCTTCCCTCAAGCGATGCGGTCGCCCGAGGGCTCACTCTCTGCCCCCTCCCCTCGGCGGCGCCGGCATCATAAGTGTGGGCACCTGGCTTTGGCTTCAAAGCTGGGTGCGCACTGCGTATGCGTGAGTCACGCTGTGCCTTGTTACTGGCCGGCGTATATTCTGGGACCTGTGACGTGTCCCAGAAGATCACCAAGAGGGAAGGGGGGTGGACTTCCTTCTGGAGTCGCGGCTTCAGGGGAGGAAGTGGACCTGGGACCCTGTGAAAACAGGGTCCCTGGTAACCCCTCCAAAAAAGAAGACATGCCAATTGTGGCATGTTGGGGGGTCACCTTCCTTTAAAGCGGAAGTTCCACTTTTGGGTGGAACTCCGCTTTAAACTGGATACCTTTTCCCTGATTTTAACTATTTTATATAAGTTGGCATTGAACTGTGTCTGTATTCCCAAAATATAAGTGCAGTGTACCTAAAGTGGACCTCCATCAATTAAAATTACTTTTTTGCTCCTGTTCCTCCACATTCCCTCTCCCACAATTGAAGAACGCTCCCCATTTTCTTAGAAAGGTTTCTAAGCTTTTTTATTCTTTTTGTGAGGCAGCCAGGAATGTCCTGCCTCCTTGCCTTGGGGAAAATGACATAGGGCCATCCTTACCTCTTGTGATGTCCATGTCACACGTTCCAGGAGGTCGTACAACCGAATGGACCAAATCGTATGTTGGCTGTTGTATCTAGAATACTGACATGCACTACACGATCGTACGACCAAGCTGAACGTAGTGTCGTGTTATGAACATGTAAAGAGAAAGTTCAGGTGCATGTAATTAGTGTCCGGCCGTTCCTGACCTCTGAGCATGCGTGTTTTGCACAAAACAACTTGTTGGACCAACTTCTCTGTACACAGGATACAACGGTCGTATGACCGCTTGTTGGTACTACCAAGTTTTCTAGTCTGCTCATACAACTGCTGTTGTACGACCGTCGTACGTCGGCTGTTCTAATCGAGTGTACTAACGGTCGATTTCGCATACAACGGTCATTCGTACGACCTGTTGTATACGATCGTCAACCCGTGTGTACGAGGCTTTACTGGTGACACTACATCCCTCCTTGCATGCCTAGATGTGACACAAGTCTATGGGACGTAGCAGACACTTGCGGCACATATGCATGCATATGGCGGTTACCTGTGCATGCACACCCATGCTTCAGATATCTACAAGGTCCCAGATACCAGAATTTAGTGTGTGAATATTTGTGGGCTTCCTCTGTACATGTAGAGATATGCCACAGATCTCTGGCATGTCTCAAAGACCTGCTGAACATCTGCAAAGGTACAAAATATTTTAATGCTGCTGATAGTCTCCCCACTCACCCATCCTTGTCACCAGAGATTACCTTGTAGGATGATGCCACTGCCATTCCCATGTGCCAGTGTTGCATCTGGCTATTGGCTACTCAAACCCAAACTCTGTCAATGAATGAGGTGGCACGCTCCCCCATACCCATAAGCCTTGCTCTAGCTGAGCAATAGAGGAAGGATTTTAAAAGAGCAGAGAGGGGCTTATGAACATAGATGGTTCAATATAGCCTGCTAGTGGAAGTTGTGGGAAATCCGCAGACACTTTCACTTTCTTGGGTTATCAACCTGAAGAAGGACAGATATTAGCTGATGTTTTTATCCACATGGAACACTGTCATTACCGTCTTTAATAAACAAAGGAAGTTCTAAAACCATGGCCATCCTGTTCTATATAAAAGGTCTGTTGATATCAGCTCTGTTGAAAAAGCAACAATTATATACATTTTGTTTGTGCAATTCACTCTTATTATCTGTATACACTTTTTTGTAGATGTTATGATTGGTGTAATCCCAGCTGAATTACACTGCCTATGTAGCATGGAGCAGTGTCTGTTCCTACAGTCTAGATCAGGGGTCTCCAAATGTTATAAACAAAGGGCCAATTTTTTTGTCCTTCAGAAATTTGGGGGGCCGGACTGTGGTCCGCCAGGAGCATAAAATGCCCCAGCATCAGTGGGAGTAAACAATGCCTCTGAATTGGTGGTCAGTGGAAGTAAAAAAAAAAGACATAGCACCTCTGGTCAGTAAGACTGGAAATAGCGCCCTGCCATTGGTATTGGACTAATAGTGCACCATCAGTGGTGTCATTGGGAGGAAAAGTGCTCCATCGTTGATGTAATTGGAATGAATAGTGCCCCATTGCTGGTGTCAGTGGGTCCCCGAGTACCAGACAAAGGCAATGCAGGGTGCCCTATTCGGCCCCCACTAGTCTAGATTGATATAGACCAATGTCTGTATTTATCTAACTAAAAAATGGAGACACGAGACATGTACTGCAGTGTAGTAATGCCCAGAGAACAACAGTTTTCTATGGGAAAGATATCTCCTCTGTCCCCAACAGTTTCAGGCTGAAGTGGGACCGGAGAACCATCAAAGGAATTGCTTTGTGGTCTGCACTTTTCAGTAGTGTTTATCCCCTTTGTGTTCAGCCTGACAGCAGGGGCACAAGGCTCACCGGGAATAGTGCCCTGCCATTGGTATTGGAGGAATAGTGCCCCATCATTGGTGTCATTGGGAGCAATAGTGCCCCATCATTGGTGTCATTGGGAGGAATAGTGCTCCATCATTGGTGTCATTGGGAGGAATAGTGCCCCATCATTGGTGTCATTGGGAGGAATAGTGCTCCATCATTGGTGTCATTGGGAGGAATAGTGCCCCATTGTAGTGTCAGTGGGTCCCCAAGCGCCGGATAAAGGCAAGCAAAGGTCTGCATTTAGTCCCACTGATCTAGATAGATGCAGACCAATGTCTGTATTTATCTAAATAAATGGAAACGTGATACATGTATGTCAGTGTAGTAATACCCAGAAAACAACAGTTTTCTATGGGAAATATATCTCCTCTGTCCACAACAGTTTCAAGCTGAAGCAGGATTGGAGAAGCATCAAAGAAATTGCTTTGTGGCCTGCACTTTTCAAAGGCGATTATCCCCTATGTGTTCAGACTGACAGCAGGGGGACAGGCTCGCCAAGTCATCCCTTTAATTACTGACACATATGGATTACAAAAGTTCTGTGGATGCCTAAATCCAGCTATAGCACTGACTGAAGTGCATTAACCTCAGAACTGCCTTTGCTGCTTCCTATGTCCACCTGGGTCTTGTTTACTCCAATACTTGGGCTTTGACATGACACTTGCTGAGTCAGGAACTTGGCTTTTGCAGTGGAGGTGGACCAATGTCACTATGACAGGAGGATTCATGAGAGATTAAATACATACTTAGCAGCTGCTGTAACTTGAGTTGAGATCAATCCTTAATACCAGATATATCATGATGCAAAAGAAAGATTTATATTTAATTGGAAAAACAGAGGGCATGCATGCTAATTGAGGGTAATAGTTACAATATGTACTTTCAACAATAAATTCCTATGACAAAATAAATGAGTGTGATCATTGTATTGGAAGAAAAACCACACAATATGCATGATAGATTAACGCAAGAGCCAAGATAAACTGTAAAATAAGATTTCGATTGTTGGAGAGTTCTAAGAAAGGGATAAGGATAAAAGGTTTCTACATGCTGAAGCCAGATTGAGTTTTTCAGACTCATTAGAATCTGGCTGTACAGAGATCTTAAAATCAGATTATGTGGTCAGCTCAAGGCCTATAAAGTTAAACAAATCTAAAAACTCAGTCAATCATCCCAATTAAATTGTTGAGTGCAGCTACTCACCGTGGTCATTGATATTTGTTTGTATACCATGTGGATAGTGAAAGAATGAACTATCAATACCAAAGCTAAGACCACCACTTAGCTGAGGGCCAAGCACGCCATGTTCTGTGTATTATATTGTTGGTGCAAATTATGACTGACTAGTTTGCATTGCTTATGAAAAACCAATATCACGTGGTTACCCTTAAAGCCATACCAATTCCAAAAGCAAAAATGTAACATAGTGCTGCGCTGCTTATCAATCAATAGGTGTGGTGGCTGCATTCGTTTCTTCTATTTTCACCCAGTTATCTGGCCAGTAACACGCTTCCTATTTTGAATGGCTCTGCTCTATGGAGGAGCACTGGTGGCACCCTTGAACATCAGCATTGTCAACCCATGGAGAGAGTAGTGTAAAGGCCCGTACACATGATGAAAAATTTGGACGAGAATTGTCGTTCGACAGCCTGTCATCCGAAATTCTTAGCGTTAGTATGCTCCTTTTTGCTTTTTTCGTCAGACAAAATCTGGATGTGCAGACTAGCAAATTTTTGTCTGTCGACAACGCCACGTCCAATTTTCGGATGGTGTGTACAGAAATCATCACACAAAAGTCGAAAGTACAAACACGCATGTTCAGAATCAAGGAGTGACCCGGAAGTGTTCAGTAGTGTAGACTGGCAATCGTAATTCACAATTAACATTTGTGAAGCGGCAATTGACATTACAAAATGCAGCACCCATTATCACCTTTTTAATAGCGAAATTAGCAGAATCGGCCCAAAGGGTGACGCACCAAAAATTAACTTCCTCCTTAGACTCTCCTAGTACATCACTATGTTTGCCTTTGTTGAATGACAATTTTTGTATAGTCAGTACGCTTTACAAAATCATGGACACGTGCTTTTGACAAAAATCAGAAACGCGGTCGTACGATAATCAAACCGTGTGTACGAGGCTTTAGATGCACTAGCAGATATAGGTGAACTTTACCAGGAAATTAATGCCAAACACCAGTTAACACTTTCTAGGCAGAAATAGTTTTTTGTTTTCTTTTTACATTTGTGATAAATGTTTTACAATAGATGACCACTGTAGGCACCCTTGCAGTGTTAAATGGTTTGTCTCAACACTCTAACTGCCACTTTTTCTGGACAGGTTCATCTCTTACAGGAAGTTGAAAAGTAATAGAATTATTGGTCAGGTTAACGGGTGAAAATAAAGGGAAAAAAGCCTTAAAATGAATGCAGCCACAATATCTAAGAGTTCGTAAGCTGCAATGTATTACATTTTTGCTTCTGAGTTTATTACTGCTTTTATGTCACTAGTACTTAAAAAACCTGGCCAACAGTCATGCTGGGTGCTGCCTTTTCATGAACCAACCAGTTGTGCTCAGGTCCATATGTCATATATCTAGAGTGGCTGCCATATGGTATAGTACACATATATAATCTTGAGTTTAAAAATGGATGGGCCTTACCTTAACTGCTTGCAAATATCTTCTTCTAGTTTTGAAGTGTCACCTACTGAGACATTATTGGAAGCATGTTGAGGACCTGCTACGCTTGCAATCTCTTTTATAGGCAAATTTCCAGTTTTCCTTTGTGTTTGGTAGCACGTTCTACTAGACAGTATTCATCACACTTTTATGCTCATCCAATGCTTCCAATTCTTGCTGATAACATCACTTTTCATGACACCAGAGGTACTAGTTAGGACTTTAGCATGATCCAAGAATGCAAACCATCATGATCCGGGCCTGGTACAATACAAAGAGGACTGAGGGAGCAGTAACTGAGGGAAAATCTGCCACAGGTTCCCATCTCCCACAAACACCCCATATGTTATACACTTACCACTGTGATGGGTCCTCTGAGACCCTGGTAAGGCAGCACATAGAATAAAAATCTGGCAAAGGGTCCCATGTCCAAAGGTTCCTATATAATTACCATATGGGCTGTATGATGTGTTCTCTACTCCTACTGGACCCTAGTGAAGTAGCAAAAACTGTATAAACAGTGTGTCCTCCCATGAACAAACTTCTCGCTCCATGTATCCTGGTGCAACAATACACAATCTGATATCTTCCCACATTAACATTGAGCACTGCTTTAGGTTGCATCTGCATTTTCTGTGGCTTCCAGTGACCTCTGTTCATAGCAGGGGCGACAGATAGCCTGTATGTGTGCAGAAACAATGTACACATACCTACCTCCTCTTTGGCTCCATTGACACGGGACGCTATTTCAAGCTCCTTTGAAGGATTTTTTTTGACAGCTAGAAGCCGGCGTCTAAAACAGCCGTTTTGCCGCATTTTGCATGCCGCATTTAGCTGCGTTCGAGTCTAGGAGCGTTTTTTTTTAAAAAATGTTTTTTTTAATGGAAAGGACTGTAAACAAAATGGTCCAAGGCGTGAGTTACCACGTTTAGGCGCATTAACCAGTACAGGTCCGCGCTATTGACAAAAGACGTCAACAGCGCGGACCTGAAAATCCGGGGGGACGTCCATGGACGTCCGCCCCTTCACACGCCCCCTGCGCGCACTAAACAGTTATCGCGCCTGGACATGACCAATTACGCGGATTTGCACCATTGAGTGCGGAACCTGGTAAAACAAATGTCAGGAAAGGTAATTTTTTTTGTAAAAAATTTTTTTTTGCGAGGATCTGAGCTTGCGTCGATTTACGCCGTACGTTTTACGCCGTTTTGCCGACAAAATCTGCGGCCGAAGATCGACAGTTTTTTTTAGGAAGTTTCCTCGAACTTTATCGCAGGGCACAGTTACCTCGGTTTCTCCTCCATCCATACACATGTAACAAAGACGTGTGTATGTCCGATAGACAGCGGGGACGATACTTGTCTCCAGTGACCTT
>BLSH010420030.1:50745-62725 GCA_018402905.1 Glandirana rugosa
GAGCAATGTGATGTATGCGTAGTTCTGTTTGTAGATCAAGACCTTCAAGAAAGGCTCTGTTCCTACCTAGGGGGAATTGTGGATTAAGGAGGATTGGTGTCACGTACCTGGTGGTTGAGTCTGGCTTATGCGGGGGCAACCTCACTTGCGGCCCTGGTTCAAGAGCCCCTGGTAGTGAAGACAGGGAGCTCTGGAGCGCAGGGGGGCACGAGGGCTGGACTTGGTTACAGATGGCAGGTGAAGGTCCACTGGAACTCGTGCAGGTAGAAGGGTGGTGGTTCAGGCTGGGTCGGCAACGGGCTGGCGGTGCAGTACAAGTGGTTCAGGCAAACGGATAGTGGGGTACAGGCAGGATCGGCAACGTGCGGGCAGCTGAGGTACAAGAGGGTTAGGCTGAGACGTGGTCGTAGGCAGGCAGAGGGTCGGTACAGGCAGGGTTCAATCAAAGGTCAGGCAAGCCGGGTCACAGATGCAGGAAGACTGGAAAGACAGGTCACAGGAACTCACTAACACGCTGTAGATCAGACAGCATTTTGCTACAGGAAGCAGGAAGTTTAAATAGAGCTGCTGCTGCTCAATGGATTAGAGGAAATAACACTAAACTGCATTAACCCTTGGCACAGACTTTTTCTAACAATTGGAGTCATTGGGCCAGTTGGATCAGAAATATTTCTTGTTTTGGTGGCTTTTTTGAAAATGTCTAGAGCTGGGCCTATGATAGGGTGTTGTCTGAGATCTTGTGGTAAGTAAGTGGCAGGTATCCAAGGGGTGAGATGAAGAGGTATGTCAAAGAGATTTTTCTCTAATGTCACCCAGTCTTTAGTAAGATGGTGAACGTTCCAATCTACAATTCTTTGAAGTTGACAGGCCCAATGGTAGAGTATGAGATCTGGGATGCCCAGGCCACCTGAAAGCTTTGGGGTGGTGAGTTGTGTGAAGTTAATTCTGGATGCCTTTTTATTCCACAGAAATTGGGTACATAATTTCTTGAGGTTGGCGAAAAATGTAAGGGGTATAGCAATCGGGACCGTTTGGAAGAGGTATAAAAGGCATGGGAGAATGTTCATTTTTATGATGGCTGCTCTGCCGAACCAGGTGAAGTGCAGTTTATGCCATCTGGTCATGTAATTTTTGATGTTCTGTAATAGAGGGAGAAAGTTTTTGTTGAAGAGGTTAGATGGTGATGAATTTAGATAGATTCCAAGATATTTAATGGCGTCTTTTTGCCAAAAGAACGGATAATTGGATTCACATAACTCAACCAGACCGGACGGAAGAGAGACATTTAAGGCTTCGGATTTGGATAAGTTTATTTTAAAGTGTGCAATATATTGGAACTCACCGAAATCTTTTAGAACGTTGGGTAGGGAAGTGAGGGGGTCTGTGAGGAAAAGTAGGATGTCATCCGCGAATGCGGCAATTTTGTAATGATGATCTGTAATTTGAATTCCTCTTATGTCATTGTTTTTTCTTAGTTTTTGGAGAAAAGGTTCTAGAGTGAGTATAAAAAGTATGGGGGAGAGGGGGCAGCCTTGGCGCATGCCATTGTGGATGGAAAAGGCGTTTGATAGGAGGCCATTGACTCTTACTTTAGCTGATGGGTTATGGTATAGAGCCATGATGAATGATATTAACCTGGGACCCAGATCCAGTGCCAAGAGAGTTCCTTCTAGGTAATCCCAGGCCAGCCTATCAAACGCCTTTTCTGCATCCAGTGAAAGCAGAAATCCTGGTGTTTTATTTTTTGAGAGCCAGTGCTGGATGTTGATGGATTTTATGGTGTTGTCCCTTGCCTCACGGCCTGGAACGAACCCGACCTGGTCTTTATGGATTAGGCCTGGGATGAGTGGTAGGATCCTGTTGGCTAGGATCTTTGCAAAGATTTTTAGGTCTGTATTCAGAAGGGAAATGGGGCGATAACTGGCTGTTTGTGACGGGTCTTTGTCTGGTTTGGGTATAATGGAAATATGTGCTTCTAGGAGGTTGTGGGGGGGAGTGTCCCTAAGTGCCAGAAGAGGTGTCTTCCAGGGAGTTCAATGCAACATTGAAGTCGTCTCCCAGAATTAGAATGCCCTTTTGAAATGCTATGAGATCTGTAATGGTGTTTCTAAAGAATGTTACTTGTGCATGGTTTGGGCTGTATATGTTAGCAATGGTGACTGGCTTATTCCATAATGTGCCTTTGAGGAATATGTATTGCCCTTCTTCATCACTTAATGACTCTGTTACTTCAAAGGGGAGATTTTTCGAGATTAAAGTAGCTCCCTTGGTTTTGGCTATTTTGTTTGTTGCATGGAAAATTGTTGGGAAGTCTTTGTTTGTGAATTTGGGGATTTTGTCTGAGCGAAAATGGCTTTCCTGAAGGAGGATTATGTCTGCCTTTAGGTGTTTCATGTGTAGGAGTTTATTTCTTTTCTCTGGGGTGTTGAGACCCTTCGTGTTGAGAGAGATGAGTTTTAGAACTCGCATGTTGAGGAGTGTAAAATAGTACTGGAGAACGATTGAGGAGTAAAAAACAGGAGGGGGAGAATGTAGAAAGAGAGATAGATAAGTATAGGAGAGAGCAGATGTAAGATGGGAAGTGGTGGAGGGAGAGTAGGAAATTAGGGAGTGGGGGTGGGATAGAGGGTATGGGATTACCGACTACTAGGGGAGACCAGCTCAGCCAAGTAGAAATGTAGGATGTCGGTGAATATCAGCTGAGAGAGATCTCAAGCTGTGATGGGGCGAGGTTAGGTTGAGGAAGGCGACGGACAAAGTTAGCTGTCTCAAGGATATATTACAAGAGACAATTTACCAAGGGTTCCGCCGCACCGATGTCCCGTGTGAAAAGGCGTTTGAACTAGGGACGTTAAATATAAGGTGTCATGAAAATGATTGGGCGAGGAAAGGGGGTGCTGAAGGGTTTGGAACTTTCCAGTTCTCTTTCTAACCTTCCTCTCGTACTGCTCTTTCTTGGGTCCTCTTCTTTAAGGGGGTGATTTATGTTGAGTAGATTGAGAATAGTAATTATTGGAGGAATAGGAGGAGTGTATGTGGCAATACCTCTTTATTAAGGTATTAGGTCAACTGTGTAAGCAATAATAACCAACATAAGTGATTAAGGATAATGGTTAAATTCAATCTATGAAACCAGTCAAATTCGACCACAGGATTTTTGAAGACATGCAATAGTAAAAAATATAACTTTTGAACGTACAAACAATTCGAACTTGGGTTTGTTATAGATAAGTGGAAACAATAGGATCTTCTAATAGAATCAAGGATTGAGTCAGTTTAGGTTGAGCGATGGATCATGAGATCTTAGGATCTTTGTAAAGATTTGAAAATGTAGTTGTCATGTCTTGCATATGGAAAGCTTAGGACCTGTGTTGTTCAAAGTCAGGTAGCGTGTAGACAACTGTTAGAGTGAAGATCATGTGATTGGGCCTATTGAAGGTGATTTGTGTATGAGAGTGGAGGAGTCTAAGATGTGGAGGGGATAAGAGTATCATTACTGAGAAATTAATTGATTTCTTGTATATTGGGGCCAGATCTAAATTGGTTTACTAACGCTTGGTCATATATTCATAGCAGTTTTTTTTTTTTATCATGGGGGGACTGATTTATATCCTTGATTCTATCTAAAGAATATGTGTAAACTGGACGACTTATTACTACACCAGAGATGCGTGTGCTTACTCTGACCATGCGGGTGAAGTCCTTCCATATTGAGATAAGAGAATGTAAAAATATGGGTGTATAGTTTCTTACCTTCATATGTTCGGATTGCGATTCAATTTTGTACGACAAAAGAGGTCTGATGGTAGGTCAGGTCTCTCTAGAAGGAGTGCACCCGCATAGCTCGTATCACTCATAGTAATATAAACAAAAAGGAAAACTGTAAGTTTGAGAATGAAATGTAAAAGCATAGGGTTAATTAAGACATGCAGGATAACATTACATGCTACGTATGATAGCAAAAGGTAACCCCGCTAAGCGGGTTGGAAGAGGATGTCATCTTCAGATATAGTCAGTGTTTTTGTATGTAACATCAGGTTGAGCGGGGTATTTTACCACAGAGTGAATCGTTCTTTGTGTTTCCGTGTGAAGGGATGCGTCTTTGGAAACAAGGTTAAATGCGTTAATACCTGCTTGTTATACAGAGTAGTGAGGTGTTTTAGGAGTCAGAGGGTATTATGAATAGGAAGAAAGTTGTCCTGTGGTAGTTTATGGATTATTTCAGGAGCGTGATTCAAGCGAACGCCAAACCTTTCTGACCATGGGGTGAGTTCCATGAGGTTAGTGCCTGATAAGCCATTTAACCTGCCTTATAACTTTGAGTGGATGTATATGGATAGGGGAGGTCTTCAAAATAGAAAGTTAAAGAAGAGATGAAATAAGAAAAGAAAAACCAAAAGAGCAAAAAAAGCATAGGCGGCTGTTGCAAATGGCTCAGGAGAAATAATTGGAGTGGGTAGGCTTGTTAGGGTTGGTTCTAATCCTTCCTGGGTTTGCAATGTGCTGGAGAGGAGGTAAGACTCCCTTCCCCAGAAGAGCGTCTGTTTACTGGTGGAGGAGAGAATCTGGCTGACAGTCGGCGTCTCCTATGTGGGTGAGCGTCATCATGTTGTATCAGTTCCATAGGCTCCTCTCGTGAATGATCTTGGTAAATAGAACGTAAATCAGAGTACCAGTTCGGTAGCTCAATATGTGGGATATTAAGATTATCACAGAAGGATGGTAGGTCTTCTGGCACCTTCAGGAGCACAGGGCGGTTGGGGGGGTCCTGCAGAGAGGTAGAAGGGGAATTTCCATCTTTAGGCTATATTTCTTTCTCTCAGGATGTCCAGGAGGAAGCGAATGTCTCTGCGTTGCTGTAATGTTATCTGTGAGAGGTCCTGAAAGAGCTTTATTTCATGACCCTGATGTAGTATACGGTTTCTGAGTCTGGCATTGCGTAAGATTTCCTCTTTCAGTTGAAAGTTAACTATATTGCATATTATATCTCTGGGTGGTTCATTATCTCTACCCCTGGGTTTGAGAGCTCTATGTTATCTTTCCATATCAACCGGAGTTTCTAGGGGTCTTCCCAGCAAATCATTGAAAATGGCCAATAGAGAGGGGAGTAATTGATCATTTTTAAACATTTCAGGCAGGTTCCTGATTCTGATATTATGCCTGCGACTGCGTCTCCAGGTCTTCTAAATGGCGTTGCATGTCCCTGAGGTGCAGGGTATGCGAGTCTATGGTTTGCCTGGCTCTGTGTATGTCATTATCATGGCGTGATGTAGTGTCTTCAATCTCCTCTATTCTGGTTACCATGTTGTGGAAGTCATGCCTTAAGTCTGTTATTACAGATGTGAAGGTGGCTTTAATGTCTTTAGCGATGTCATGCAAGTCTGCAATACTGACCGGTTGATGGGATTGGTCCTCGGACCGCTGTGGCCTTCGTGAGGCGCCTGTAGCCTCACGTCTCTCTGGGCTGCGGCTAACATGTCGTGCCGGCTCTCCTGAGGCCTGTATTTCCGGCTTCTTCTCGTGAGGTCGGGCGCAAAATATCTCCTCTATGGAGGTGTCAGCCTCGGATGAGTGTGCCCTGGGAGAGCGGGAGCGAGTGGGAGACTGATCCCCTTGTGTCTTGCCCATTTTTGAGAACCTAGTGCTCGTTTTAAGCTGAAGAGGGATCACGTCTCAAGCCGCCATCTCCCTCGACGTCCAGGCCACGCCCGTAGGCTATCTTTATGTAGAGCAACAATTCTTTTTTTTCAGACCCTCAGAGAGTTCTTTGCCATGAGGTGCCATGTTGAACTCCCAGTGAACAGTATGAGAGAGTGAGAGTGATAACACCAAATTTGACACACCTGCTCCCCATTCACACCTGAGACCTTGTACCACTAAAGAGTCACATGACACCGGGGAGGGATAATGGCTAATTGGGCCCAATTTGGACATTTTCGCTTAGGGGTGTACTTACTTTTGTTGCCAGTGGTTTAGACATGGTTGCTTGTTGTGTTATTTTGAGGGGTCAGCAAATTTACACTGTTATACAAGCTGTACACTCACTACTTTACATTGTAACAAAGTGTAATTTCTTCAGTGTTGCCACATGAAAAGATATAATAAAATATTTACAAAAAAGTGAGGGGTGTACTCACTTTTGTAAGATACTGTACATCCAGCATGACAGGCTCATCTCTCACTTTCAGAGCACTCCTACCATCCCCCCTCCTCTCCTCGCAGCTCATTTCCTGAAGCCAACTTCTATGCCTCCTCCCACGGATGTGATAAGAGTTGCAGTGATCTGTGTGTCACAGCTCCGTGTGGCTCTGCACCCACCCATTGGCGAGATGACAGGTCTCAGTGTCCAGAGCTACAAATTCCAAGGAGGGGGAGAATGGGGGCAGCACTCTGAGGCTACATCTTCCAATGAGGGGAGAACAGACGCAGCCAGCCAATCGGCGGCTTGTCATTTCACTAAAGACACTGCTGTGGGGAGGGAGGGGGAGAAGCCAGAATGACATCATGCATAATCAATTACGGCTGGATACTGCATCAAGGGGTGTACTCACTTTTGTGAGATACTGTATAAAGCAAACATGTAATTTAAACTTGCTCGCGGCTGTAATGTATTGCCAGCTCCCGGCAATATAGATTTAAAAAAATGAAAAAAAATGGTGTGGGGACCCCAAGTCCATACCAGGCCTTTCAGGTCTGGTATGGATTTTAAGGGGAACCCTGCACCAACATTTTAAAAAAATGGCGCGGGGTTCCCCCAAAATCCGTGCCAGACCCTTATCCGAGCATGCAGCCTGGAGGTCAGGATGGGAGGGGGAGTGAGTGCCACATGCCCTCAATATGGGGAGGTTACTTTGGAGTCCCCCCAAAGCACCTTGTCCCCATGTTGATGGGGACAAGGGCCTCTTCTCGACAACCCTGGTTGGTGGTTGTCGGGGTCTACGGGTTGATCAAAATCAGGAAGCCCCATTTAACAAGGAGGCCCTCAGATCCACCCCCCATGTGAATGGGTATCAGGTACATCATAACCCTAACCATTCACCATAAAAGTGTCACAAAGTAAAAACCACAGGAAACAGTTTTTGACAAATCCTTTATTAAAAAAGTGTCCCGCGATGTACATCCACCATCAATCAGCATGCCCGACGGACCCGAAAAATAAGAAAAAATGAAAAGCGCATCCACCTCTTTCAGAGGCTACCCACCCAATGGGCTGTCTTTGGTTTGACGGCTTTTATGTAGGCAAGGGCAGGGCCACTAGGTACATCACCCGGTGACCCCGCCCCTATGACATCACATGGTGGCCATACGCTTACCTATATAAGAGCTGTCAAACCGAAGACAGACCATTCAGTAAATTGCCTCTGAGAGAGGTGGATGCGTTTTTTATTTTTTCTTATTTTTCAGGTCTGTTGGATGGCGTGATTGACAATGGATGTACATCGTGGGACACTTTTTTTTTTTAAGGAGTTTAAAAAGGTTTAAAGGATTTGTCAAAAACAGTCTCCTGTGGTTTTTACTTTGTGACTATTTTGGTTAATGGGTAGGGGTACAATGTACCCGATACCCATTCACATGGGGTGTGTGATCTGGGAGCCCCCTTCCCGCCCACAGACCTCGACAACCACCAGCCAGGGTTGTCGGGGAGAGGCCCTTGTCTCCATCAACATGGGGACAAGGTGCTTTGGAGGGGACCCCGAAGCACCCTCTCCATGTTGAGGGCATGTGGCCTTGCACGGTCCAGGAGGGGGGGCGCTCGCACGTTTCCCCCCCATCCTGACCTCCAGGCTGCATGCTTGGATATGGGCCTGATATGGACTGGGGGGACCCCACACCATTTTCATTTTTTTTAATCTATATTGCCGGGAGCCAGTAATACATTACAGCTGCGAGCTAGTTTAAATGACATGTTCCTTTATAAATGCCATTATTGCTGTGGCAAAGTGTATACATCACCCACATATTCCACTTTACAAGCAGACTAAGGGGACCACCCAGGCAGGTTATTTAAAGGAATTTGTAATTTTTATTGTTTCACTTTCAGCTTCATTAAAATCACTGCTCCTGAAAAAAGATTTTTTTTTTTTTTTATATGTCCCCCAGGGCAGGACCCAGACCCCCATACCCCTTACATGATCAATACTTGCATATAAGCCTTCAAAATGGTCACTTTTGATTTTGCCTGTTCAGCTCCCATAGACTTCAGTGGGGTTCACTGCTCGGGTTAGAACATTTCCCCTGTTCGTAAGTTCTGCTGTGAACTGAACAGGGGGGTGTTCGGCCCATCCTTTTTGGCTAGTGTAGGACAATATGAGAGTAATTGAATAGATAGCAAGAAGAAAAAGAGACAAGGCAGATTTTATTTTGCAAAATAAATTAGAGTGTATTAGAGACAATGCCACAACTATTGCTCAATGGTTTTGCCTTGAAATAAACTGTAATATTATGTGAGAGACAACAGCCAGAAACATTTAACATTGTCTGTACTGTGCAGTTAGAAATAGAAACAGAAAAGTGACAGCAGAAAAAGACTTCATAGTCCATCGACTCTGTCCATTTTTTTTTTTTTTTTTTTTTACAGATGGTAGCATTCTTAAGCTACCATCTGAAGCTGCAAAAAAAAAGGTTGCTCTATACCCACCCCTAAGTCTGGGAGCCTTATCCCCACATTGTCAAAGCTCTTTGCTCTGCAATCTATCCCCTATATAATTTTGTTTACATTTCCTGGAATAAAACAAAAGCAGGACTTTCTGCTATTCCAGAGTCAGAAGGATCCTTTGCTTACTGCCTCTACCCATGACAAGCAAAGACAGCAGGTGGCTCAGGAGGAATATGAGAAAGAGGAGAGTTGCATGCTACCAGTGAGGAGGAGATGAAATGGGGCAGGCTTCAAGGAGGACATTGCACCGCTCCCAAAGTTCAGGTGTTGTACAGGGGTGGTGTTGAGTACAGTGTTAATCTCAGGATACAAGGATTTAGGTCAACATAGAAAGGAACAAGTATGGGGTGGTCACCCAATTAGATCCCAGATACGACCATAAAATAGGCTTTCTCTCCCACAATTCCAGAGGGAACACAAATCGCTTTGAGGAGTTACTTAAAAAAAATCTTCTTGCCGCATTTTCTGATGGCGGCAGAATCCTCTCTGATGACCAATATGCCTCCTCAACTCTAATTCATAAAATGATGAACAGTGATGGTGGTGGCTGAGAGGTTTTCTTAAAATCACAGGGAGCAATTAAGGGCAGCACCTAAATCACAATTTCCAACTACTTCAGGTCTAGAGCTGATGTGGACACCCTCATTAGTTAGAACTTCATTCACTTTGTGCTCCAGAAACTACTGACAGGTGGTGAGAAAGCAACACAATGCCTCCTCACAACAAGAGGAATTCTAAGCGGAGGAATCGCAAACACGTTCATTTTAGTACTCCTGATCAAACAGACTCGCAATCAGAGCTATCCGACACCACAGATGGAAGATCATCATCAAGGAGTTCAGTTTCATCAGTTTTTGATAAGGATTGGATGGGTAAAGACATTTAAAAAAAACAGCATGTGACTCCGGATGTCAGAATCAACAAAAAGAGAAAAGAAAAACCAGGAGAGGGAGATGTTCCACCAAGAAGACACAATTAACCACGTCAAGCATGCAACAATAAGGATTAACACAGGTGATGAGTAGAGTTAAGCGGACACCTGGATGTTCGGGTAAGGCGGGTCCGGCCGAACTTCGCAAAAAAGTTCGGATTCGGTACCGAACGTTACCCGAACTTGACCCCGGACCCGAACCCCATTGGAGTCAATGGGGACCCAAACTTTTCGGCACAAAAATGGCTGTAAAAAAGTCCCGGCAAGTGCTAGAGGGCTGAAAAAGGAAGTAAAATGGGGGTAAGAGTAGGACAAGTGCCCTACAAAAAATGGAGATAGGGAAAATAACTTAAAATTAAATAATAAAAATAAAAATAAAAATGGGAAGGGGGGGTGGATGTGGAGTAGGAGCCTAGAGGTTGACTAGGCAGTGACCATGGCAGTGTAGGTGGAAGTGACAGTGGTGGAGGAGGAGGAGGTAGCCAACACTTTTTGTTGTTTGTTTGTTTTTTTTTCTAATTGGGGTAGCCCCCAAAACATTGAGGCATATTCAAAAAAACAAGTATACCAATGGCTGTGTAAGGCTGGTCTAAATGTCTATTCTGCACAAGGTACAGACAAGTCTTGTGGGATCCATGCCTAGTTCATTTTAATAAAGGTTAGCTTGTCCACGTTGGCTGTGGACAGGCGGCAGCGCTTGTCTGTGATAACGCCCCCTGCCGTGCTAAACACACGTTCAGACAATACACTGACTACAGGGCAGGCCAGCACCTCCAAGGCATAAAGGGCAAGCTCAGGCCATGTGCCCAATTTGGAGACACAGAAGTTGAATGGGGCAGACCAATCAGTCAGTACGTGTAGGCGTGTGCACACATACTGTTCCACCATTTTGCTGAAATGCTGCCTCCTGCTAAGACCTTGCCTATCAGCTGGTGGTGCTGTTTGTTGTGGCGGGCTGCTGACAAAGCTTTGCCACGTTTCGGCCATGCTAACCCTGCCTTCTGAGGTGCTGGCGGTGGCACTGCTACATTGGCGGCCTCTTCCTCCTCCTCCTCTGCCTTCACCTTTTGCTTCCACTGAGCCCCCGGTGTTTGGGAATGCCCTCAGCAGTGCCTCTACCAGTGTGCGCTTGTAGTCACGCATCTTCCTCTCACGCTCCAGTGAGGGAATTAAGGATGGCACGTTGTTCTTGTAACGGGGATCCAGCAGGGTGGCCATTCAGTAATCAGAACAAGTTACAATGTGGGCAACTCGGCTGTCGTTGCGCAGGCACTGCAGCATGTAGTCGGCCATGTGTGCCAGGCTCTCCAGAGGCAAAGACAAGCTGTCCTCTGTGGGAGGTGTATCATCTGTGTCCTCCTTATCCCCCCAGCCACGCTACAGTGATGCCCACGAGCTGTGTTGGGTGCCACCCTGCTGCGGTTCCTCCTCCTCCTCCTCCTCCTCATGATGATCTTCCTCGTCCTCCTCATCCTCCAGAACTGGGCCCTGGTTTGAATATTTTTGACCTGGCCTATGCTGGTGCAGGAACCCACCTTCCGAGCTACTTGTGAATGACTGGCCTGATAACCATGGAAATGACCCCTCTTCTTCCTCCTCCTCCTCCTCATCCTCCTGTGCCACATCCTCTTCCATAATGGCCCGAAGTGTTTTTTCAAGGATACATAGAAGTAGCATAGTAATTCTGAGAACAGCATCATCATCACTGGCCATGTTGGTGGAGCACTCGAAACACCGCAATACGGTACACAGGTCTCGAATGGAGGCCCACTCGGTGGTGAAGTGGTGCTGTTCCGCAGAGCAACCGACCCGTGCATGCTGCAGCTGAAACTCCACTATGGCCTGCTGCTGCTCTCACAGTCTCTCCAGCATGTGCAAGGTGGAGTTCCACCTTGTGGGCACGTCGCATAGGAGGCGGTGAGCGGGAAGGCCAAAGTTCCACTGCAGCGCAGACAGGCAAGCAGCAGCAGGGTGAGAACACCGAAAGTGTGCACAGATGGCCCGCACTTTATGCAGCAGCTCTGACATATCCGGGTAGTTTTTTAGAACATTCTGTACCACCAAATTCAGCACATGCGCCAGGCAAGGGATGTTCATTAAACCGGCTAGGCCCAGAGCCACTATGATATTTCTCCCATTGTCGCAACTTGTTGTCTGGCTACTCACCAACAACGGTGACTCGGAGTTCGGGCCGGACCACCACACGCTGTTACCCTCTTTATAGTATCACCGAGACCCGGATCGGCCAAATTACTTGTAGGGAACGGACCGCGTACACGACTTAAACCACCATGTCTTACAAGATTTTTTGATGGGCCTATACAGTCTCGACGACGTATTTCACGCCCGGTAGACACGTGTGAAAGCCACAAGAGTGGGACGACGACGAACGG
>BLSH010420030.1:74570-94178 GCA_018402905.1 Glandirana rugosa
GTGGACCAATAGTAATAGACGAATAGTCAGGGTGGATGTTGGTCGGGGAAGACCGATAAATTTGACGAAACAAGTAAGGAAAGGACGGAAACGGACCAGTTGTATAGACCTCAAAGAGACAACACAGGGACACTTTCTGAAACGGACCGACTACAGAGAAAACCAAGGACTAGGACGAGACGGATGCTGATGCGACTAGAGACCAAAGGACTAATGATCGAACAGACTGATGGGCGAAACCAAAGACTAGGTACCGAATATAAAACTGATGCAATTGACTAGACATGGTAAAAATGATAATGTAATTTTCCACACTAAAAATGACGTAAAGACAGAGTCAGACCCCGAACGATTTTTGAAATGTCCGGGTCCGGGTCCGTGCCACGGACACCCGAAAGTTCGGTACGGACCCGAACGTTACAGTCCGGGTTCGCTCAACACTAATTACAAGTTTGTGATGCTTCTGTAATTTGTAATTAAAATCACCTATATCAATCAACAGGTGCTGAAAATATAGAAATCACACTGATTTCAGGAACCATGAATCAGACTGAGACAGAAATGCAGTAAAAATCACACCTTTTAATGTAATAGTAAAAATGGTACAGATCAGTTAACGTAGTCAAAATATAAGCCATGGATCAGAAACCAAAGCGGGTAGTCAGACAAGCTAGTAATCAGGAAACCAGAGATCAGCGTAGTCGTAGGCAGAGCAGGATCAGGAACCAAAAGAGACATCAGCCAGGCAAAGTCTTTCACAGGGACACAACAGAGAAACTCCAGATATGTTGACCAGGCAAAGGCAGGAAAGGAATGAACAAAGCAGTTTAAATAGCCAGAAGGGGCTGGTTGTAGGTGGGACTGATAAGCAGATAATGATAACCAGGTGAGCCAATGAGGAATCAGAGTGCTGACAATTATCCGACAGCTGAGCAGCCAAACCACAGAGAAGAGAGCTGCTAAGAGCCCAGCCCTGACAGTAACCCTTCCTCAATGACCCCTCCCTCTTTAGAGGGGCACCAGGTTTGAGGGGAAAATGTCTATGGAAAGCACGGGGGAGGACAGGAGCATATCCGTCCGAGGATGAGACCCAAGAGCATTCCTCAGGACCGTAACCTCTCCAGTGAACAAGGTACTGTATGCGCCCACGGAACCTATGGGAGTCAATAATTGATTGCATCTCATACTCTTCATGGTTCTCAACCTGAACAAGGCGAGGACGTGGTGAAGCGGTTGCACACCAAAAGTTTTAATAAGGAAACATGGAATACATTCCAAATATGCATGTTAGAAGGAAGGTCTAATGCGTAAGCCACTGGGTTGATCCTATGGAGAATACGGAAAGGCCCAATATACCGCGATGCCAGTTTCAGTGAGGGAACACGGAGTCGGAGGTTACGAGATGACAGTCAGACCCTCTCCCCAAGCTGGTAGGAAGGCACAGGTAGGCATCGGCGGTCAGCATGGAGTCTGAACTTTTCACTGGCACGTCGCAAGGACTCTTGGAACGAAGATCACGGAGGCATTTTTTGAGGGACAAATGTGTCAGGCAACATGGATGGTTGGAAACCATAAAATTCACCATAAACTGGTACAATTGGGAAGCAGAATTGACAGTACTATTGTGAGCAAACTCCACCCAAGGTAAGAGGTCTGACCAGGCTTGGTTGGCTGTGGGTGATATGCCGAGGAGAAGGAAAGCTGAATTCTGAAAACTGTGCACAAAAGGCTCGACAAAGTCTGGACACAAACTGGCTATCCCTGTCCGAGATGATAACCTGGGGTAGCCCATGTAACCCAAAGATCTCCCGAGCCAAAATGGATGTTGGAGTGAATGGAGTTCTTTTGATGTAGGCAACTTCTTAACTGGAATAAAATGAGACATCTTCTAGAACCGCTCAACTACCACAAGAATAACTGTGTTGCCCTGGGAATTGGGTAACTCCACAATAAAATACATAGACAAGTGGGTCCAAGTCATCTCTCCATTATGTATGGGTTGTAGGAGGTCTACTGGAAGATGTCATGGTGTCTTACTCTGAGCACACACAGAACAAACGGCTACGAAGGCAGTTACATCAATGCGGAGACTAGGCCACCAGAATTGTTGAGAAATAGACAAGATGAGCTGATTCTTCCCTGGGTGACCAGCTGCCTTAGGAGAATGGTATGTCTGGAGCATATCAGTGCGGAGATTCTTGGGGACAAAACCGCGGTCACAAGGCTTTTCAGAAGGAGAATGGACCTGAGCAGCAAGAGTTCTGTTACCCAAAGGTGAAGTGAGACTCATGTGAATAGAGGCTAGAAGGCGATTTGGAGGCATCACAGGAGTAGGAACCAACTCCATCTTGGAGGAGGAGGAGAACTGTCCTAACAATGCATCAGCCCTTACAATGAGACTATGTAATTGAAGCTTGACAGAAAAAGAGCCCATCGTGCTCTTCTGGGAGACAAGCATTTAGCCTCAGACAAGAATGTGAGATTCTTATGATCAGTCAAAATGAGGACCAGCACAGTGGTACCCTCGAGTAGATGTCTCCATTCTTTCAGGAAGGTCTGTCTCTGAGACTGGAGTCAATGAGAATGGCAAACATGATTAACCTGTCTATGTCTCGGGCTGCTATCTCATTTTTAATGATATCCGAGAGACCATGAGACAAGGAGCCACGAGGGCCTCATTGTTCCAATCAACCTCTGCTGTCAGAGTACGGAATTCAATAGTGTAATCGGCATCAGTCCTCGTACTCTGTTTTATGGATATGAGGCTCTTGGCAGCAGAAGTGGAGCAAGCGGGAACGTCAAATACCCTTTTAAAGGAAGCCACAAACTCAGGGTAACTCAGGACAATGGGTTTTTGCATCTCTCATAGAGGGTTTGCTCAGACCAAGGCTCTATCAGGAAGCAAAGAAATAATGAAGCCTACTTTGCTTCTGTCTGTGGGGAATGCCTGGGACAGCATCTCAAAGTATATCCCAACCTGGTTAAGGAACCCTCTGCATTGAACTGGATCGCCCCCAAATTGCTCGGGAAGCAGAGCGGAACCAGACATACCTCTTACAGAGGTAATATTCAAGGTGGGTGCTTGCACAGAGACTGGAGCAGCAGCAGGGATGGCCTGCAAAACTAGTTGTACTGGAACAGCCACTGTGGGAGGGTGAAGGGGAGCGTCCGTAACGTTATGGCAAACCGATCCATGCGGTGATCCTACTCATTCAATCTGGAAAAAATATTACCATTCGGTAGATTGCCTGCATCTTCTGAATTCATGGGCTTCGCCTACTGTTAGGAAACATGAATCAGACTGAGACAGAATGCAGCAAAAATCACATCTTTTAATGTAATGGTAAAAAGGGTAGAAATCATCTTTCTTTAAGTGCCTCCTTATTGTGCATCTTGAAACATGTTTTCAGAGAGTCCTGAAGTTATTTGCGTGTTTTTCTTTGCATCCCATACAATTTTCCTGGCAGTTGTGGCTGAAATTTTAGTTGGTCTACCTGACCGTGGTTTGGTTTCAACAGAACTCCTTATTTTCCACTTCTTGATTAGAGTTTAAACACTACTGTTTGGCATTCTCAATTCCTTGGATATCTTTTTATATCCCTTTCCTGTTTTATACAGTTCAACTACCTTTTCCCCCAGATCCTTTGACAATTCTTTTGCTCTCCCCATGACTCAGAATCCAGAAACGTCAGTGCAGCACTGGATGACAGATGCAAGGGTCTGTCAGGAGTCCAGAAACTCATTGACCTGTTATACACACACACTAATTACAAGCAAACAGATCACAGGTGAGGATGGTTACCTTTAATAGCCATTCAAACCCCTCTGTGTCAACTTGTGTGCATATTATCTGGCCAAAATCACTAGGGTATGTAAACTTTTGATCAGGGTCATTTGGGTAGTTTCTGTTGTCATTATGATTTAAAAAGAGTAAACACAGTTGATTGATAATAAATGCCAATCACTAACCATGAGTGATGTGTTCTCATTCATATTCTCTGAAAAATGGCCAAGAAATCATAAATTCTGCCAGGGTATGTAAACTTATGAGCACAACTGTGTGTATATATATATATATATATATATATATATATATATATATTATATGTGTGTGTATAGAACTGTTTCTCCTAGTTTTATAATTTTATACAATTCCCAGACTGGGGTCTGGAGCCCAGAGGCTAACACGAGCTTTGGGAGGGGAAAAGCCTCTACTCCTGTGGGTGGGCCTTGTTGGAGCCCAGCAGGATGTGTGTGCAGGTGTACCCTTATAATCAGAGGCGACTCTAGGCTGTGTAAGGCCTTAGGCGAAACCTAGACATGAGGCCCTACTCATGCCCATAATAGGAAAAATAATTCAAGCGATAAAAAATTTACTTTATAAATTGCATATAATTAAGAGCAATCTCGGTGCTGGTGT
Organism: Glandirana rugosa; assembly: GCA_018402905.1. NCBI lineage: Eukaryota > Metazoa > Chordata > Amphibia > Anura > Ranidae > Glandirana > Glandirana rugosa. Next base: position 78,991 of record BLSH010420030.1, read on the forward strand.
CAAATTAGGTGGTTTGGAGGCCCCTGTGAGTGTTAGGCCTTAGGCAACCGCCTAATTTGCCTAATTAGAGAGCTGCCTCTGCATATAATCTAAGGCCTGGCAGCAGTTTATGGCTCCACCCTCCTCAGAAGTCTTTGAGGCTGCTATGGAGCAGCCAGATAGGAACCTGTCTGCACAGTGAGGGTTCAGACAGTGGGCCTAATCCTGAGGGCCAGATAAGCAGGGAGGTGCAAATGTGCAGATCAAGCACCGAATGGTACGGTTGTTGTATGAGAGCACAGGGGTGCTGTGAGGCCATCTGAGGGACCATTCCAGAGGTCTGAATCTGAGGCCTGAGCAGCGGTGCTGTGAAAGCAGGCCAGGAGGCTTAATGAAATGTATTTTAGTGTTTGAAGCAATGGTGGAAACCCCTGCAAGGGCAACGGTTTGTGTTTCCTTGAGCATTTACTTTTCAAATGAAAGTGGCCTATAAACCCTAAACCAGGACTACCAGGCTGGCGTGACCTCATTGGAACGCATTACACCTTGATATCACAAGATATATAATATAATGAACACATCACATATTTTCACCTATAATATATATTTAATATAATGAACACATGCTATATATTGTTCAGCTCTAATAGAATGTTCCATGATTGTGTTCTAATCTTTAGATTACAGTAAGTGAAAACTAATGATAGGTTTCTGCATCCAGGTGCCCAGCTAGCAATGTATCTGCTGACCAGCTAACAGTGGAAAGCAATGGAGTTGGCAATGAATCTCGGTTTGCTATGAAAGTCTTCCAGATTATCGGTTCTAACACCGTCTATCTTTACGCCGAAGTTGCACTCTGCACTGATAATTGTAACTCGGTAAGACTCAACATACACATAGAGGTGATCTGTGATTTCTGTGCCTGAAGAAGTAGTTTGGTATTCTTTAGCCATATGGGCAAACAGTCAGCTGCCCAATTGTCCCACTGGTCCCTCAAAGCCACAGACACTTTTTAGCCCTGGATGAGCTGCCACTAGCCTGAGGGTGCCAGATTCCGGGGTTAGGAAAAGCATTTATTGAAAGCGGTAGTAGGCTGCATTCACAGCTGAGCGACACGTCTTTGGACGTTTTTGAAGCGTGTTTTGTAGTGCGACGTTGCGCATTTGCAAGCGCCGATGTTGCGCTAATATGCGCGACTGATGCTTTTACATTGATAGAATGGCAATACAAAATTGGCCAGAAACGCCGGAATATGCCTGATTCACGCAACAAAAATACCTCCGGGAGTAGTTTGAGCTCCGGGCGTTTGGCTTCAGGCGTTTTTGAGTGGAGATGTGAACCATCTCCATAGAGAATCACAGATTTTTTCCCCTCCAGCGTTTTGTAGCTTCAGGGTTCAGGCTGCAGGCATATTTAACCACTTCCACACTGCCTACCGTATATTCACGCCGGCAGTGTGGACGTGTCCCGCGAATCGCCGTAAAAAGGCAGCGATCTGTGGGTGGCCGCTCGGGTGGACCTGATTTCCGCCGGCGAGCCGCGATGAGAGGCCACAGCCAATGAATGGGGAACCGCCGATGTAAAGATGATGGTTCCCCGCTCTGTTGGTGGAGGCTATTCTTGCCTAGAGACAGGTAAACATACATCTCTGGTAAGAGTTGCCATACTCAGAGTGTGGGGTGACACAGGATGCTATTTCAAGCTTTACACTTGGTGGAAGAATCCCTTCACTTCTCTTCAGAACACTATATCTATTAATTCATTTTTTATTTTGGTGGACTACCGATGAATTCTTGATTTTGTGATTTTTTGCACTTTTTGGACTTTTATGCACGGCACAAATTTGGTTCCTTGATCCTATTTGTTTTTGCTGTATTTGCATTGGTTTATATATGCTAAGTTTTTTTTACTTTTCATTAAGGAGTGTTATATATATATAGATTATTTTCAACATATATTTTTCACAAATTCTTATTATCACTTAGGGTAGCACAATTCTTTTTAATTTATTAGTTAGATAGATAGTTAGGTGTTATTTTGGGGTTTTCTGTGTTTCATTATCTTTTACTTGCTTGTTTATGTTTGCTGGTGTTTGGTGTTGGAAGTGTGCCATTTTCCTAATAAATATATACATATTTTCACTTAAACATCTGGTCCTGGTTCCTTTAAGTGCAGCCAACCAATCTGATCATCACTGCTGGATGCCTGCATATGGTATTCCTGACACCCCTCATGAAATCTGAAGGTCCTCCATGGGTCCTCAGGCTTGGCCCCCAACTCCAGGCATCAAGCACATGAAGCCCCAGGCTTCAGGCCTAATCACACAACTGCTCCAAGTACACCCACCCCAGGCCAGGATCTGAGTGGGTGAGACAAATAACTTGGCCTTCCCCATATATTTATAATCTCCCCCAGCATGAACCAGAGGACAGAGTACTGCAACTGGTTGGCTAGGAGAAGTATGAATATTCATAAATCAGTTTTATTGTAGTTTTCATGCTAATACCAGAGGCACCATTGACACTTACTGGCAGAAGGGAGAAACTACTGCTACACTGAATTTAAAGGAAAACCAAATGAACAAATATGTTAAAAAATATTAGGGCGCTGACCTATTTAGGTGATATAATATATTTACACGTTTCCTGCTTATTCAAAAAAATTGTGTATGAATTCAATCAGTGAACCACAAATAGCATGGACCATATGTGAAAAAATACCACAACCTATATCGTAAAAATCATAAAAAATAAAATATAAATTATCAGTCCATAAATCTAGTATCATACAAAGTGACCTTATGGAAAATTAATGTATCAAAATATATAAAAAAATTGTCTTTCAAACAATATGATTCCAACCACCAGTGAAATGTGTGTCAATGAAAAAATTAAAAAATTAAAAAATTATTATGTATGAAATATAAAAATTAATAAAAAGAAAAAAATATATAAAATAAAGTACAAAGTCTCAAATTTGATAGGTGTTAATTCCAACCACCAGTGCTTGAGGGACTTGACAAACTATTTCACCCCACAGTGGACCACCGACATACAGCCTCTCTATATGCGCTCACCAGAATTCTTTAGCCCCCATGGGACCACACAGCATAGGGAGATCGCTCCGTGCCAATAAATTCAATGGGCAAAATTATGCTAATTTTCTGGATGTAATTCCTCTGATTTGCACACCACCACAGCTTGATAAAGCGTCCTCCTCTGGGGTAGCTCAAATCATAAAACCAAAGAAGCCACAATAGTGTAATACCGTTTTTTTAATAAAAATAAAATTCCTAAAAAACCCAGCAATGGTTATGCTCACATTCAATAAGAATTTACAAACGCACGTTTTGAATGGAGTTAGAGGAGGGCGCAGATTCGGCCAGAGCCAGGACGGGTGAGATACAAGAGATATCCCCAATGCAGGATCCCAAACTGCATTCTTAATTTGAAAGAGGCGTTTGTAACTTCTTATTGAATGTGAGCATAGGTCAATAGGCTTAGAGAGACTGAAACCAATGTGGAGGGGAAATGTAAACGATTCCAGGGAAGTCTCACCATTGGAGCGATGAAAGAACCTGGTGTGCCCGCATTCTCCACTGTTTCCATTTTTGGGATAAAAAAGATAGAGGAACATGAAGTGGACGGTGTGACTTTGGCATAGCTGGGGTGTTTCTTGGATACAATTTGCATTTCCTTCATCAATTTCACTTGTCTGGAATTTCTCTTGCATTACTTTTATTTCCTTTACAGACCTGCAGCCCTCAATCTATAACAGTGACTACCTGGCCAATTGCAGGAAATGCTAGTATCTTTTTGGATGCAGGTAAGTCATCTCATGCTCACAGTTTTGATACAGTAATGTTCTGTGTTCCTTTAGCCAACTCCAGACAAAACACTTTTTTTCGTGGATATTGTGGGAAAAGGGTTAAAACGCATGTCAAATGCTAACTGCTGTCTTTTTTTCCCTTTTGGAGGGATTTTCCCTCACTTCCTGTTCTGTCACCTGACCAGGAAGTAAAGAGAAACGTCCCAGAGGGGACAAAGCAATAAAAACTTGTAGAGGTTCTAACCCTTCACTGGTCTAATAAAAAATGTTTTCTTGTCCTGCGTGCCCCATATATTTAACAGACCAATAAGGCGGCACATTGTCCATTGTTAGGGATTATTGTCAGGGCTTACAAACACTTTAATGTCTACAGTGATCACTACACAATTTCAGCCTACAGTGAATAAGAATATTGTATGAGATATCCAAAAGAATGGACTTTTTCTCCATGAAATTTTCTCTAGAATGTTTTTCTGTCTATCCAGCTGCTGTGCCTGTACTCTGTGGAAGTGATTCCTGTGCTGATGATGAGTATTGTGTCAGTGCTACTAATGCCTGCCAGTGCAATACAACCCTCTACAAAAATACAGGTATGGAATGCTATAATACAGTGGTCAGAATGGGTCTTGTGCTTTCTAAAACCAAATATTGCATTTTCCTATAAACCATATGAAGTGCATGTAACATACATCAATGTAAGGAGGCACTGCACTGACCACCAATGTAAAGGGGCACTACGCTGATTATCAATGTAAGGGGCACTACACTGACCATCAATGTAAGGGGCACTACACTGACCATCAATGTAAGGGGGGCACTACACTGACCATCAATGTAAGGGGCACTACACTGACCATCAATTTAAGGGGGCACTACACTGACCATCAATGTAAGGGGCACTACACTGACCATCAATGTAAGGGGGCACTACACTGACCATCAATTTAAGGGGGCACTACACTGACCATCAATGTAAGGGGCACTACACTGACCATCAATGTAAGGGGGCACTACACTGACCATCAATTTAAGGAGGCACTACACTGACCATCAATGTAAGGAGGCACTACACTGACCATCAATGTAAGGGGAACTACACTGACCATCAATGTAAGGGGGCACTACACTGACCATCAATGTAATGGGAACTACACTGACCATCAATCTAAGGAGGCACTACACTGACCATCAATATAAGGAGGCACTACACTGACCATCAATGTAAGGGGTCACTACATTAACCATCAATGTAAGGGGAACTACACTGACCATCAATATAAGGAGGCACTACACTGGCCATCAATGTAAGGGGGCACTACACTGACCATCAATGTAAGGAGGCACTACACTGACCATCAATGTAAGGAGGCACTACACTGACCATCAATGTAAGGGGAACTACACTGACCATCAATGTAAGGGGGCACTACACTGACCATCAATGTAAGGGGGCACTACACTGACCATCAATGTAAGGGGGCACTACACTGACCATCAATGTAAGGGGAACTACACTGACAATCAATATAAGGGGACACTACACTGACCATCAATGTAAGGGGGCACTACACTGACCATCAATATAAGGGGGCACTACACTGACCATCATTGTAAGGGGGCACTACACTGACCACCAATGTAAGGAGGACTACATTGACCACCAACAGTGTACTGTATGTAAAGTGGAAGTTTAATTGGACTTTAACTCTTTGACTCTATTGCAGCTTTCTTCCCAGTCCCTGATCATTCTTGCCACCCTAAGTGGGTATATATAGAAAACCCCTATATTGTATAATGGGCATCAATCACATCACCGTCATAGCTCAGAAATGATGAATGAATTTACTCTTTTTTCAGGAAGTCTTCCATCTCCAAATCTTACTTGTACTGGAGCAAAGTTCAATATACAAATGTCAAAATGTTGGTTGGAAGCAAACGCTTATAATACGTCCAATATGAGGCTCAACAGCATCAATTCCGAGTGTCTTGCAGTAAATCAGATTGTGGCTGGAACATCGGAAATGACCATTTATCGTCCATTGATAACCTCTGACTGTAACACTGAAGCTATGGTAAGTACTCCTGACACCGTCTGACTGTTTGTTATACAAGAGAAGTAAAAACCAATGGCGGCTGGGTATATATTTTTTGGGGGGGGGCGGCACACAGCCACCCCTCCCCCTGGTCGGTCGGGTCACCCGCAACCCACCCCCATCCATTGCGGGTTGGTCGGGTCCGCTACACACATCAACTCTCAGGACTTGCTGCCTGATTGGCTGGGAGGAGAATCCGTGTGACAATAGCAAATATTCATTCTCTATTGTCACACAACTGGGTGGGCTTTGTGCTCCCTGAGCCCACCCTTTATTGAAGCCTATTAGAGCCTCTGGCTCTAATCATGTGCTTCAACCCCCCCCCCCCCAATTGGAATCCATGGTCCCATGCCCTGCATGTAGATTAGGAAGCCGGGTGCATGGATAGGGGGGGCGGCGCCCCTGCACCCCTAGTGGATGGGCCATCCCTGGTGACAACAGATACATTAAAGTATGTATAGACAAAAATGTTATATTTTAGGATTATTTTAGGATTTAAATTGTCAAGTCTTTATTTGTGCCTTTGTTCTAAGAAGAGTGTTTTATCCTCCATTATTTTTTTAAAAATACATTTAGCAAGAAGTGAAAACTTTTTGTTACATGCCCCAGGCTCAGCAGAGCACATTAAAGTAGCAATAAAGCCTAAGTGTTTTTGCATTCACAGCATGACAAAAACGCCCCGATATATTTACAGCCCGTCCCGCCTTCCAACACTTACCTGGTGTCGCTTGTCACTTCCACCGGGTCCTCCAAGTCTGCACCATTCCCTTAACTTCCTAGTTGTAGATGAGATAATGAGGGAAAGGGAGTGATTGGTTTCTGCAGGTGCCTGGTAGGAGGGGCTAGGGACATGGCTTGTTGGGCACTTTGTATTTAAATGGACACACAGCCCCAGGCAAGGGTGCACATACATGGATGTCTCCTTAGCAGCCGGCTAGTTTACGGAGACACCCATAAGGAGGAGCTGCAATCCAGGCAGATATAAAAGACACAAACAACACAGCTCTTATTTCATTAAAGGATAGATATATATATATATATTTTTTTATAAAAGCAGTATAAGTACCTGGATGTGACATCCTTTCATCCTCTTGCAGTCCCTTTAAAGCAGAACTCTGGGAGAAGGAGAAGCAGCTCAAGGAGCCAGTTAGTTCATGTGCTGACAAGGAGCATGTTAATAGGAGGGGCGAGCAGAGTGACAAACTGATATCAGTCCTCTGCTTCTCTTTTTACTGTACAGTCATGGGCTGGGGGTGTATCCAGGATGACCTGGTCTCAGAGGAAGTAGGTTGTATAATGCTGACCACCAGACTGAGGACATCTATTAGTAAAAAGTACTGCTGGGGAGAGCTCTGGATTAAAGCTGAATATTGGAGCAAAAGATGCTTTTTTATTTTATCTTTTGATTAGTTATTCATATTTATTTGGTTGTTTTTGGTTGGGGTTCTGCTTTAACAAAACGGGAGACTCTCTTTTTAACTGGTCAGAGAATACACTGACTTTAATAGTAAAAAATTGCTAATGTGCAGTTTACTGTATGGTGATAAGTTTAAGTTTGCCAAACCTGATTAATGACTTATGTGCTTCCTCTCTCTACAGATAAATTCAGGCCATGTCACATACACAAATCAGCTGTATATTTTTGCTCAGACATTTCCAATTCGAAAACGAAATGATGTTGTTCTGAATATTTCCTGCTCTTACCCGCTGCATATGAATGCCAGTCTTAATGTGACTCTGCACCCAATAATTGGGTAATTATTATTACATAATATTTGTCTTTGAGAAATCCATGCTGGCCATCTCTTATGATATTCGATTCCATCACTTACTCGTGCATATGTTTTTTTAGCAAACCTTTTCTCTACAATAGACTTTAAACATAAAGGTCTGTAGAACCTTAATCCTTTTTTTTTAAATGGCAACACATTGACCTTGTGCCAAGCCAGGGGCGTAACGATAGGGGTTGCAGGGGTTGCAATTGCAACCGGGCCCCATGGTCCAGGGGGCCCATGTGCCTCCCTTGTACACCTGAATATGAGGGATGGTGGGGGTGGCATTTAGAGGACCCAATCTCCTCCATTTTTCTCTATCCAGTTTACTTGTCTTCTGCTGTTCCCAGGGTCCCTGTGTGCTTCCCTGGCCCCCCTGGGGCCTGCTGCAGAACTTGTGAAAGGGCCCCACTGCAGTACCGTAATAAAAGGACCCACGGTAGGAGTAAAGGGCCCTAGGATCAGTGGGAAGAGGGAAGGGCCCTGGCCAGGGGTCAGGGGGCCCTTCATAATTTCTTGCACCGGGGCCCTGAAGGTTCTAGTTACGCCTCTGTGCCAAGCCTTGAAAAATTAAAAACAAAAGCTTAGATATAACTGAGCTCAACTCTCTGAGGATACATGGGTGTACGCACTGTATATTATTAAAGAAAATCTCATAAGGTTGTCTAGCATGGCAGCATTACACAACCCTAAAGAATCCAAAAAAAGAAAATCATATAGAAAAATATACATTAACTATTTAATAGAGAGAACAGGTTAAGTGTTGGGTTAAACCCCAAAGTTGGGTTAAACCCTTTCTGACAAGCCTTAATAAATTAGAAACAAAAGCTACATATAGCTGAGCGCAACTCTCTGAGGATACATGGGTGTAAGAAAGCCTAGGCAAGTGTTTTCCAATGACCCTGTCAAATAGAGAAGAAATTATCCTGCAGGAGAAGAGTTTTTATGACCTGTGTCCTCTTCCTTCCCTCCACTTCAGAGCTGAAGTCTTCACAACACTCTTTGAAAATCAGGGCTTTATTGGGTTCCCTGCCACGGTGCCAAATGCTTTACAGCGATCCTATTAAATCGAAAAGAAAAGTGATTATGACCTGTGACTCCCACCTTCCCTCTGTTCCAGTGCCGCAGCCCATGAAATTCTTTGGCATTCACTATTTCAGTGTCTCCAACCACGCTGCGTGGTTCCTTCCTCCAACACCTACTACACTCCTGCAGTGACATTGAGGTCACCTTCTGGTTCCATGCCATGTGTTGGGAGGTGCAGGCATCTGACACTTAGTGAATATTGAAGAGCCTGGTGGAGGCTGCAGCACTGGAATACAGGAAAGGTAGGAGACATAGGCCACCTGAGAGGTGAGCATGAAAGCTCTTCTATTGTAAAAAATGTTTCTTCTCAATTTTATTTTCACCTTAAAATGGTCCCCTTAAATATTTTTTGTTTAGTCTGTTTCTTATTCATTTTAAACTCTTGTGGTGCAATTGAAATTGTGTAGGTACCATCCTCATTTTTCACATGAGCTTCACTGCTATCAATCTTATACACAGAGCTGAAGAAGATATCTAATATGTGCAAATATTTCAGTTCTGCATACACTCTGTATAATAACATAGATGCATGGCCACATACCTAAAAGGGTTTCTAGGCAGGGGAGGGCTGGCAGCCGTACGCCTGGGGGGCAAGTCCAGTCAAGCAGCCCATTGAACCACCAAATCAGCTCACCATCCATGCCCACCCAATGGGCCTAGCGGGATCCATGGTAGGGCCGGCCCTGGGCGACCCCCCCTTTGCCTGCAGTTAGTTGGTGGCTGCGCCCCTGGGCCCTATTTCCTTCCTCCACAAGAAAAAAAAGTGTGAGCGCTCAGCAGCCATCGGCCATTTCAAATGTAAGTTAGGGTGGCCTGGGGGGCAATTGCCACCCTACCCCCTGGGCCAGCCCTCCCCTGTTTCTAGGTAGGTAAACTTTGTTTTTTTTTTTCCAGGACCTCAGTAATAAATGGCCCTACAGCAAATGCAATTTATTCAGTCTACATGATAGCCTATAAAGATAGTCAATTTATGACCCAGCTCTCCAACTCCGACACCCTGAAAGTGGCAGATACCATTTACATTTCAGTTGTCATACCAGGCCTGGATGCCAAAACCTTTAAACTCAAAGTGGTGAATATTTATGCCTTGCCTACCAACTCAAGCTCTATCAAGTACTATCTTCTTCAGAACGGGTAAGTACACCGTACACTGGGTAGTAATTCTTTGCACACTTTGACTACCGAAATAATTCAATAAATACCCAGAACAGTATACCACATTAGGAGGGACATGGCTGGAGTGCTGGCATGAACTGATCTGATCTAAACCGATCTGGACAAAAGCCCATCTCACTGGGCTTCTTTCTGGCAACCCAATCATGCAGCTTATTTTTATTCAAGTATTGTAGTACTGTGCTCCTCAACCACTTCAGCCCCGGAAGGATTTCCCCCTTTATGACCAGAGCACTTTTTGCAATTCGGCGCTGCGTCGCTTTAACTGACAATTGCATGGTCGTGCGACTTTGTACCCAAAAACAAATTGACGTCCGTTTTTTCCCAAAATAGAGATTTCTTTTGGTGGTATTTGATAACCACTGCGTCACTTCTGATCACCGCTATAAACAAAAAAAAACAATATTTCTAGCTTTTTGCTAGAATACAAATCCAAAAAAAAATTATAAAAAAACAAATTTATTCATCAGTTTAGGCCGATACAGTATCTCACAAAAGTAAGTACACCCCTCACATTTTTATAAATATTTGATTATATCTTTTTTCGTGTGACAACACTGAAGAAATGACACTGCTACAATGTAAAGTAGTGAGTGTACAGCTTGTATAGCAGTGTAAATTTGCTGTCCCATCATAATAACAACACACAGCCATTAATGTCTAAACCACTGGCAACAAAAGTGAGTACACCCCTAAGTGCAAATGTCCAAATTGGGCCCAAAGTGACAATATTTTGTGTGGCCACCATTATTTTCCAGCACTGCCTTAACCCTCTTGGGCATGGAGTTCACCAGAGCTTCACAGGTTGCTACTGGAGTCCTCTTCCACTCCTCCATGATGACATCACGGAGCTGGTGGATGTTATAGACCTTGCGCTCCTCCACCTTCCGTTTGAGGATGCCCCACAGATGCCCAATAGGGTTTAGGTCTGGAGACATGCTTGGCCAGTCCATCACCTTTACCCTCAGCTTCTTTAGCAAGGCAATGGCCATCTTGGAGGTGTGTTTGGGGTCGTTATGTTGGAATACTGCCCTGCGGCCCAGTCTCTGAAGGGAGGGGATCATGCTCTGCTTCAGTATGTCACAGTACATGTTGGCATTCATGGTTCCCTCAATGAACTGTAGCTCCCCAGTGCCGGCAGCACTCATGCAGCCCCAGATTATGACACTCCCACCACCTTGCTTGACTGTAGGCAAGACACACTTGTCTTTGTACTCCTCACCTGATTGCTGCCACTCACGCCTGACACCATCTGAACCAAATAAGTTTATTATGATAATGTCAAATAAACCCACGCTAGGATGATATTATGTATTGTGGGAGTGCTGCCTTCCAGGGATTCCCTCCTTGGAGGAAAAAGGATATTGAACTGATATATACAGGAATGGCGCTGTCTCAAATGAACTAGGAAAATCAAACCATCTATAACATATATGTAGGAAAAAGGATCCATAGACGTCCTCCCAGAATAACGCAACCGCCCTGTGGACGTCTTTTGTCTATAGGGCGGTTGGGAAGTGGTTAAATAGCCACAAATGTGGGAAATTAACCTTTAAATACCGCTCTAACCTGTGTGTGTCACCTTGTGTGTCTGTGCCAATGCCAAACATTCCAGGGGATGGAAAGTTTTCATCAGGGCCATTTGGGGGATTTCTGTTATTATGAAGCCAAACAACTATGTGATAATAAATGGCTCCATAAGATAATTATCATTAAATAAAAGATAGTTTACAGTATTGTCATGATCAGCCATATTTTCAATATTAATGCCAAAATTTCATGATTTTTGCCAAAGTATGCAAACTTTTGACAACTGTATATAGATGCACACTAGTGTAGCAATAATACAAGTTTTATAGAAGAAGAGATTAATACGTGCATACATCCAATGTACAAACAGGTAAAATCAACAAAGGGCTGGTAGGAGTCCTGGTGGAAATATGCACATATACCCGGGTATATTTAGTTATTACTGGAGACACCTGCAGGTGAATGTTGCAGCAAAGTTTGTTGCAGGGGAGTGCATTTTTTTTTGTCAAAGAGTTGAAGACAAGATCAGCAGTGATGGGGAGATTCTCCAACTGTTATCCAACCAGCCTGGAATGCAGCTTCTCACCGGCAGAAATTGTGGTGTGGCACCAAAACTCAGAGTTGCCTATCTACTCTGCCCCTTGGTCCCTAGTAGTTTCTAATTTGACATGCAACCGGATCTCTAACTGCCAGCAGTGGCCATCAGATGCCTATCCTGACTCTAGCCAATGCTGGTTATGAAGCCCTGAGCTAAAACTAGAGATAATATCCCAGGCCAGAAGGGACAGGGTAAACTGCAATAGCAGGATCTACATACAGATTCTACTGCAATAAACAGGTTCACCTACTAATATACCGGAAGGTGATCGCTACATGCATACAGTAGCACATGCCTAACTATCTGATACTGTGCATGTGAGATAACAACAAGAGGACAGATATACTCTGTCACAAGGATTTAGCTACACACACAAGAAGCTATGGGCAGCTGCAGTTAGACTATTAGAACATAGGAATACTTACATAATAGTCTCTTCTTGCCTCGATTTAGCAGCATGGACAAGATATGTGACTGAGACTTTCTCTCTCTCCACTTCTTCCTTTTGGGTTTCAAAGCCAACCTCCCAAAGAAAGGAAGTGCCAATACATAATTATGCATAACACTGTGATATTAGCAACTAACCGTAGAGGGCAGAAGTTCCCTCCACATGCCATGTATTGTTCAGCTATAATCAATATTGTTCTTAAAATAATGAATGCATGCCATATGTTGTTCAGCTTTAATTTATATATTATATAATGAACACACTCCGTATATTGTTCAGTATAGTATGTACCAGTATTGTGTTCCAATCTTAAGATTACAGTGACTGAAAACTGATAAAAGGTTTCTGCATCCAGGTGCCCAGCTAGTGATGTATCTGCTGACCAGCTAACAGTGGGAAGCAATGGAGACGGCAGTGAAGCTCGGTTTGCTATGAAAGTTTTCCAGATTGCAAATTCTAACACCGTCTATCTCTATGCCGAAGTTGTACTCTGCACTAGTAATTGTAACTCGGTAAGACTCAACATACACATAGAGGATGCTCTGTCATTTCTGTGCCTGAAAGAGCAGTCGGGGCTTCTTCAGCCATATGGGCAAACAGCATACCTCCCAACATTTTGAGACGGGAATGAGGGACACCTACTAGCAAAAGTATGTAGGCATAGGACACACCCCCTGTCATACGCCCTTAAAGGAGAATTATATAAAAAAAAAAGGTTAATTAAATCCACAAGGGCCACTAGTTTCCTTTATATTGGCCTTTAAAATTTACAAATGCTGCAATTTAGAAACTGGGTGAAAGGTTTAGCACTGGGAAACCCTTTTTGAAAGATAAAAAGTGCATTTTATAATCAACGATATAGATCAGACCAAAATTTGGGACATAGGGACTTTGCTCCAAATCAGGGACAGTCCCTCAAAATCAGAGACAGTTGGCAGCTATGAAACAGTCAGCTGCCCTGGAGCACTCAAAGCCCTAGGCACATTCTCAATGGAGGCTAAGGGGCTGTAGATTTTAATACCCAGGATTCCCTGTACCACAGGGGAGGAAAGATCAGAATTTTTCCAGGGCAAATGAGAAGAGGTCTGGGCAGTGCTGCGCAGGGATAGAAAGAGTGCAGACCTGTGCTATTTGTGTCTGCTCTCCCACTAAAAAAAGAGAGGGAGAGAACTGGTGAGAGGTGAGCCAGAGTCACTGAGGAACCTATGAGGATCAGGTTCCCAATTGCTGGGCCGGATCCATTCAGATTTTGCAGCCATTTGTGTCTACAACAAAGCTGAGAGACTGATCCACAAAGAGTCACTGTGTCTTGGTACAAGAGCTAGAAGACCTGTGTGTCTACAGCCAGGGAGGACCTGACCATGAAGACCGAGCCTTGTGGGATTATCGACCACCAAGCGTATGGGACTGGAATAGGTTGCATGCCAATAGTGGTGAGCAGGAAAACCAGGCCTAATTTCTAGAGTTGAGTGAACCCGAACTGTAAAGTTTGGGTCCGTACCAAACTTTGGGGTGTCTGTGACCCGGACCCGGACATTTGAAAAAAAGTTTGGGTTCGAGTTCTGGGTTCAGGTATTTGATCACGCATGTTGAATAGCTGCAGGGCAGCCAATCAACAAGCGTTTCACTAGTTTGCCCTTAGAAGCCATCACAGTCATGCCTACTAATGGCATGGCTGTGATTGGCCAGTGCATCATGTGACCCAGCCTCTTTATAAGCTGGAGTCACTTAGTGCTGCATGTCACATGCTCTCTGGCTAGTGTAGGGAGAGGATGCTGCCCGCGCTGTGAGGGACAGATTGCAGATACAATAACATCTCATCGATCTGATTGTGGACTAGGTAGAGATTACTACCACTACTGCTTTGAGGGACAGATTGCAGATCTCATCCTGCATTACAGAACGATCTGATTGTGGACTAGGTAGAGATTACTACTACTACTGCTTTTAGGGACAGATTGCAAATCTAATAACATCTCATCCTGCATTACAGAACGATCTGACTGGACTAGGTAGAGTCTACTGCTTAGAGGGACAGATTATTGTTCTAAAATCATCTCCTAGTTCTATAGTGTCAGGTTCCTGCTGTTGCTGTAAGGGACAGATTATTGTTCAAAAATCATCGCCTACTCCTATAGGGTCAGGTTCCTGCTGTTGCTGTAAGGGACAGATTATTGTTCTAAAATCATCGCCTACTCCTATAGGGTCAGGTTCCTGCTGTTGCTGTAAGGACAGATTATTGTTCTAAAATCATCGCCTACTCCTATAGGGAGAGGTTCCTGCTGTTGCTGTAAGGGACAGATTATTGTTCTAAAATCATCACCTACACTGCCACGGTCACGGCCTAGTCAACCTCTAGGCTCCTACTCCACATCCACTCCCCCTTGCCATTTTTATTTGATTTTTTTGTTTCAATAGTGTTTATTCAAGAAATAGATGATAACATATACAAGAATAATATATCATTCAGCGGTGTAGTTATCAGACATTGTTGATAATGTTAACAATTCAGATTAATACAGTATATAAAGTAAATTAGGTCTACAGTTAGTAAACTATCAGTGTGGATAAGTCATTCCTATTAAATTCGTTAATGGGTGTTATTATAGTATTTACCTGTAAAGATTGTCAGAGAATCCTGGGGGTTTCTTACACATAATACACAATTACCACGAAATAAT
>BLSH010420030.1:94188-110947 GCA_018402905.1 Glandirana rugosa
CTTATAAAGTACCATTAACACATAATAAAGCACCATTAACACATAATACACATTCTTTGGGGGTCCTAAGAGACTGTTAGAAATGTCCATTTATGATATTATTGTGGGTAATTGCTTAAATTATCCTTACTGAATAGGTGTGACTATCAAATGATTGACATCTGGATTAAATGAAATATATGACATAAGTTCCTGCTGTTGCTGTAAGGGACAGATTATTGTTCTAAAATCATCACCTACACTGCCACGGTCACGGCCTAGTCAACCTCTAGGCTCCTACTCCACATCCACTCCCCCTTGCCATTTTTATTTGATTTTTTTGTTTCAATAGTGTTTATTCAAGAAATAGATGATAACATATACAAGAATAATATATCATTCAGCGGTGTAGTTATCAGACATTGTTGATAATGTTAACAATTCAGATTAATACAGTATATAAAGTAAATTAGGTCTACAGTTAGTAAACTATCAGTGTGGATAAGTCATTCCTATTAAATTCGTTAATGGGTGTTATTATAGTATTTACCTGTAAAGATTGTCAGAGAATCCTGGGGGTTTCTTACACATAATACACAATTACCACGAAATAATACACAATTACCATGAAATATTCGGTCTTTATTTGATTTTAAGTTATTTTCCCTATCCCCATTTTTTGTAGGGCACTTGTCCTACTCTTACCCCCATTTTACCTCCTTTTGCTGCCCTCTAGCACTTGCCAGGACTTTTTTACAGCCATTTTTGTACTGAAAAGTTTGGGTCCCCATTGACTTCAATGGGGTTCGGGTTCCAGGGTCAAGTTCGGTACCGAGCCCGAACTTTTTCGCGAAGTTTGGCCGGACCCGCCAAATCCGAAAATCCAGGTGTTCGCTCAACTCTACTAATTTCTTATTTCATACAGTTAATGCCAATAGAGATTGCCCTTACTTAACAGATCATCAGCCACCCCTTGTGTGCATCCCCTACAGAAGAGCCTCAATGAAAGCGGACTAACACAGACAATTAGGGGCCAGGGTCTTTGCAGTCAATTCTAAGGGCTTTTTCTGTCATTCATGTTTTCATGGTTGATATTGTTCTAATTAATGCTGCATATACTGGTTAAATGGGGTTTAGCCTTATTGCGATATAAGTCAGTGGTCGTAGGTGAGGCTAACGTTTCCATCAGTTAACCCAACGTAATCTTTGACCTGTTTATTGGTATGTGTATTGCGTTAATTCTACTGTGCTATAAAATACTTACTTTACCTATTATCTGTTGCATGTGGCCTATTTTCTGTGAACTATTATAGTGGTAATACACTGATGCTTACGTTACACAAGTGTGAGTAGCCTTCGGTCTATAACCACGTTTGTACCAAGTGGCTCCTCCATGGGTAGCGCTACATTGAGATACCAGCAGCACCAGGATTCACAGTTCTGCCCATCTGTTGCAGCCATAGCAAAGACTAGGGATGAGCTTGGGTTGAGTCCAAACTGAAGCTCATCCCTATCCATTGATGGTTTCATGGTCATCCCCAACAATGACAATTGAGGGTTTTTATGGTCATCCCCAACAAAGACAATTCATGGTTTCATGTTCATTCCTAACAAAGACAATTCATGGTTTCATGCTGCCCTCTACAATGTAGAATACATAGGAAATTTGGAAATATAGATTCAAGAGTCTAAAATCAATGTGGAAGGAAAAATGTAAACTATTCCAGGGAAGTCTCACCATTGGAGTGATGAAGGGACTTGGTGCGCCCGCATCCTCCACTGTTTCCATTGTGGGGATAACACAGATAAAAAGGACATGAAGGGGACGGTGGGACTTTAGCATAGCTGGGGTGTTTCTTGGATATAATTTGCATTTCCTTCATCAATTTCACTTGTCTGGAATTTTTGTTGAATTGTTTTGATTTCCTTACAGACCTGCAGCCCTCAATCCAAATCAGAGGATTCCCAGGACATTGCAGGAAGAGTCAGTATCTTTTTGGATGCAGGCAAGTCATCTCATGGTTCACAGCTTTGTTGCAGTAATGTTCCGTGTTCCTTCAGTCATGTATATTAAAGCCCAACTCCAGACAAAACATTTTTTCTTTTTTGTTTTGGACAATTTGGGAAAAGAGTTAAAGCATCTGTCAAGTATTAACTGCTGCCTTTGGTGGGGACTTTGCCTCACTTCCTGTTCTGTCTGACACCTCTCACCTGACCAGGAAGTAAGGAGAAATATCCCAGAGGGGACAGAGCAATAAAAACCTGCAGAGGTTCTAACCCTTCACCGTTCTAAGTAAAAAATGTCTTCATTGCTCCAGACATCCCATATATTGAACCTAATGCAGACCGACTCACGTACATATACTGCGGCAGGGTGGCTGCTCTGTGCACAATCATGTACCTGTATGTGATTCTGCACTTCTGGGTCTGGGGCGTGCATGTATCCGCTGGGACCCATTGATCGTTCGAGGCACAGGCAGAATGACGATCTGCCTATGTAAACAAGGCAGATCGCCGTTCTGTGACAAGGCAAGGTAGAGATCCTGTGTTTCTGCTAAGCAGAAACATGGATCTCTGCCTCCCCACAGTACAAGCACCTCCCAAGAACAATGGGGTAGCCCCTTGAAGTCGCACATCTAAGTGTCTAGGAGTGGTGAGTAGACTGGCAACCACAGCCTGGACTCCAACCAGGCCACACCCCAACGCGTTTCACTCTACCCCCGGAGCTTAGTTATGGGGACTACAAGCCCCTCCCACACAATTAGTAAGCACTGCCTAGGAACACATTTAACCCTTTGATCGCCCCTGATGTTAACCCCTTCCCAGTCAGTGTCATTAGTACAGTGACAGTGCATATTGTTTAGCACTGATCACTGTATTGGTGTCACTAGTTCCTAAAAAGTGTCAGTTAGGAGTCCGATTTGTCCACCACAATGTCGCAGTCCCGCTATAAGTCACTGATTGCTGCCATTACTAGTAAAAAAAAATAACAAGAAGAAGAAATCCATAAATATATCCCATGGTTGGTAGACATTTTAACCTTTGTGCAAACCAACCCATATACACTTATTGGAATTTTATTTTACCAAAATTATGTAGCAGAATACACATTGGAATAAATTGATGAAGAAATTAGATTTTTTTTTAATTGGGCATTTATTATAGCCGAAAGTAAAAAATATTGTTGTTTTTTTTTCAGAATTGTCACTCTTTTTTTGTTTATAGCACAAAAAATAAAAATCACAGAGGTGATCAAATACCACCAAAAGAAAGCTCTATTTGTGGGAAAAAAGGACATACATTTTATTTGGGTACGACATCGCACGACTGCGCAATTGTCAGTTAAAGTACCGATGTGCCGTATAGCAAAAAATGCTCTGGTCATGATGGGGGGTAAATCTTCTGGAGCTGAATTGATTAACAGACTAAAAAGGCAGCAAAGTGCCCATTGTTATATTAATTTCAGAGATTACAAACGCTTTACCTTCTACAGTGATCACTACACAATTATTTAGCCTACAGTGAATGTGAATATCATACAATATATCCAGAAGAATGACTATCAGTCCGGTTGAGGTCTCCAATTAACAGATATGTTTCTCTTTATTTCTAGCCAATTATGATTACAATTTTGGAATCAGTTCTGTTAGCGGTAAGTAAATTCTTACATTGAGAAGTTTAATGGTTTAAATTGGCGTAACTAAACATGTTCAACCCATTCACAGCAACAATACCCTTTTATGCGGGGGCAGGGCAGGGGGACCTCAAGATCCTGCTGTGCATATGTGTCTCTGTCTTGTTCTAGGGATTGCCCCATTGGAGCCCACAGAAGTGTAACTGAGCTGTCTCTGACAGCTCATGGTGAACTACCAGCAATCAGGGGTTGGTAGGATGGGCTCCCTTTTGATGTCAGCACTGATCATCCAATCACAGTGCCACATGATTGGGAGACCCTGATACCGGCCTTGACCATCGGAGCCCATTTAAAGCACCGATGTAAAGGGGTTAAAGCTGAACTCCAGCAAATACACAATTAAAAAAAGCTAAAAGCCCTGAGACTTAAGCCTCCTACACATGGGACGACGATCGTACGTACGATCGTCGCAAATCGTATGTTGGATAATGTAACTTGCATACTGACTGCACTACACGATCGTACGACCACAGAAAGAACGTTCAGGTGCATGTAATTAGCATCCGGCCGTTCCTGACTTCTGAGCATGCGTGTTTTGCACAATACAACTTGTTGTACCAACTGCTCTGTACACACGATACAACGGTCGTATGAGAGCTTGTTGGTACGACCAAGTTTTCTAGTCTGCTCATACAACTCCCTTGTACGACCGTCGTATGTTCGACTGTTCTAATCGCGCATACAAACGATCAATATCGCATACAACGGTCGTTAGTACGACCTGTTGCATACGATCGTCGTCCCGTGAGTACGAGGCTTTACACAGCTCTGCCAGGAAGATAACACCACTTACAGTTACAGTTAAAAATACAGTGGTGGCCTATCCCCACCCCAAGTCTGCTGAAGGATCAGTAGCACACGGATTAGGTCATCTTCCTGTTCACTCTGCTCTGTCCTTCTATCAGCATGTTCATTGTTAACACAATTTCATGCAGCACACATGATTGGTACAGTCCTTAGTTTCTTCCTTATACGCCCCAGCCCTGCTGTACAGGAACAGCAAGAAGCCGAAAACCAGTTCATATTTAGGTACTTACACTGCTCCCTTTAATTAAATTTAAAATTAAATTAAATTTAAAATTAAATAAAAAATTAAATTCAATTTAAAATTAAATTAAAGTTAAAATTAAATTTAGCATTCATTTAAATTAAAAAAAAAAGAAAAATACCATTTCGATCAATGTGTCCCACAAGACAGAGCTGCATTAATTAATTTACATTTCATTGTTTTTAAATCCCCCTGGAGTTTAGCTTGAACAAAAATCTCTAATTGTTTATGAAGGGTAATAATATTGTAATAATTATTATAATAATAATATTGTAATAAATAATAATAATAAATATTGTCTCCTTTTGAGCCTTTGCGGATTCCTGTTACTGGTCACAAAATAATAAATTCCCCCATAGAGACATTTAAAATTTCCTAGTTTGCCCCATTTCATCTGCCTAATTCTAAACAATGGTTACGACTAAGGTTGCATTCACAGTACAGCGTATTGAATTGCGGGCAGATTCGCGGCAAATCTGCCCGCGATTCAATACGCTGTACTGTGAATGCAACCTTAGTCGTAACCATTGTTGATATGTAAATGGCAAAACGCAGAAGATGCCGTTCATTTGAGTGACACCTCAAAACACGGTCCGGGGTCTGCCGCGATTATTGGGCGATGAAGCGTGCTGCAATCGCGGCAACCCACATCGGGGGGCACATGTCGCGATGCGGGTTGCCACAATTGGAGCGCGCTTTATCGCAGCAGACCCGCAACGAGTTTTGAGGTGTCATTTAAATGAATGGCATCTCAAATACGCATCCCGTGTCTTACCATTCACATATCAGCGATCTCAAAACGCGGGCAGATTCGTGGCAAATCAGCGATTCAATACGCTGTAATGTGAATGCAGCCTAAGGGTTATGCTCCATCCATGTATTTCTATTCATACATTTAGTATTTATCTAAATATTTACGGATATTCATTTTATATAAAAAAGCATTACGTTGAAGAGTTAGCAGCGCCAACTGAGGCTTTCATTTAGAGAGAGACAGTCTGAAGGCAAATAGCTTTAGAAAATGCATTATGCTCCATGACACCAACATCATAGATGTATATCCTGTATTAAATGTTTTTTCTTTGTTATTTATTGTTGTCTGTCACCCCAATGAACAGATTTCCTTTCATTCCTTTGTGGTCACTGCAATTAAAGCGAAGGGGGGATCTCCCCATTAACCACTTCCCGACCGCGTGCCGCCTTCTTTTTTTTTATAATCAAAATTTTATTGAGTTTTCTCAACATCACACAAACAAAAAAACGTAGATCAAAGTTGACAAAAAAGATAGAGAAATGGCAGTACATAACCATCATGTCAGCAGAGTAAAACTAAGAATAAGTTGCGTACGACTTGCCACATAAAACTTTAGAATGAAAAATAAAAAAAAAGAGTAAAAGGAAGATCTAAATTATATAATGGATATATAAATAAAAATAAATAAGGACAAAAATATGAAAGAGACAAATTAGGGGTTTAACCAAAAAACAAAAATTCCAAAAAAAAAAAAAAAAATTGAAAATTCAAAAATACAAAAAAAAAAAAAAAAAAAAATAGGCACCCAACGATACCCATCGGGGGGGGGGGACACTGACTCCTCGTGGAAGACAGAGCATATGGGGCTCAAAATACAAGGCCGTGAGATCACAAGCGAAAATCACCTCAGGGTAGCCCCATAGCCTCCACCACCATCAGCAAGTTGGGCGTTACAAAGGGGGGAAAGGGATGCCCCAGGCAAGCAAGCCAGGGGGGGCTCAACCCAAACAGGGTCTTGGGCCGCATCTGAGCAGGGAGGAGGCAAAGTGATCTCACATAGGAGTCCCTCCACGCCCCGAGCGGTTTAATAATTATGTGGTGGGGGGGTGGAAGACGGGGGGAAGGCAGTGGGATAGAGGGGGAAACTTAACCGAATAGAAATGGTCGGGGAGTCACATTGGGGACCCCGTCTCATGTAGAGAACATTATATGTAGGAAACAAAAAAATCGAGAGAAAAGTGAGAGGGGAACCAGGGGGAGGAGGGGGTCCACCCGATAGGGGCCGCATGAGTTATTCAGGGTCACACCCAGGGGGCACTCACTGACTAGACGTCACTCCTTGACTACTCGCTAGAATCTCATGCGAGTAGTATTGCCAACCAGCCCAGGTATCCTTGAATCTGTCATACTTATCCTTAGCCCTTGCCACCCATTCCTCAGCTTCCATAATAGAGTCAACCTCTCTCTTCCATTCCTGGAGAGTCGGACAGCGAGATTGCTTCCAATACCTCGGTATGAGTGCCTTTGCAGCGTTTAACAGGTGGGGAATCACACTACGCTTGTAGAGTTTGGAGGAGGCAGGCATACCGTGGAATAAGAAGTGGAGTGGGGTACATGTGATATTCCGCAGGGTCAGTTTACAAATCCAAGGGGTAATGGCCTCCCAGAATTCCTGGATCATGGGACAGGTCCACCATATATGGAGGAACGTGCCGTGATGGCCACAACCCCTCCAGCATCTTTTGTCGGCGGAAGGAAACATTTGGGCCAGTCTGGAAGGTGTTCTGTACCACCTGGCCAGGAATTTAAACGAGGATTCCTGTATCCAGGAGGACAGAGAGGATGAGTGGGTAAAACCAATCAGCCGCTGCACTTGGGGAGGCGTGAACTGTACCCCCAGCTCCCTCTCCCACTCCCTTATGTAGTAAGGAGTACCGGTTCCCAAAGATCCCAGAATGAGCCCATACATCTGAGACAACAGATGCCTGGGCTCCTGCAACTCCACACACATTGATTCAAATTCCGTGAGAGAACTACAGGGCCTGATTCCCGGGTCCAGCGACCGAAAGAAACTGTCCAGCTGTCTATGCCTCCATTCTGCAAAGGGTATAGTCCCCATTAGAGTCCTCAGGGCTGGTAAAGATAATAGAACACCCTCCGGGGCAAAACGGGCACAGGGGCCCCTCCCATCAGGAGCCCAGGAACCCAGGGAGCCCCTCTCCTCACCCGGGGCAAACCACGGGTAGCCTACCAGTGGTGCCAGGGGGGAGGTCGATGGGGCGAATTTCCCACTCGAGTTCAGGTTATCCCAAGCAGACAATGTGGCCACGGTTAGAGGGGTAGTGCAGTCTGAAAGACCTCTGCAAGGGCGTGGAACCCAGGGGGCACCCGCCAGGTCCCTGCCCGCCATGGTCTTCTCCAGATTGACCCACAGTCTGGTCTTACCGTCGTGGTTCCAATTTAAAATCCGAACCAACGCCATTGCTTTGTAGTAGATCGCTATATCCGGGAAGCCAAGGCCACCGCAGCGCTTGGACCTTCTCAGGAGATCGTATGCCAGACGGGGGGGCTTGCCCTGCCAGACAAAGATTTGGAAGCATCTGCGTAGTCTACGGAAGAAGACCCTGGGAAGGGCTATAGGGACCGTATGAAGGAGGTAAATTATACGAGGTAAGATAGTCATCTTTATGGCGCTAATGCGTCCAAACCATGTAAGGGGTATGTCTCTCCATGATCTAAGGTCTTTCTCTATAGTAGTCACTAAGTTACCAAAATTAAGGTCATATAACATGCTTTGGTCCGGGGAGATATGCGTACCCAGATAAGGGAGGGAGCCCCCACACCACTTGAACGGGAATGCGCTGCCCAGAGAGTCCCTCAGTGATACAGGAACATTGATAGGGAGTAGTTCGGACTTATCAAAATTAATCTTGTAGTTCGACATTAGGCCAAACTCCTTCACCTCGTTCATCACTATAGGCAGCGTAACCGCGGGATTGGCGAGATAAAATAGTAAGTCGTCCATGTAAGCAGACACCTTATGCTCTCTGGAGCCTATTACCATCCCCTTGATGTCTGGGTTAGCCCTCACACGACATAAAAAGGGCTCCAGCACCAGGGCGAAGAGCAATGGGGAAAGGGGGCAACCCTGCCTGGTCCCATTATGGACAGGCAGAGGATCTGACAACACCCCGTTCACACGTACCCTGGCCGAATTGTCTGCATATAAGGAATTGACCCAACCCAGCATGCGCTCCCCCAGCCCCATCTCCTGGAGCATGGACAACAGATAAGTCCAAGAGACCCTATCAAAGGCCTTCTCGGCATCCATCGAGATGACCACACAGGGACTTCGGGTAGGGCCATATTTTGCCCAGTGCAGGATATGGAGGGCCCTGATAGTGTTGTCCCTGGCCTCTCGGCCCAACATAAAACCAGTTTGGTCCGGGTGTATCAGGTCCGTCACATGAGTCTGCAGGTGAAGGGCTAAAAGCTTGGCCAAGAGTTTAGTGTCCGCATTCAACAGTGAGATGAGGCGGTAATTGGAGCACAGCTGGGGGTCTCTACCGGGCTTGGGCAGGACCACAATGTGTGCCATTAAGGCCTCCGGAGGAAGGGGTGAGGAGGGGCCAAGGGAGTTGAAGTAATCGCATAGCGGGGTTTCAAGCACCGGGAGAAACATTTTATAGTACGCGTTAGGGAAGCCATCAGGGCCCGGGCTCTTCCCAGCCGGGAGAGCAGAAACCGCAGCCCTGAGCTCCTCCACCGTAAAGGGGGCCTCCAACTCCTCAAGCACCTCGGGCGTGAGAGAGGAGAATCCCGATCCCTGTACATAGGACCGCAAGGTCTGTGACTCCTCCCCCAGGTCGGAGGATGGCCGAGGATGGGGTAGGTTGTATAAAGATTCATAATAACGCCTGAACTCGGATGCGATGTCCCTGGAGTCTACCAAGGACACCCCTCTAGCTGATAAAGTATGGACATGTCGTTGAGCCTGCTGGCGTTTCAGTTGTCTCGCCAACAATCTCCCACACTTATTGTCCTGCTCGTAGAAGCGATGTGCATAAAATCGTATTTTATTTTTAGCCCTCCGGTCCAAGCAAAGGGCGAGTTCTGACCGCAGACACGACAGTTGATCCGCAACCCCAGGAGAACAAGTCGCCTTGTGGTTGGTCTCAAGGTCGTGAATGCGGTCAAGAAGCCTCGTTAACTCCCCCTGCCTAACCTTTTTAAGGCGAGATCCATGGGAGATCAGCTCTCCACGGATCACTGCCTTGTGACCTTCCCAAACTGCACGATGGGACACCTCCCCCGGTTGGTTGAGTTCGAAGTAATTGTTCAAGGATCTATCGACCGCCTCCCTGACCCCAGAGTCATCCAGCAGAGTCTCGTTCAATCTCCAGGAGCGAGCCCTCTGGTGGGCAACGGGTCCATTCAATGTTATATAGACTGGCGCGTGGTCCGAGATAGTGATACTGCCTATAGAGGCATTCGATACCGAACCAAGATGGTATTGGTCCACTAAGAACAGATCTAACCGAGAGTAAACATTGTGCGTCTTAGAGTAATAGCTATAATCCCAGGCCGTCGGGTGTGTAACGCGCCACGCGTCGACCAGATGGAGAGAGCGAAGGGATCGCTTGATATAACGAAGCGCTTTAAAGGAGAACACCGACCTCCCTGAGGAGGTATCGAGATCGGGGTTCAGGGGGAGATTAAAGTCCCCGCCCACTACTAGAAAGCCCTCCCTCACCTCCTCCACCTTACTGCAGATACGAGAGATGAACCGAGTGGTTCGTATGTTCGGGGCATAGACATTGAAAAACGTGTAAGTCTGACCTTCAATATTGCCTTTGACTACCAAATAGCGACCCTCTGGGTCTGCAAGGCAGGAAACCAGAGAAAACGGGCATGACTTCTTGATCGCTACGGAGACACCTCTGGCCTTAGGGACAGGGGAGGGGCTATGATACCAATGATTGAATATGGATAGGGGCATACGAGGGGTGGATTTAGTGGTAAAATGGGTCTCTTGTAAAAAGAGAATGTCGGGTGACTTATGCCGCAATTCCTGCCAAAGCCTACCTCTCTTAGCAGGGCTGCACAAGCCCCTGACGTTGTAGGACATAATACTCAAGGACCCAGGCATGGTGGCAATTGAGCAAGGGCATTCATAGCTGAGCAAACAGAACCTGAGCCCCCAGGTGAGACCCTGACCCACACGAGATTGTACCTGCCGGGGGATCCCCCTCCCCAGTAGTTGTCTCCTCCTCCTCCTGCGTAATGGTCTTCCACCCTTTTGTAGGGAGCAGGGCGCCTAAAAAAATTGAGAAATAAAAATAAAAGCAAGAAAACATAAATACAACTGAGTGGTGCACAAGTAGGTAATGAAAAGGGCAAAAATAGTGACAGACAAAGAACTTGCAAACCAATATTCCCGAAACTAGTTCAAGTAAGTCTAATCACCGGGGGATTGCCCGAAGGGGAGAAAAAGGTCCCCCTCCGAGCAATCCCCCAGCGAACCGCAAAAACACGGTTACACATTCCCCACAGAGTGGAGGTACCTACTGGGGGGAATAAGTGACTGACCGCCCGGGAGCGACCGACAGACGGCCACTTGGGCAGTAAAGCAAAAGAAAAAGGGGTAATAACCCCATGAAGTCTGAACACACGAACATCACAGCCTGTGAGAAAAGGAAAGGGTTAATGAACTTTCAAAATGGGACCCAATATAGACCAGCTGGACTGAAGGGTGAAGATCACCCCATGCCTCTTTCACTGTCCTGAGGACAAGCCTCCCAAGGTGGCGGAACTGAAGTATCTAGGCACGGAGTCACATCACAGGTTTTCATGTCGGGGCAGACTGCGGTGGATAAAGAGCAGTTCGCGGGTATCCGGCCCATCTTCCAACGGTAGAAGAACCAGGGGTCCCAAGAAATAACATGGTCAACCAGAAACCGACCAAAAGTTTCTACCAACAGTAGCACTAGACCCCAGTCTCACTCTGGTTACGCCTCCTCTGTCTCTTCCACCGGCGGGACGGTGTCCGGACCGAGGACCATCTATCCGGGCGCTGGGGCAGGGGAATGGTGTTATGAAGCCTCCAGTCCGGGAAGTCCACCGGGGGGAGATCCAGAGAATCCAGGAAGTGTTGCAGGCCATCTTTATTATGTAAGGACGCAGTTTTCCCGTCCCTCGTTGCTGTGAGCCGGAATGGGAATCCCCAACGATACGTTGCCCCCGCAGTTCGCAGAGCCTCCAGCAGGGGTCTCACGGCCCTGCGTTGCATCAGGGTGCGCCTTGAAAGGTCAGGGAACAAGGAGATCTGAGCTCCATCAAAGTCAATACAAGGGGAGTTCCGAGCGGCCCTCATAATGGCCTCCTTCAGTGGGTACCTGAGCAACTTACAGATAACATCCCGCGGGTTGTCCATATCTTGAGGGGGAGGTAAGAGGGCGCGATGGACCCTCTCTATCTCAATGTCCACGGGAGCTCCTGCCCCTAGAACCTGACGAAAGAGACCAGTGACTGAGGGGAGCAGATCTGTAGCATGGGTGGCTTCAGGGAGTCCGCGGATGCGGATGTTCTGGCGTCTGCTCCTGATCTCCTGGTCATCTAGCTGGTCAAGGAGACTGTTTATGGCTGAGCTATGGTGCTGGGCAGTGTCCTTAAGAGATGATAGTGTCTGCATGATATCTTCTTGGCCACTTTCCACAGCTTCCACCCGATGTCCAATAGCTACCGTCTCTTCTCTCAGTTCGTCTACTGCTTTCTTGCATGAGAGCTCGACCGCCGTTATTAGTCTCTGTATATCATCTTTAGTTGGGAGGGCTTTAATGTGAGCCCGGAGGTCCCAGTCTCTCTCAAGGCCTTCTACATCCGACTGATGTGAGGCCTGCCCTGAGGAGCGTGGGGATGAGGAAGGACTGGAACCCCTCACCTGCGGTGTTGCGGATAGGCTAGGGGATTCATCTCCCGAGGTCCGGGACCGGCTCGCCGGCTGTGAGGATGCGGCCTGGTCCGCCTCCATCTTGGATGTGGACCGCGTGGCAGGGGTCCGGGGGCCAAAGAAGGAATGAAGCCCGCCGGTCGCAGTGCGTCCTCCGCTCGGGGGTTGAGATGATGTACGGTGTCTGGTGGGCATTTAGAGATGAAAGCGGGTCGGCTGGAGCGATGTGTCAGAGCTTATTAGCCCGTGGCTGTCGGAGCTTGCCGTTCGTGCATCTTCACTCCATGACGGCCAGGCCACGCCCCGCGTGCCGCCTTCTTACGGCGACAGTGTGGCTCTATTCCGCAAATCGCCATAAATAAACGGCGATCCGCAGGCGCGCAACTAGGAGTCGACAGCACACCGCACTCTTCAGGAATGTGCCTGCGGCTCGGGCGGACCCGATGTCCACCGGCGAGCCGCGATGAACTGCCAGAGGGAAAGAACGGGGAACTGCCGATTTAAACATGGCGGTTCCCTGCTCTGCCAGTGGGCATGTAAGAGATCTACTGATCCATGTCACTGGGATCAGTTAGATCTCTGGTGCCCCTGGCAGCCCAGCCCCCTCACAGTTAGAACACGCCTAGGGAACACAGTTAACCCCTTCACTGCCCCCTGCAGGTTAACCCCTTCACTGCCAATGACATTTATACAGTAATCAGTAGATATTTAAATTTCTGATCGCTGTATAAATGTCATTGGTCCGAAAAATGTCCGACATGTCCGCTGCAATATCGCAGTCCCGATAAAAATCGCAGATCGCCACCATTACTAGTTAAAGAAAAAAATATGTAAAAAAGTCAGAAATTAATTCTCATGGTTTGTAAACGTGGCAACTTTTGCGCAAACCAATCAATAAACGCCGATTGTGATTTTCTTTTTACCAAAAATATGAGGAAGAATATAAATCGGCCAAAACCGATGAATACATTTTTTTTTTAATATTTTTTTTTTTGGATTTGTATTTTAGCAAAAAGTAAGAAATTTGTTTTTTTTTTTTTTTTGCAAAATTGTCGCTCTTCTTTTGTTTATAGCGGCGATCAGAAATAACGCAGAGGTGATCAAATACCACCAAAAGAAAGCTCTATTTGTGGGAAAAAAAGGACGCAAATTTCGTTTGGATACAACGTCGCACGACCGCGCAATTGTCAGTTAAAGCGACGCAGTGCTGAATCGCAAAAAGTGCTCTGGTCCTAAAGTGGGAAATCCTTCCGGGGCTGAAGTGGTTAAAGTGTACATCCAGCCAAAACTTTGTTTAGCTTTGGAAAGAGTCAAGAAAGATACAAACCCCTTTTGGGCTTTTATTGCTATCTTGGGACATGATAGGGAAATTTCCCCTCACTTCCTGCCCCAGTGACAAAGGTTTCGCCAGAGAGGAAGTGAGAGCAAATCTCCAACAGCACACAGATGGAAAGAAAATGTTTTTGTTAAGTAGAGTAGGGGAAGGCTAAACATCCTGTCAGATTATTTTTGATTGCTGTCTGTATCCTTGTTGCATATTTTTCGCTCACTTCCTGTCTGGTAAAACCCTATGTCGCCTTGACAATAAATAAAGGTAAATCCCTGAATGATGCTCCATAGCAATACAACTAACAGGGGTTCTAATTTTATTGCCATGCTATCCAAAATAAAAAACTAATATTTTTGTTTGACATACACTTTAAATTCTCACAATGTCACAATCTGGTATAAAAATTGGTTTTCATCAGACTGCAACTACAAAGAAAACTTTAACAGAAGATCTTCCATAGAAAGGTGAAGCTCTTCCAGCTCCATTCCTGATATCTCTTGTGTGTTGTTCCAGGTTTCTCCATGCCTTGGACTTTGTCTGCTCTGATCTTCTCCTGGATCTTGGTGAATCTGATGTAAACCATCCAAGAACCGACCATCCCGGGCACCATGAGACTTTGTCATAACATCAACCCCAATGCTCTCAGCAGAGAGAAGTTATGAAGGAATCTTGTATGTAGTTCTTTTTCTGTGGATGATATTGGCTGCATCATATATAACGCTACCTAAGATAACCTTGCCCCTATGCGTCCCGATTATCTCTCATTTTGTACAGTGCTGATCTCCTGTTTGTCCTTAGATATACTGTACCTGCTATCTATTAGAAACAAATAAGTGTTACAAATAGACCAACCGCTAGAGTTGAGCGAACCCGAACTGTAAAGTTCGGGTTCGTACCAAACTTTGGGGTGTCCGTGACCCGGACCCGAACATTTGAAAAAAAGTCCGGGTTCGAGTTCTGGCTTCAGGTATTTGATCACGCATGTTGAATAGCTGCAGGGCAGCCAATCAACAAGTGTTTCACTGGTTTTCCCTAGAAGCCATCACAGCCATGCCTACTAATGGCATGGCTGTGATTGGCCAGTGCATCATGTGACCCAGCCTCTATATGAGGCTGGAGTCACAGTGCTGCATGTCACAGCTCTCTGGGTAGTGTAGGGAGAAGATGCTGCCGGTGCTGTGAGGGACAGATTGCAGATAGATAGATAGGTAGAGATTACTACTACTACTGCTTTTAGGGACAGATTGCAGATCTCATCCTGCATTACAGAAAGACCTGACTGGACTAGGTAGAGATTACTGCTTAGAGGGACAGATTATTGTTCTAAAATCATTGCCTTCTCCTATAGGGTCAGGTTCCTGCTGTTGCTGTATGGGACAGATTATTGTTCTAAAATCATCTTACTTCCTTTTGCAGCCCTCTAGCACTTTCCAGGACTCTTTTACAGTCATTTTTGTGCCGAAAAGTTCGGGTCCCCATTGAATTCAATGGGGTTCGGGGTCAAGTTCGTGTCAAGTTCGGTACCGAACCCGGACTTTTTTCCGAAGTTCGGCCCAACCCACCGAACCCGAACATCCACGGGTTCGCTCAACTCTACCAACCACATTTATTACCCTTGCGCCAAGGAAAAGATAAATACTTTGTCAAAATATCTGTTAAAACATCAGCTGCTACCTATAATGTGTGGATAAAACTGTAAATCCACACATTATAGGCAGCAGCTGATGTTTTAACAAGAAATTCTGCAAGTGAACATACATGAATATTTCTCAATGAAAAACGGCAACTATCATAAATTCCGTACACAATGGGCAGCTTGGTTCCGTCACCCCCTATGTAGTGCTCATGTGTAATGGTGACAAGACACCCCCATTGGTTTCCCTTGGGACATCATCCTTGAAGTTCAGCAGTCATTTTCTATGACTCTTTCCTCCCTACATTCCTCCATCTTCTTGTTGCAAAGTCCATATTCTCAACTAGTCAACCTCACTTACCTAGTGAACAATACTAGTACCACTAGTACTACTAACTCAAATGGAAATGAAGGGAGAGGTTTTGATTATTGGGCGACTTCAACATGCCTGACGTTAACTGGAATTCTCAAACTGCTATTACAAGCAGGAGCAGGGATGTAATGGAAGCACTGAATGGGGTTTCTCTAAAACAGTTAGTAAAAAGCCCAACCCGAGATGATCATATTCTTGACCTAGTACTGACAAATGGGGATCAACTGTCTGATGTTGAAGTGGGGGAGAATTTGGGTTCTAGTGATCACCAATGTCTTTGGTTTGATATTAAACCAAGAACTGAAAAATCATATACAAAAACAAACGTTTTAGATTTTAAAAGGACAAATTTTGCTGAAATGGGGAAATTTCTAAAAAATGAACTAAAAGGTTGGAGCAAAATGACAGGAGTAAGTAATCAGTGGGCACTATTAAAGTCTACCATCTTGGAGGCAACTAGATTATCAGGCAAGTTAGTAAGAATAAACGGAAGAAAAAACCAATATGGTTCACCAAAGAGGTAAGTAGGATAGTAAAGGGGAAAAAATGCCATATAGGAGATTCAAGGAAACAGGAGGTGCAGCTGACAGAGAGGAGTATAAAAATAGACAAAAGGAGGCCAAACACATTATCGGCGCTGCAAAAGCACAGAAAGAGGAGGAAATTGCTAAGTCTATTAAGGAAGGAGATAAAACCTTTTTTAGGTACATTAGTGATAGAAGGAAAAAATACAATGGGATCACCAAAATGAAAACTGGGCACAACACATATTTTGAGGGAGACCAGGATGTAGCAAACCATTTAAACAATTACTTTTGTTCAGTCTTCTCAGAAACAGACTGCACTAATGATAACAAGTTAGGGAATCATATTGGTTCTAGTAATGATGGTTCATTTCTAGGATTTCTGGAGACAGAGGTAGCTGAGGAACTGGCTCGGTTAAAGCTTAATAAAGCAATGGGCCCTGATGGTATTCATCCCAGAGTTCTAAGAGAACTT
>BLSH010420030.1:116915-130530 GCA_018402905.1 Glandirana rugosa
TTTTTTTAATCACAAATATGAGGAAAAAAATAAATCGGCCAAAACCGGTGAAAAAATATTTTTTTTATATTTTTTTTTGGATTTGAATTTTAGCAAAAAGTAAGAAATTTGGGTTTTTGTGCAAAATGGTCGCTCTTCTTTTGTTTATAGCGGCGATCAGAAATGACGCAGAGGTGATCAAATACCCCCAAAAGAAAGCTCTATTTGTGGGGAAAAAAAGGACGCAAATTTTGTTTGGGTGCAACGTCGCACCACCGCGCAATTGTCAGTTAAAGCGACGCAGTGCCGAATCACAAAAAGTGCTGCTTATGTGTACACATGCAAATGGTAAATTTTTAAGTAGAGGTATTAATGGGGCCCTAAGAATCCCAGATGAGAAGCTTGAGACAATCTGGGAATTTCTGATATTCAGCCGGCTAAAGTAAGCCTTTGCTTACATTTGAGTTATCAGACTTTCTTGATTGGTAAAGCATTTTTGGGACAAAGGGTGCCTATTTTATTCTCCTTATTCTAACCGTATTGCATGGAGTTTATATGTTATGTTGTCACGGTCTACTGTCCATCGGAGTGTTATAGATACAGAAAAAAAGAAAGAATGGTGCTGTTCACAAGTTGTATGAAGCACACATCTGCTGTAATAGTAGTGTACAGATAGGAGAATATAGGTGCATGTCAAGTATGAACCAGAGCTGCGGTTCAGCCTATACTGAGCCCCTAGATAAGGGCTTAGAGTGGACAGGGACCCACTTAGGGTAACTGAGTTACCAAGATCCACAGGGACTAGAAAATTATGTATATTAAATAATTAGAGAAAGAGCAGGATGGTTCAAGGGTGACAGGAAAAATATTAGACATAAAGGGAAGGATTAAGTGGTTTATTTGACTTTTGGTTCAAGCACTACTTTTAATAAGTCTGAGGCCTCAAGCACAAGGGCATGTTGAAAAAACAAGCTGTAAAGTCGGGACTGATGCCAGGAAGAAATCGGCGGTTAAAAAAAAACGCGATTTCATCTGCATTTTGCATTGGCGTTAATGCGCATTATTGAGCGTCAGCGTTACGTTTTGTTAGCAGAGACATCCCTCTGCTATTTTTGGACCTGAAGCCGCCGGCCCTAAAAACACCGGTTAACGTCGCTATGGTGCTAATGCATGTTAGTGAGCGTTTTGCTGGCTTAGCGTAAAAAAAACAAAAAACAAAAAAAACGCTCTAGCGCTGCAGCTTTGGAATGCGCTGGCCGTGTGTTCTGCTTGCAAACACCGATGACATCTACAGCTAAAAAACGTCAGCGTGTGTATGGAGCTTTAAACATGAGAAAGAGCCTAAACAGAGAAATGCGTCTAGAAATATATAGGAAGCACATCATTTTAGCCCTGGCCAAACAGAAAATGTTATATGTTGTCAGAAAAGAAACATTACAAGAGCATTATCGGTGCCCATGGGCATCCACAGGTAGGGGCAAGGGGGGGCAGTTGCCCCCCCTGGAATCTGGGGTTCCCCACTAGGTCCTTATCCTCTTGAGCCATGTATGCAGTTTCTGACAGTCTCTTGTGCTATGTCCGCAGTCTCTGACCGTTTCCTGTAGTATGTCTGCAGTCTCTGACCGTTTCCTGTACCATGTCTGCAGTCTCTGACCATCTCCTGTACCATGTCTGCAGTCTCTGACCATCTCCTGTACCATGTCTGCAGTCTCTGACCGTCTCCTGTACCATGTCTGCAGCCTCTGACCATCTCCTGTACCATGTCTGCAGCCTCTGACCGTCTCCTGTACCATGTCTGCAGTCTCTGACCATCTCCTGTACCATGTCTGCAGCCTCTGACCGTCTCCTGTACCATGTCTGCAGTCTCTGACTGCGATAATGTGATAATGACATTGTCAAAAAGGGGCAGAGCATGGGTGACCTTAAAATGATGCCCCCCCCCTGAAAAAACTTCTGTGGACACCCATGTTGGTGCCCATTTAATTATAGATGCTAGAGTTAAGTTTATTACAGTAGATGGCATGAAAGAGATATTAGAACAAAATAAGGAAAGCAGATTTTAGAGAGGTAAGAGTAAGGATGGCAAGGTCACACATGAGATTGTTATTATTACTCATTGTCATAACAATATGTCCCAGCTTAATTAATCTAATGATAAACAATGTGACCACAATTATTATTATTTTTTTTTAAATTCCTTTATTTTCCAAAGAAAAAATTTGAAGGATACATGCAACTGGAAAGCCATCATCAAATACAGAATCATGGAGACAAGGTGTATATCAGAATAGAGCAACATTATACATAGTAATAGAGGGTACAGTATTCTTATTCTTATATCTTGAAAAACCTAGAACAACATGTAAGTGCACTCCATGGTCTGTAACCGTAGCCCGCCGCAAAGGCGAGCAGCGCTTAGCACCCAGGTGCCTAGCTGAAAGCTGCACGTCCAACTGGTCCTCCCACTCTGACCGCCCCATCAAACTTTCTGAACCGAAAAAAGAAACCAAAAACCTTATTATGAAATGACCCCAGGGTTGATTAACGTCCAGGGGGAGGCAGAGACACCCAGCCCCAGCAGCCGAGGGACCCGGAGGAAGACCGCCAGATACCCCCCACCGCAGCCAGGACCCCACCCACCTCCAGGAGCGGGAGGGTGAAATAAGGCCAGGTTATCACCAGGAAACTCAGCTTTTTGAATTATGAAACTACAGAACAGAGTGGAAGTATAATATAGCAGATAGATAGACAAAAAGTAAAAAGGATATAGTGGGAATTGTGTGTCGCCCACCTAGGACCCCTCGGTGTCACACTGATGCAGTGGCTCAGCACGGCATTCCGCCAGATAGGCGTCTGTATAGACAAAGTACTGCCAAGGCCGCCAGGTCTCCCGAAAGGCCTCCCTCCTGTCGTTCAGGGTGGCAGTCAGGTCTTCCATATTTCTCAGGTCATTAACCTTCGAGAACCAAAGTGCCAGAGAGGGAGGGAGCTCCGACTTCCAACAGAGAGGGATACATGCCTTAGTCGCATTCAGCAGCTGCATTGTTAAGGAAGTTTTGTACTTCTTGATGGGACGGTCTGTCAAGTGTAATAAACACGCCAGTGGCTTGTCTTCCACATCAACGCCAGTCAGGTTTTTTATGGTGCGGGTCACCCCCTTCCAAAAGGGACGCAGTTTTGGACAGTCCCAAAAGATGTGGAGCATTGACCTTCCCCCCCTTCCACATCTCCAGCACCGCTCCGAAGTCCGAGGGAAGAACCGATGCAGAACCGTTGGCACTCTGTACCATCTTGTAAGAATTTTATAACAGGATTCAAGAATCCTGGTAGCTATGGAGGATTTATGGGCAAAGTGCAGTATTTTCTCTCTCTCTGCAGCAGTCAACTGAACACCCAGATCCTCTTCCCATTGAAGAAGGAATGGTGGCTGAAAACCAGCTTGGGGCTGTGTCAACAAGGTATATAGTAAGGAGAGGCCATGGCGAATGGGTTCCCCGGAGCGGCATATCGCCTCCAGTGTAGTCAACTGTCTGGAGCCTCCCGGGGTCCTCTGGGACCTCCGCAAGAAGGCCCAGAGCTGGAGACCACTGAGAAAGTCCAAGGGAGGACTGACCACCGCTGGACCCGCAACATCAGAAAGGGAACCATCAGTTTTGAGGAAGTCCGAGACATAAGTACGGTTTACTGCCCTCAGCCGCTGGAAAGCCGGATTGTGAAGGCCCGGTTCAAAATCTGGGTTGTCCAAGACCGGGATCATAGGCGATGGGTATGGGGAGACTGAGGTGTGCCTGAAGGCCTCCCTGGCAACAGCCAGGGTGCCCCCAAGAGTTGGGTGGTCCGCTATTCCATGGGGAAGGGAGGAGCGGATCCACGGCCAGCTTTTCGCCATGCCTGCTGAGTCCTCCAGCTCCATGGCAACCCAGTGCTTGGCGTCGGCATGGCAGATCCAGTCCACCAGCCTAACCAAGTGAGTCGCCCTGTAATACGCCCTTATGTCTGGGAGGCCCACACCTCCCCGAGCTTTGGGCAGGTAAAGAATGGTAAGCCGGATCCTGGGCTGGCGATGGGACCATACAAATTCACGGAATAGGACTTCAACCCTCTTGAAGAAACTGGACGGGAGCCGGATGGGTAATGCCTGCATGATGTACAACATTCTAGGGAGGACAGTCATCTTCAGGGCACTACATCTGCAAAACCATGTCAGCGCCAGTGAATGCCAGCGGAGTAAATCCGTCTTTACCCGGGCCAGTAGAGGTACAAAGTTTGCAGAGTATAGGGCCTTTATGTCGCTGGTAATGTCTACTCATAAATAGCGTATAGAGGAATTAGCCCAACGCACAGGGTAGGCTGCTCTCAGGCGGTCCACCACAGCCTGGTCAGCGGTGATATTAAGGACCAAGGACTTGGCCATGTTGATCTGAAAATGCGACAATGAACCATACTCCATCAGCAACCGAAGAACTCTCGGAAGGGACGTGTCGGCTGAGGTCAGGAAGAAAACCAGGTCATCCGCAAAGGCAGCGACCTTATGTGAGCCAGAGCCCTTCCGAAAGCCCTTCATCTCTCGGTCCGATCTCAAAGTACAGAGAAAGGGTTCGAGCGTCAAAATAAAAATAAGGGGAGACGATGGGCAGCGACCACAATTATTTTGAATCTGTTTCCCAGGAATTTTTAAAAAATAAGTTTCAGTTTTAAAGTGTACTGGGGTTATATTACACAAGATAACTCTCTTCTTTGATAGTGGAAACCCTACAGTTTTTTTTTTAAGAAAAAGGGAAATTTAGTAAAGCCTCCTCCTTTTATTAGAAATGTCTGTGATTGGAAATAGGGTGTGATATTGAAATTATCACTTTATTCATTTCTGATATGATGTTAACAATTTTATTAATAATATAGAGATATTGTAATTGGTTTAGACAACCTTTGGTTGGAAATTAAATCCATGTCATTAGGAAAATATGCAATATGGGGTTACTTTGGCTTAGTATAAGTTGTTATTAATTATAATACAGCTATTATAATATTTTTGGTTTTATTTATTGTTATTTTTGAAATCCAAAGCAGAGTGTGTGGATTATAAATGATGTGTTTTTTCCTTGTAAGTGCTAAAGAGAACCTTTACATTTACTGACATCTCCATAGCCACACTATGTGGTTATTATTTATTATGTTATGACATCAGGAAAATAATGTCAAATGGAAACTAAGGACTTGTGTTATCTTGCTGAAACTAACAACAAAGCAAGCAAAGCAAGTTTGTAATATAGGAAGGAAAAGGTTTTTGGTTTATGAAAATAGAGGCTATATATTGTGAAAAAAAAAAAAGTGTTGATGGTGAAAAAATGCTTTTTTGAGTGAGTGCGTAAATTGATGGCCAGTGGATGAAAGTATGAGAAGGTGTTTTATTATGTTATGAAATACAAGAAAACAAGACATAATAATATAACAGTGTTGGGATAAATTTGGGTTATGTGTAATAGGTGCACAAGATTTACCACTTTAATCATTGTTGTTAGACAACTAATAACACTACATTCTTTGTGTACCTTAAAATGTGTACCAGTAAGTGTTTTTTGTCTCTTCTCCTACTCTAAGAGTAGATGTTGATGTATAAGAAAACAAAAAAAAAATTGGATATTAAGCCTAATATTCATATATATATTTACAAAAGTTGAACTAGGAGTTTGCTAATGAGATTTTGGTAAAGAAAACGTGAAATTATAAATGCTTTAGGAGTTATTCAGAGTCTAAACAACCATAAAAAATTTAAAAAAAGTTTTGCAAATGGTATATGCATGCTTTTGTAAAAGTTGCTAAGATTTTGTTAGGAATGTTTGTTTGCATACAGTCCTAGAGAGAGACTGCCTTTTTGGTTTTACTTCACTCAGTTGGTATGTTGCTAATATTCATTTTGTTTGATTATGACAATTAGGTGTTGCAAGGTTGCAGAAAACGTTCTAAGGCAGAATATCTGCTTAGGTAAAGTGGGCTGTTCTGGGGCCCTCTGGTTCCGATTGGCTCCAGAGGTTAAGAGGAACTGAGAGCGTTTTTGCCTCAGGTCACTTCTGGATCCAATCTAGGATTGGGCTCTTTTAATGCTTAGTTGAGTCCTGCTGTAATATTGAGCTTGAGAAAGATGTTCAATTGAATATATACATTAAAAAAAAAACTGCTATGAAACATTTTTATTTTCGCATGCTTATGGACTTATGTTTGACTTTTTAAATGGCAAGAATGTTATTGTTAACACCTCCGGGGGGGAAAGAGACTTGAAAAAGACTTTATCTAGTAGTTTGATTCTGTGGTTATTACTTGAAGGAATTACTGGATCCTTGAATGGGGATCCTTGTTGTTGTTAAAGGCACAGGAGGTCCTGAAAAGGCCTTGTCAAGCCATCATTTCAGTATGACTCTTCTCTACCCTTCAAAATGCTGAAGGTTCCTTCCTGGGGTGCCTGGAGGAAGAGATGCCAATCCAAGGCCTGGAAATTCCTATGGACAAAGAAGAGAGCAATCTGAGGTGCCAGCCTGAAGACCCGAGTGACTTAACCTGAAGGATGACTTCTTTGTGTTTCTTTCTTCTTGCAGCATCAGTTCCAGTTTGTCCGTGGATGTCAAGTTTTGTCCTTACCAAGAGGCAAGCTCATATGGGGCGATAGATTTCTCAAAGGTGTTCAAAAATTTAAGAAATGTACTTGAGGACTGAAATAATGTGGACTTTGTACAACCTGGACTTTTGCAAGGCTCAATACACGAGAGCTTTTTCTGTTTGGTTCTATTTTGCTGAAGAATACTTTTTTAACTTGAGGACGGTTACTGTCATGTTCTCCTTGTTTCCTTATATCTCATGAACATTTGCTATACAGTTGAGATCCCCCTTATGTATAATTATTATCTTGCCATATGCAATGAAATATGTTATGTGCATGATTTCAAAGCTACAATGTAAAAGATTTGACCTATATTAGTGATCCTATTGGAGGATCAAAGGGGAGGATTGTAAGGGTCTTGTAAATACCCTCCCCCCCTTAATTATGTACTTTGTCCTGTGTTATAACTTAATTTACAGTGCTTCTTAAACATTGGCTGTTTAGCTGACAAGTTTTAATATGTGGCAACATTGATATTATTATTATAGGAAAGATGATAAAGAACATGAGAAAGATAACTTTAGGTGGTTTTGGCGAGAAGTCTAGAAAATGTTTACCAGAATATAATCATAAATACTGATAAATATGTCTAGGACATAATTGGAACTAACTAAGATTGTACAACAACACACACATATATACTTTATCAAGATGTGTAGTGATTACTAACAGGTGTTATTAAGAGTGACCAACATATGTGTATAGACAATTCTATGAAAGTGGGTTTGTCTTTAATGATGACAAGCAATAGATGGACATTTCCTTTATTGGTTTCTGTTGGTGTAATGTTGTAAATATCGCTTGGTCATATCTTGATAATATATTGTATTTAAGATACTGAACCAGGAAATGAAGAACGAGTGATGTATTATTCTGTGTCCATGTGTTGACTTTGGTCTGCATTGGTCCTGCAGAGCTCTGTGTGTCTTGGGGTGAGGAAGAGAAGGTGCTGGCACAGGTTAGTATAGGAGTAATATATAGGGAATAATTCTTAACGATAGAAAGAGATTATTAACTTGTTGTATAGTTAGATTGTGTAACCTTTCAGCGGCACCCTGCCAGATGCATCATGGAGTATGCCCCCCTGCCCCCCCCCCCAGTTTAGGCCCTGTTCATTAGAATGAGAAGTATAGCAACCAGTTCCAAACCAATCTAAAGCCTAGTACTGTTATAAATGTGGGATCGGGGGGTACAGTTCCTGCCACCTCCTCCTCTTGGACACAGTCTGATCCACTACGGGGTGTCCGTGGGGTGAACAGTACCCTATGATCTCTACAGACATGGAACTGATAAGAAATCCCCTTATCTGTTCATTAATGGCTTATATTGTTCTCTCTCAGCTTACACTACGGTATATGTAAACGTAAGTTGATTGCTACTAAATTACTTTATTGTATGATAAGCAAAGTTCATTATTTTGTATTTTATGAGAAACTCCAATAAAAATAAATAGTAATAAAAAAACAAGATACATGAATATATGAAATAAAACATTCAATAATTAAAAGTCCATAAGAAATCCCAGATCACTGAATAAAATGCCAAAAAGTAATAAAGCAATCCTCCAAAGGGCAATAGAGTCTTCAAACACCACCAAACGTGTCCAGGAAAGAGCCTCTCCCCATAGGTAATGAACTCACCAAAAACACTGGTCTCGCTCTCGCATGTTTGGCAGACAAGCAGCCCCCATGAAAGGGTTAATTCCTCAGAACAGCGCTCAGTCACATGCAGGGGAGATAAAAAGGAAACTCCAATAGTGCAATATTGTCTAAAACAGTAGTCTATTATTATTATACAGGATTTATAAAGCGTCAACAGTTTGCACAGCGCTTTACAATAAAGAAGGGACACAGTACAATTACAATACAGTTCAATACAGAAGGAATAGGAGGGCCCTGCTCGTGGAGCTTACAATCTAAAGCAGTGGTTCTCAACTCCGGTCCTCGGGACCCCCCAACAGGCCAGGTTTGCAGGATAACTGAAATCCATCCCAGGTGATATAATTTGCTGCTCAGTGATTGCAGTATTCTAGTCTGCATCTCCCCAAGGTAATACTTAAAATCTGGCCTGTTGGTGGGTCCTGAGGACCGGAGTTGAGAACCACTGATGTAGAGCAATAATTCTTTTTTTCAGATCCTCAGAGAGTTCTTTGCCATGAGGTGCCATGTTGAATTTCCAGTGACCAGTATGACAGAGTGAGAGCGATAACACCAAATCAAATTTAACACACCTGCTTCCCATTCACACCTGAGACCTTGTAACACTACAACACTACAGCTTTGGACATTTTCACTTATGGGTGTAATCACTTTTGTTGCCAGCGGTTTAGACATTAATGGCTGTGTGTTGAGTTATTTTAAAGGGGACAGCAAATTTACACTGTTATACAAGCTGTACACTCACTACTTCTGTATATATTCTTCCTCATAATTTTGGTAAAAAAACCCAATCAGCTTATATTGATTGGTTTGCGCAAAAGTTGCCACGTTTACAAACTACGAGAATTAAGGTAATACTGAAAACCTGGCCTGTTGGGGGGTCCTGAGGACCGGAGTTGAGAACCACTGATCTAAAGGGAGGGGGGTGGTACAAAAGGTAATGGCTGCAGGGGATGATCTGATAGAGGTGACTCAAGCACAGTTCTTAGGTGGACGTGGGGTAGGTGAGTTTTCAAGGATCGCCTAAAGGCGGACAGGGTGGGGGCTGACCGGACATTCTGGGACAGGGAGTTCCAGAGGATGGGAGAGGCTCTGGAGAAGTCCTGTAGGCAAGCATGGGAGGAGGTAACAAGGGAGCTAGAGAGCAGGAGGTCCTGGGAGGAGCGGAGAGGACGGTTGGGGTGAAGAGATTGGTGATGTAGCTGGGAGCAGTGTGGTGGATGACCTTGTATGTTGTGGTATTTTGAATTTTATATATCTGATGCTTGCCGTACAGCCACGCTCCCTGATGCCCTGCACTATTATGAGAGACGCTCAGGCTGCAGATTCAGTGCGGTGAGACATCCTGGCTGTAACATGTGCAGCTTGCCGCCTTAGTGATAAACTGTCTAGTGCATTCGATGTGTGCTTTTATGTGCAATGTGTAAGTGCAATGGTAGAAGGTTTTATTGAATAGACTAATGTTTTAGACAATGACTAAGCGTTGTTCCGAGGAATTAACCCTTCAGTGGGGACCGCTTGTCTGCCAAACACGTGAATGTGAGGCCAGTGTTTTTGGTGAGTTCATTACCTATGGGGAGAGGCTCTTTCCTGGACATGTTTGGTGTAGACATGTACGGTTTGTTTTGTTCCGAATTGAAATTTGGACGGAGTTTCGTTTTTCGTAAATTCAGATATATCCGAATTACAATAGTACCGAACGAATCTGAAATAACCAAAAAAAAATTGGGAACGGAATTTAAATTCAAATAATTTTCGAATCATTTTCGAATACTTTTCTAATTCGAATAGTTTTCAAATTCTACTTCGAAAAATCCCCAAATTTTAATAGTTTTCCAATTTCCAAAGAGAACAAAATAGAATAGAAAACAGAGGAATAGAACAGAAAAAAAACAATAGGCTAGAAAAAAATATAACAGAAAACAAGAGAATAGAATACAACAGCTCTGTTCCACTCCAACACATTATATTCTTTCATTTTCTGTTATATTCCCCTCTATTATATTTTATCTTTTTCCATTCTATTCCTCCACTTTCCACGCCACCCGATTCTGCTTTTTTTGAATTATTCGAATTCGAAAACTGTTCAAAATTCATTCAAAATCATTTCCGATCGATTGAAAAACGAATAAACGAAACAAATTCCGAAAACATATTAAATGAATGAAACAAATCACTCCAATGGCTTTACTCCTGGCTGCAAGGAAGCGGGCCCAAAGGGGTAGCCGTTCTATGCCTCCAGAGAGCAATAATATGCCTAAAATTTCCGTTTCAAGTGGGATTGTTGCAAGTCCTTTCAGTATAATGATGTCAAAGAAAACACATTTGTTGTTGTTC
This sequence comes from Glandirana rugosa, assembly GCA_018402905.1. NCBI lineage: Eukaryota > Metazoa > Chordata > Amphibia > Anura > Ranidae > Glandirana > Glandirana rugosa. Next base: position 127,542 of record BLSH010420030.1, read on the forward strand.
CCAAGAAAGAAAACGGGGGACAGTTTAGGGAAGAGGAAGTAACCAGTTTTAGTTCTAAATCGGGTAGTAATTTGGGTAATGTTGCATCTCTTTCAAGGTGGACAGATAAAGATTTTCCATCTAGTGTAAATATTTTGGGATTGAATCCCCAAAAGGCAGATGATGAAAAGACAAGTTGGATGCATTGTGAGGGAAAAAAACGTTAGGTTCCTGTGGACAGAAATGAAGACTTATGGATAGAGTTGAGTGAACCCGAACTGTAAAGTTTGGGTCCGTACCGAACTTTGGGGTGTCTGTGACCCGAACCCGGACATTTGAAAAAAAGTTCAGGTTCGAGTTCTGGGTTCGGGTATTTGATCATGCATGTTGAATAGCTGCAGGGCAGCCAGTCAACAAGCGTTTCACTGGTTTGCCCTTAGAAGCCATCACAGCCATGCCTACTAATGGCATGGCTGTGATTGGCCAGTGCATCATGTGACCCAGCCTCTTTATAAGCTGGAGTCACTTAGTGCTGCATGTCACATGCTCTCTGGGTAGTTTAGGGAGAGGATGCTGCCGGCGCTGTGAGGGACAGATTGCAGATATAATAACATCTCATCCTGCATTACAGAACGATCTGATTGTGGACTAGGTAGAGATTACTAATACTACTGCTTTTAGGGACAGATTGCAGATCTCATCCTACATTACAGAACGATCTGCCTGGACTAGGTAGAGTCTACTGCTTAGAGGGACAGATTATTGTTCTAAAATCATCGCCTACTCCTATAGGGTCAGGTTCCTGCTGTTGCTGTAAAGGACAGATTATTGTTCTAAAATCATTTTACTTCCTTTTGCAGCCCTCTAGCACTTTCCAGGACTTTTTTACAGTCATTTTTGTGCCGAAAAGTTCGGGTCCCCATTGACTTCAATGGGGTTCGGGGTAAAGTTGGGGGTCAAGTTCGGTACCGAACCCGGACTTTTTCCCGAAGTTCGGCCGAACCCACCGAACCTGAACATCCAGGTGTTCGCTCAACTCTACTTATGGAATGTCAAGTCTTCTATCATTGAAAGCCACAACTTGGCCAATATGTCAAATTTCATGGATACATACACAGTCAATATATCCTCTGTCCCTTCACCTGTCCCAGCTTCAAAGACACATGAGGACATTGATTATGGAATAATACCACCTCCAGCAGAATTCATGAACACTCCACCATCCACACACATTGACATGCATCAGAAGGATAGATTATATGATAACAAATTTAAATTTGATTTTGTATCCCATTATGACTGGAATAATGAAAGTAATCGGCCTTTGGGGTCTCAGAGAAACTCATATAATCAGGGCCGGCTCTACCACTAGGTGGAGTAGGCGGCCGCCTGGGGCACCTGGCCTGTGTTGATCTATCACTGGTTGCTCTGCATTGGTTCATGTCATCAGAGAGGAGAGCCGCGGCTTCGAGAATTGGAGAGGAGCAGCCCCCCCCTCGATCGTGTCAGTGAAGTGGAGAGGAGAGCCGTGGCTGGCAGCGCCACCCCCCATCCCCCCCTGGAGGCCGCTGTGCATCCTGGCATGTTATGCATGTCACTACAGTCACTGGCCAGCACCATAGCCGCCCCCTACTCCCACGTGGAGGGCGCTGTGCAGGATGCATCCCGGCATGTCATGGGACACAGAAGTCAAATGTCCCTAGGAGCAACAGAAATATCGTCCAGTGTGAATGAGGCTTTAATGGGATCATTCACAGCAGATGCAGAATGGCAGTCTGTGAAGGAGTAAAATGGAGATCTTATGTTTCTGCTAAGTAGAAACACGGATCTCTGTTTTCCTCCAGTCACAGCTCCCCCCCCTCCCCCCGCACAGTTAGCAAATACTCCATAGGAACACATTTAACCCTTTGATGACCCCTGATGTTAACTCCTTCCCTGCCAGTGTCATTTATACAGTGACAGCACTTTTTTTTAGCACTGATCACTGTATTGGTGTCACTGGTCCTCAAAAAGTGTCTTAGTGTCTGATTTGTCTGCCGCAATCCTGGTAAAAATTGCAGATCGCTGCCATTACTAGTAAAAATGCCATAAATACATTCTCATTGTTTGTAGACGCTATAACTTTTGTACAAACCAATCAATATACGCTTATTGGGAATTTATTTTTACCAAAAACATGTAGCAGAATACATATTGGCCTAAACTGATGAAGAAATTCATTTTTTTACATTTTTTTATTGGATATTGGGGTTTTTCAAAATTGTCGCTCTTTTTTGTTTATAGCGCAAAAAATAAAAACTGCAGAGGTGATCAAACGCCACCAAAGGAAAGCTCTATTTGTGGGAAAAGAGCCAATAGCTTTGTCATTACTTAAAGCGAATTCCACTGTTTTCTACGTTTATTAAAAGTCAGCAGCTACAAAGAAAAATGTAAAAACAGACACTCACCTGTCTCCCGGTCCAGCGATGCCGATGTCCGGAGCCTCGTATCTCCCCCCCCTCCCCTCCGCGGCGCCATCATTGCTACTGTGGGCACACGGCCGTTACAGGTAGCAGCTTCACGGCCAGGTGCACATGGGCGAGCGGCGCTGCGCTCCGTGATTGATCCCAAAGTCTTCTAGGACCTGTTCTGTGTCCTAGAAGACTTCGGGTGGGAAAATCGGGTATCCGCACCCCCCCCCCCCCCCAAAAGCTCAGTTTCACCATCAGGAGCTGGGGAGGAGGTCTTAAAGCGGAAGTTCCACTTCTGGGTGGAACTCCACTTTAAGATAACACAGTAATACAATACTTTCTTTTAATGATATTGTCTTGCAACAATTATTATTTTTTTTTTTTGCAATCCTTAAAGCAGGGTTCCCAACCACATTTGGATTCCCCCTCCCTGCCCCTCTATGCCACATTTGGCACCTTTCAGGGGGAGAGGATACCTGTCTTTGACAGCTGTTCTGTCCCACCTTCTGGAAGCACGGGCCACAGTGGCGGCTGGTGAAGTTTTAGGATGGGGGGGGGGG
>BLSH010420031.1:0-19505 GCA_018402905.1 Glandirana rugosa
ACTTGCATCATCTGCAGATCTAAGTTAATCACTTTGATCTGCAGATGAATGAACAGAGAGATACAAATGTAACAATGTTACATTGTATCTTTGTATAATCAAGTCTGAGCAGTGTTCACTTGGCGACTGCCAGCATTACAATATACTCAGAGAAGAAGTTGTTATACTCGGGGGGGGGAGCTAAAAGTAGGGCAGAGAGACTGGATGTGCTTCACATGACCTGTGTACAATGATGAAGCTTTATTGGGCGTGTGTGGCAAATCCAGAGTCTGAAACTAGTTAAGCAAGTCCCTTCCATGATTTGTAGAAATATTTCCTGATATCCCTTTTTGGAGTTTGTAAGCACTAAGTATCATTTTTTGAAAACTATGAGGCAACTAAGCCTAACAGAGTCACTGATTGGGGGAGGTAGAGTCAGTTCTCCTTTACTGGGCCCAGCCCCATCAGTTAACCACTTGCCGACCAGCCGTTGTCGTTTTATGGCAGCAGGTCAGCTATCCTACACAAATCGGCATGGCTGTATGTCGGCTCGCGCGAATGCGCAATTTGTGGTCGATGTCCACCGGTGACCCGCGATCGTTCTGTACAGAGGCAAAACGGGGATCTGCCCCGGATCCCTGTTCTGACAGGGGAAATGTCTGAGATCTTCTGTTCCCACTAATCGGGAACAGCGATCTCTGCCATGTCCCTGCCAGCTCATCCCCCCTACAGTTAGAACACACACAGGGAACACACTTAACCCCTTTGATCACCTCCTAGCGTTAACCTCTTCCCTGCCAGTGTCATTTATACATTGATCACTGCATTTTTATAGCACTGATCAATGTAATTATGTCACTGGTCCCCAAAAAATGTCATTTGAGGTCAGATTTGTCCTCCGAAATGTTGCAGTCCCGCTAAAAACCGCAGATCGCCACCATTACCAATGAAAACAATTTAAGAAAGTAAAAGTCCATACATCTATCCCCTATTTTCTAGACGCAATAACTTTTGCGCAAACCAATCAATATATGCCATTTGCGATTTTTTTTTTTTTAAGCAAAAATATGTAGAACACTATATATCGGCCTAAACTGATGAATAAATTTGTTTTTTTATATATTTTTTGGATACTTATTATGGCAAAAAGTAAAAAAAAAAAAAAATGTTTTTTTTTTTCAAAATTGTCTGTCTTTTCTTGCTTATAGCGCATAACATAAAAAAACCACAGAGGGGATCAAATACCACAAAAAGAAAGCTCTATTTGTGGGAAAAAAGGAAGTCAATTTTGTTTGGGTACAACGTCGCACGACCGTGCAACTGTCAGTTAAATCGACGCAGTGCCGAATCACAAAAAAATGGCCTGGTCAGGAAGTGGGATAAATCCTTCCGGAGCTGAAGGGGTTAAGCAGAGGGGCCATGGGCAAAAAAGGAGACTAAAGCAGAATAATCCTCAAACCACGGCCGTATCATTCTCTGTCAAATCTTCAAAATGATATACCTTGATCAATACAACATGGCGACTGGGAAACCAACCTGTAGAAGAGCGGCTACAACCAGCTACAGCTCAGAGTAGGCACAGGATCTCAGAGCAGCAAAAAAAAAAAAAAAAAAGAAAGAATGTAAAAATAACATAGAATTTTAGGAATGGGTTGAAAGCAAAGCATGCGAAGAATGAGGTCTGACCAGAAATCTGAATCTGGGGTTTCTCAGCTTCATTGCGTTTTATCACCTTCTAGATTATTATATCTCAGCAGAAATAGAAGCAGAATGCCATAGGTGTGACCTAACCAATCACTTCACAATATGAAATATTTTATACATAGGTGTTTTGAGCGTTACCTGCATGGCCGCTGTTAGAAATCATGGGGCCCCGTACAGCCTACCTGATGGGGCCCACTTTGACCCCACCCTCAACCCCACCCCTGGCCCCTCCCTTGCCTCAAAAGTCGAGGGGGAGATATGATGCAACAGTTGTAGAAGTGAACTTCAGAACTGCTGGTATCACTTCCACATTAAACCTGAGTTGCTTTTCCAAGTATATACACACTCCTGGCTGCTGACCCCAGGCACAAATGTGTGTATGTGTTTAAAAAGACACGCTCGCAGCATGGCCTCAGCTCTGATATAAAACCCTGTGGTTAAAGGGGAGTGGTCAAGGGCTGTAAAAATGCAGCTCAGCTGTGCGGTTTTACTGCCCCCCAAACAAAAGTGTACAATAGCATCTAACAGTGCCTTCTAATCTTTAGGCCTCATGCACACATTTTTTTTTTTTACTGCTTCCAAACACCCCTCCATGTTATCTATGTCTATGCACACACAGCATTTCAGAATCTTTTCGTGGCAGGGGCGTTTACAAGCAGGAGAAAAAAAAAAAACAGGGCAGGTACGTCCAGGAGCAGCAGTGTTTTGACCAAAAAAGAAAAAAAAATACTTGACGCATGTAAATGCTCCTAAATGGGTGTTAATGCTAGGCATGTTTAGCGCTTGAGCGATAATTCATTTCAGTGACCAGAATAACTTATTTTTCTGGCCAATCAAATGAACGCCCAAGTGCTTGACTCCTGTAAATGAGCCTAAACGCTTGTAAAACCGTTGGACACTTTTACAAGCGTCAGGCATTTTTTCTGGCAAAAGGCTGCTGCCAAGAGGAGGATAGGTTTTAAAATATCCGGTGTGCATGAGGCTATATAGCATAGGATCAGTGTTGCCCACCGTCAGTAAATTTACTGACAGTTTGTAAAAATCAGTGATTTTTACAACTGTCTATAAATATCAGGGTCTGATAATTTGTCACGCTGTGCTGACTTTTTAAGTGTAAACCGGGCAAACTACCTGTTATGGGCATTGTCAGTGTTTCCATGTTGTGTTTAAATATCAATTGTCTTAGTTTTTAATAGGAGTTCAGTTATTTTTCAGGTTGCCAGTAAAAAATGTGCTCCGCCAGTAAATTTCCCATGTTTTGCCAGTAAAAAACGCTGCGGGAGGTTGGCAACACTGCATAGGATGATCATTCACATATCACAGGAGGTGCTGCATGGCTCTGTCATAGTGTGTTACATAGCTGGTGTGTACTTTGCTATGGCTGTACTGTGGTACAATCTGTAACACACTATGACAGAGCCATGGGGTACCTCATCTGCTATGTGAATGATTATCCCAATGCTGAGGATCATAAGGCGCTGTGAAGATTTGGATGATTCTTTTAAAATGACAACAGGTGTTTTAACACCTCACCTTACTGTGCTGCCCAGTGCCTGCCGCGCTACCTGATGCCGACGCCAGGATTGGCTTTACCGCTCCTTCCCTGTAAGCTGTTTCACATCATTCCCTGAGACGGCTGGAGCGGGTAAAGCAAAATACCGATCACTCCGCCAAGTCCAGGAGAAGGAGAGCGGCGGCCGGAACACAGAGGGAATGCAACAGAGCACAGGATTGTACACCGCCGCCCGAAAATGGAAAAATAGTCCCTCCTCAGCTCCCACCTTGTGAGTCCCTAGTGGTACCCAGGAATATATATTTCTGCACATCCTAAGCAAGTAGGAGCGGGAGGTGTAAGTCACTGAGCCCTATTTATTTATTTTTTCTCTTTTTAAGAAATGCACTAAAAAGCTGTCCGGGCCCCCCTGAAGAGCTGATAGGGCCCGGGCCCGGTACACCAGGGCTGGTTGTACTGCCCTATCAGCGGCCCTGGTTACCTGCTTACATAAAAGCAAATCCCCACTTGTGTACTTGTAATAAATACATTTGCAATAAGCAATTAAACCAAATTTACAATAAACAATTAAAAAAACAAAAAACAAATTATGTGATATAAAGAATGGATAAATACATAAATAAACGTGTGCCATTCATATGTTATTCCATACCCTTGCATCTTCATACATGCACAATGTGATCAATCGTGCAATTAAAGTATAACTTTTTTTAAGTTTTGGGTGAAGTGGAGAAGGTTTAGAATACTTGTCAGCAGGGGCGTTGCTAGGGGGTGGCTATTGGGGCTAAAGCCCCGAGTCTGGGGCCTATAGCCCCGAGTCTCTTACTGGGTGGGTGCAGTTCTTCAATTTGCAGGTATGTCCCTGTCCGGAATGCAGTAGGCAGGGGCAGCTGAGCCGTGGTAGCTCGGGCTCTGGCTCTGTCTTCGCCTCCACCTAAAGTATGGGGAGGCTCTCTGGGTACCCTGATGTATGGGGAGGAACTCTAGGGACCCTGATATATGGGGAGATTCTCTGGGGACCCTGATGTATAGGGGGGTTCTCTGGGGACCTTGATGTAAGGTGGGGCTCTCTGTGGACCCTGATGTAAGGAAGAGGCTCTCTGTGGACCCTGATGTAAGGAAGGGTCTCTCTGGGGATTCTGATGTAAGGAAGGGGCTCTCTGGGGACCCTGATGTAAGGAAGGGGCTCTCTGGGGACCCTGATGTAAGGAAGGGGCTCTCTGGGGACCCTGATGTAAGGAAGGGGCTCTCTGGGGACCCTGATGTAAGCAAGGGTCTCTCTGGGGATTCTGATGTAAGGAAGGGGCTCTCTGGGGACCCTGATGTAAGGAAGGGGCTCTCTGGGGACCCTGATGTAAGGAAGGGGCCCTCTGGGACCCTGATGTAAGGAAGGGGCTCTCTGGGGACCCTGATGTAAGGGGGATTTGCAATTGGAAATGTAACTATATATATATATATATATATATATATATATATATATATATACACACACATGTGTATGCCCGCTCAAGCATATGACTCTGCTTAGTTGCTATGGGCTCTATCCTAAGATCTTTTGCAGACCTAGCAATGCCCCTGTTTACCATTATCAATGAAAATGAAAGTAAAAGAAAATCCCAGATTTTGGGTTGTCCCCAGAAAAGTAATAGATGGGAAATCTTCCAATGGGGACACTAGTTCTGCTGGTGAGCTGAGGGTCCCCAAGGAATTCCCTTAATTTGCAGAGATTTCTTCTCACTTCCTGTTTGGCTATGGGGCAGGAAGTGAAGGTAAATCTCCACAATGGGACAAAAAAAATGGCAAAAAAAAAAAAAAAAAAATCTGACAGAGGTTCCCTCCCTTACACTATCCAAAATGAAAAATAAAGTTTTGCCTATAGTTCTATCTTAAATATCAAAATAATACAGGTAAACATAAAAACCCTATAAAATTAACTAATGCAACACCACATTTCTATATTAGTAAGCTGTATTATACCACATTGTTTCTCTTTTTTTTGGGTGTTGAATACACTTTAACCTGTTGTGGATACTGGGCATGCTATACCCCAAAAAAATCATGTGTAGTACACCCCGTCCTCCTGCCCCTCTGCTGCTCTCTCCTTGTACTTGTTGGCAATTTCCTGTGGTCAAAATGACAGCCGGGAGTTGCCGTGTAACACAGCAGCTGTAGGAGTTGCTGCCCTCAAAAAATGTACCACCTGACAGGAGATTTTTTAGACAGTAGATAGAGAGATACAAATTAACATTGTTTATAAACATTGATCAGGCAGGAGACAGAGAGATACAAAGTAACATTGTTTATAAACATTGATCAGACAGGAGATAGAGAGATACAAAGTAACATTGTTTATAAACATTGATCAGACAAGAGATAGAGAGATACAAAGTAACATTGTTTATAAACATTGATTTGACAAGAGATAGAGAGATAAAAATTAACTTTGTTTATAAACATTGATCAAACAGGAGATAGAGTGCTGGTTCACAAAGGTGCTATGTGGGAAGACTGCGAATGCACTGCGGGTACCCTCATCGCACTGCCCTATGCAAACTGCTGGGAGTTTAAATATAATGTTAATGATACCTCCATTTCAGCTCGCATATCGCACTGCAAACTGACAGCTCGGACATGAACCAGATCGCATGGGTGTGAACACCCATGCAAACCAATTCTGTTGCGGACCAAAAAAAGGGTCCTGTGTGAGTTTGGTCCGAATGCGATGCAAATTCAGCCATACAATCTGTATGGCTGAAATCGCATTTCACGGACATCGCATGTGATTTGCAGCTTGGTACGAATCACATGCGATCTCGCAGAGCGTAACTATGTGAACCGGCACAAAGAGATACAAAAAATATTGTTTATAAACATTGATCAGGCAAGAGATAGAGAGTTACAAAATAACATTGTTTATAAACATTGATCAGACGGAAGATAGAGAGATACAAAATAACATTGTTTATAAACTTTGATTAGACGGGAGATAGAGAGATACAAAGTAACAATGTTTATCTTTTCTGAACAATGTTTACAAACAGTGTTACCTTCTATCTTTCTATTTTGTGTCTGGCAATATTTATAGAGAGATGAAAAGTACCATTGTTTATAAACATTGTTCAGATAAGAGCTAGAGAGATACAAAGTAACATTGTTTATAAACATTATTCTAATAGGATATACAAAATAACATTGCTTTTATACATTATTCAGACAAGAGATAGAGACATGCAAAGTAGCATTGTTTATAAACATTGTTCAGACAGGAGATAGAGATATACAGTGGGGATCGAAAGTTTGGGCACCCCAGGTAAAAATTTGTATTAATGTGCATAAAGAAGCCAAGGAATGATGGAAAAATCTCCAAAAGGCATCAAATTACAGATTAGACATTCTTATATGTCAACAAAAGTTAGATTTTATTTCCATCATTTACACTTTCAAAATATCAGAAAACAAAAAAATGGCGTCTGCAAAAGTTTGGGCACCCTGCAGAGTTAATATCTTGTACTGCCCCCTTTGGCAAATATCACAGCTTGTAAACACTTTTTGTAGCCAGCCAAGAGTCTTTCAATTCTTGTTTGCGGTATCTTTGCCCATTCTTCCTTCCAAAAGTCTTCCAGTTCTTTGAGACTTCTGGGCTGTCTGTCACGCACTGCTCTTTTAAGGTCTATCCATAGATTTTCAATTATGTTGAGGTCAGGAGATTGTGAAGGCCATGGCAAAACCTTCAGTTTACGCGTCTTGATGTAATCCCCCGTGGATTTCGAGGTGTGTTTAGGATCATTATCCATTTGCAGAAGCCATCCTCTCTTTAACTTCAGCTTTTTCACAGATGGCATCAAGTTACCATCCAAAATTTGCTGAAATTTTATTGAATCCATTTTTCCTTCTACTCGTGAGATGTTCCCTGTGCCACTGGCTGCAATACAACCCCAAAGCATGATTGATCCACCCCCATGCTTAACAGTTGGACAGAGGTTCTTTTCATTAAATTCTGTGCCCCTTCTTCTCCAAACGTACCTTTGCTCATTCCGGCCAAAAAGTTCAATTTTAACCTCATCGGTCAACAGAACTTGTTTCCAAAATACATCAGGCTTGTCTATATGTTCATTTGCAAAGTTCAAACGCTGATTTTTGTGGTGAGGACGTAGAAGAGGTTTTCTTCTGATGACTCTTCCATGAAGACCATATTTGTACAAGTATCTCTTTATAGTGGAATAGTGGAGCACAACTCCAGTGTCTGCCACATCTTTCTGGAGGGATCGTGCAGTCAAACGTGGGTTTTGAATTGTTTTTCTCACAATCCTGAGAGCTGTTCTGTCTGATATTTTTCTTGGTCTTCCAGATCTTGGCTTTAACTTCCACTGTTCCTGATGACTGCCATTTCTTAATTACATTCCGAACAGAAGATATTGACATCTGAAAACGCTTTGCTATCTTCTTATAGCCTTCTCCAGCTTTGTGAGCGTCAACTATTTTCAGTTTCAGGTTTCTAGACAAACGCTTAGAAGATCCCATGGTGCTGATTGTTGGGGCAAGGTCAGATGAGTCTGGGCATTTAAAACCTTTGAGATTGACATCACCTGGTCTTCCCAGATGATGATTGAGAACCATCCATGACACTGGCAGGTCTCAGCCTTGCAAAGGGGGCAGTGCATGCTATAACTTCTGCAGGGTGCCCAAACTTTTGAAGGCGCCATTTTTTTGTTTTCTGTAATTTTTACCTGGGGTGCCCAAACGTTCGATCCCCACTGTACATAGTAACATTGTTTATAAAAATGGTTTTCATGGGAGATATAGACATGCAAAGTAACATTGTATATAAACATTGTTTGGATGGGAAATAGATACAAAATAGCATTGCTTATAAACATTGATCAGAGAGGAGATAGATACAAAGTAACATTGTTTATAAACATTGTTCAGCCATGAGCTAGAGAGATACAAAGTATTATTTGTTTACAAGCAATACTCAGATGGGAGATAGAGACATACAAAAAGTTACAGTTGGTAAGGTTGAATGAAGACACCAGTCCATCCAGTTCAACCTGAGCGTGTGTGTATGTGTGTGACTATTATTTTCCGTATCCCTGAACATTGTGTTCACTAAGAAGCACATCTAAAAGAGTTTTAAATGTATCTACACTCTTTGCTGACACCACCAATTGTGGAAGGGAGTTCCACATCCTTGCTGCTCTAACAATAAAGAACCCTTGATCATGGGCGTCCGCAGGTAGGGGCAAGGGGGGGCAATTGCCCCCCCCTGGAATCAGGCATCAGATTGGGGGTTCCCCACTAGGTCCTTATCCTCTTGAGCCATGTATGCAGTTTCTGACAGTCTCTTGGGCCATGTATGCAGTCTCTGACCATCTCCTGTACCATGTCCGCAGTCTCTGACCACATCCTGTACCATGTACGCAGTCTCTGACCATCTCCTGTAGTTTGTCCGCAGTCTCTGACCACATCCTGTACCATGTCCGCAGTCTCTGACAATCTCCTGTAGTTTGTCTGCAGTCTCTGACCACCTCTTGTACTATGTCCGCAGTCTCTGACCATCTCCTGTACTATGTCCACAGTCTCTGACCATCTCCTATATTATGTCCACAGTCTCTGACCGTCTCCTGTACTATGTTTGCAGTCTTTGACCATCTCCTGTACCATGTCTGCAGTCTCTGACAGTCTTCTGTGCCATGTCTGCAGTCTCTGACAGTCTCCTGTACCATGTCTGGAGTCTCTGACAGTCTCCTGTACCATGTCTACAGTCTCTGACCGTCTCCTGTACCATGTCTGCAGTCTCTGACCTTGATAATGACATTGTTGAAAAGGGGCAGAGCATGGATGACCTCAAAATGATGCCCCCCCCCCCTGAAAAAAGTTCTGCGGACGCCCATGCCCTTGATGCCATTTGAGACTGCCGTCCAACTTCCTTCTGTGGCTGCAGAGACCTTAGATGAAATAGTTTCCTCCTATTGCTAGAGTCATCATTCAAGTTTTTGTTTATTGCAACTATATCTCCTCTTAGGTGTCTCTTCTCTAGGCAGAACATGTTTAATGTTTGAAGTTATTCATCATAACTGGTGTGCTCCAACCGCCTAATAGCTTTGTTGCCCTTCTCTGGACTCTATCCAGTTCAAGGATTTCCTTGCTGTGGATTGATGACCAGAACATGACGACATACTCAAGATGGCCAACACAAAATATTGTAGAGTGAGAGAATTATAGCTTCATCTCTTGAGTAAAGTAAATATCTTTTTTAATGCATAATAATAGTATGCTGGCCTTGCTTGGCATTGCATGCTATTGCTGAGCCTGTGATCTACTAAGACGCCAAGACTCTTTTCCTTTTTCAATTCCCCCAGTGCCCCCCTCCCCCCCCCCCCAGCGAGTAACTTGCCTGCATATTTTTAGCTCCCAAGTGCATTACTTTACATTTTCCTACATTGAACCTCATCTGCCATGTAGCTGCCCACCCTTCTATTCTAACTAGGACTACTTGTAAAGCTGCTATACTGTTGGGAAGTTATTGCCCTACTTAGCTTTGTATCATCAACTAACATTGAAATTGAACTATTTACACCAGCCTATATATCACTTATGAACAAGTTAAACAGAACTGGTCCTGGGACCTCTAGAGCCCTGTAGTACTCCATTCACAACTCCAGATCATTCAGAAAATATGCCAGTAATCATCACCCTCTGGACAACCAGTTTTCCATGCAAGTATATAAAATATCATCAATGCCAAAAGTTCTTAATTTGTAAATTACCAATTGTGGGGCACTGTATCAAATGCCTTCACGAAATCTAGATACACTACATCCCTAGGCTTTCCTCTATCCAAATTATAGTTCACCTCCTCATAGAATGTTAAAATTTGGTCTATCAAGAACAGTTCTTCATAAAACCATATTGGTTGCTGCTAATGATTCTATTTTCATCAGCAAATTCTTGGATAGGGTCCCTACAAATAGTTTACATACTATTGATGTTAGGCTGACTGGTCTGTAATTCCTAGGCCTATACTGTATCTTGACCCTTTTTTGATATTGGTACAGGTTTGCTTTTGCCAATCAGTTGATACCATTTCACTTAGCAAGCTGTCCTTAAAAAATAGGAATAATAATCTGGCTATGACATGGCCAGGTTCTTTTAGAACTCTTGGGTGTAAGTCATCTGGTCCTGATGACTTGTGCACATTAAAGTGAAACTAAACACATACTGTTTAATTTACATTATCCCTTCTCTTTCTGTATATGGAAAATGGCACTGTAATTATTTCAATAAAACAAAATCGAAGTAACTTTTGTTTCCTAATCAATATACAGCTTTCACGTGACCTAGCTCTCTCCCAGCCTGTCTGCAGGGAAACAGTGGCAGGATGAGCTTCTAGTCCTCTGCTTGTGTAAAAGTATGGACTATGAAACTAGAAAATAAATTAGGATGTATTTTACAATAAAGTCACTAACCATACACATAACAGGAGGATTGATAATATGACACAGACACCAAACTTTATAATCGACAACAAATTTGTCAATTTATATGGCTAAAACACACATATATATATATATATATATATATATATATATATTTATATATGTGTGTATATATATTTGGGAACTAGATTAAATTGAATAATTAATTTCCTCTTGCAGATACCACAACCAAATATCATGAAACCTAGCATGCCGACAAATCTGTGTTTGACAGTCTACTTTATTCCCTTACAACAGGATTAACAGAAATAAATTGTACCAATACAGCAAAAATGTACTTACAGTATCTAATCCCTTGGGGTTATCATATCATAAGCGGAATTTCACATTTAACTAGCAAAATCTATTGTAAGTGGAAATTTAAACAAGAAAAATATCAAGATAATAACACCATTAGTTACCCTCAGAAGCAAGACAGTGGTAGATCGCTCTGGATGGATGGCTATGGCCTTAAGATGGCTGAACTTCAAGATGAAGACCATCAATGGTGAATGATGGTGATGATGATGATCCTCTGAGCCTCACTATTTATCTTCCCAAAATTGCTTTAACTAGGGACCATCCACAAGGGTGTAGTTTGTAATATTTACCCACCTCTGATGGGAGGGCCATATTATTAATTAACTATTTGTTTGTACAGACAATAGCTTGACCACCAGATAGCATTCTGACACTAGGAATATATTACATTTTCAAGGACAACTGTGAATGTATTTGATTCAGTCCTTATAGGATAAACCAACTTTATCCTTGGATAAATCTCAATGTGTTCACTTATTTAGAGGGTAGATTCAGATTCAGATTTAGATAATATACAATATTATCCTTCTGAGGTGTTTGTGGCATTTATCATTTTTAATTTTTGATTTCTGGTATAAAACATCATTTTTAACAGAAAACCTTGGCTACAGAGATGTAATTTTTATACAGTGATCCTTGTAAAAAATATTAATTATACACCTAAAAATATTTTTTACATACTTTATACTATTTCCATCTCACGTCTGAGCATGTCTAAATTCTGAAACACACTTACTTCTTATAATAAGGATTTCAGTCAAATATAAACATGGTAATAATCATGATTGCATTCTTTTAGATGATATAAAAAAATGTAAAAAAAAAAAAAAAATTATAAAAAAATAAAAAATAAAAAAATAAAAAAATAAATAAAAAGGGGCAGACTCGATGGACTACTCAGTCTTTTTCTGCCACCACTTTTCTATGTTTCTATGTTTCTATGTATATGAAATCTTATGTGTGTATGCAGTATTTCACAAAAGTGAGCCCCCCACATTTTTGTAAATATTTTATTATATATTTGCATGTGACAACACTGAAAAAATGACATTTTGCTACAATGTAAAGTAGTGAGTGTACAGCTTGTATAACAGTGTACATTTGGTCTCCCCTCAAAATAACTCAACACACAGCCATTAATGTCTAAACCACTGGCAACAAAAGTGAGTACACCCCCAAGTGAAAATGTCCAAATTGGGCCCAACGTGTCAATATTTTGTGTGGCCACCATTATTTTCCAGCACTGCCTTAACCCTCTTGGGTTCACCAGAGCTTCACAGGTTGCCACTGGAGTCCTCTTCCCCTCCTCCATGACGACATCACAGAGCTGGTGGATGTTAGAGATCTTGCGCTCCTCCACCTTCCGTTTGATGGTGCCCCACAGATGCTCAATAGGGTTTAGGTCTGGAGATGCTTGGCCAATCCATCACCTTTACCCTCAGCTTCTTTAGCAAGGCAGTGGTCATCTTGGTGGTGTGTTTGGGGTCATTATCATGTTGGAATATTGCCCTGCGGCCCAGTCTCCGAAGGGAGGGGGTCATGCTCTGCTTCAGTATGTCACAGTACATGTTGGCATTCATGGTTCCCTCAATGAACTGTAGCTCCCCAGTGCTGGCGGCACTCATGCAGCCCCAGACCATTCCACTCCCACCACCATGCTTGACTGTAGGCAAGACACACTTGTCTTTGTACTCCTCACCTGGTTGCTGCCACACACGCTTGACACCATCTGAACCAAATAAGTTTATCTTGGTCTCATCAGACCACAGGACATGGTTCCAGTAATCCATGTCCTTAGTCTGCTTGTCTTCAGCAAACTATTTGCGGGCTTTATTGTGCATCATCTTTAGAAGAGGCTTCCTTCTGGGACAACAGCCATGCAGACCAATTTGATGCAGTGTGCGGCGTGTGGTCTGAGCACTGACAGGCTGACCCCCCACCCCTTCAACCTCTGTAGCAATGCTGGCAGCACTCACATGTCTATTTCACAAAGGCAACCTCTGGATATGTGTCAGGTCACCTGACGCCAGGTGACAGGTGCAAACCACTGGGGTTAGGGGTGCACCGCTAAGGTTGTGAACCCTGAGCTGACTGCTGCAAATGGAGCTCTGGGTGGTTCAGGAAAGCAGGTCCACTGAAGCATTGACACAGATTACACAGGGAGCTAGAGCATACATTTCCCCAGGGTGCGGAGTCTAAGAGCCAGCTGATTTTCACCAGAGCCTCTGATGGTGAGGATGGGCTTTGTTGCCACTGACTCCAGGTTGAGGCCCCCAGGGTCACCCAGCTCACACTCATGGCTGGCTACTGGTGGATAGAGAGGAAGCAGCAGTGCAGGACAACAAGGGATAGTCAGTAGGATAGCCAAGGGTCAGGGCAACGAGCAGACAGGGACAGACAGGAGAGCACGCCAAGGTCGGGGTGTACTCACTTTTGTTGCCAGCAGTTTAGACATTAATGGCTGTGCGTTGAGTTATTTTGAGGGGACAGCAAATTTACACTGTTATACAAGCTGTACACTCACTACTTTACATTGTAGCAAAGTGTCATTTCTTCAGTGTTGTCACATGAAAAGATAGAATAAAATATTTACAAAAATGTGTGGGGTGTACTCACTTTTGTGAGGTACTGTATATATATATGAAAATTGACAAGTGTCATGATACCTTAACCTTTTACAGCCCTTTTTAAAAGTGTCTCAAAAGTATCAAGTATTTTATCTTAAAAAGTATTGAAATACACATAATTTCTACCTCTGACTCTAAAGGCTCATTTACACTTGCTTTAACACACATTAAAGCGCCTACATCTTCAGCTCAGTACTACCCCCACTCAGCAGATCCCAAGCTCATTAGTACCCCTGTTCAGCAGATCCCCAGGTTATTAGTACCCTTGTTCAGCAGATCTCCTGTTCAGTAGTATCCCCAGCTCTGCTGATGCCCCACTCAGTAGTAACCCCCAGCTCTGCTGATCCCCACTCAATAGTAATCCCTAGCTCTGCTGATCCCTCACTCAGTAGTAAAACCTAGCTCTGCTGATGCCCCCACTCAGCAGTAATCCCCAGCTCTGCTGATGCCCCACTCAGAAGTAACCCCTTGCTCTGCTGATCCCCCATTCAGTAGTATCCCCCCACTCAGTTATAACCCCCAAGTTTTCTGATCCCCACTCAATAGTAATCCATAGCTCTGCAGAACCTTTGGTTTGCTGACCCTCCTCCTTCTTTGGCCCCCGCTCATCATCCACTATATTGCTCCCATGATGCACGTGTGACATTGCTATTTTCTCCTGCTCCAGTCCTCCAGCTCTCCTGATCCTCGCTCTCCTGTCCCCGCTCACCTTTCAATACAGCGTTCCCATGTTTCACACCATGTGTGCTATTTTCTAGTTGCACTGCTCCAGTCCGAACCCTGCTCACCTACCTGCTGCTCCTTGCTGCACATCAGATGTGATGTCTACACCAGAAACTCCCAGAATATATACACATGAACCATAAGTGACTGTTGATGACATCTTTCTGGTTGGCTTGTTGGTCTCCCAGTGCATCCTGGGATATCTCAAACCTGCAATACCTCCAAAACAAAGCAAAGCGAATGCTGAATAAAAGCGTGTCAAAAGCTGCAGGTGTTGTTAACGAGCGTTGTCATAGATGTCTATGGAGGCTTTGGAGACGCTTTGAAGTACCAAGAAAGTGACATGGGGCATCATTTTTTAACCAAAGCAAACCCAACCTGTGAACAGGACTGTAAGGTGACCATTTTATTTAGTGAAAGGAGCTTTGAGTGGCATTCACAGTGCTTTAAAAAAAGTTTGTCCAATGCCACATTTTGATGCAAGTGAAAATGAGGCTTAAACTAACAAGCGTAAACGCAGAGCTGGTGCCAGGATTTTTGACACCCTAGGTGAAACCTCGTTTTGCCGCCCCCTTGGCTGCACCCCTGACTCCACCACCTTTGCCCTGCCCAGCCTGATCAGAGCCAATCAAATGCAGCCCGATCAGAGCCAATCAAATGTAGCTTCACCAGCACCAATACAGCCTCACCTGTGCCCATTAAATGCAGCTTCACCAGCGGCAATCAATAGAGCCTCACCTGTGCCCATCAAATACAGCCTCACCAGTGCCAACCAATACAGCCTCACCTGTGCCCATCAAATACAGCCTCACCAGCGCCAATGATAACAGCCTCACACGTGCCCATCAAATACAGCTTCACCAGCGCCAATCAATACAGTCTCACCCGTGCCCATCAAATACAGCTTCACCAGCACCACACAATACAGCCTCAACTGTGCCCATCAAATACAGCTTCACCAGCGCCAATAAATACAGCCTCTCCCGTGCCCATCAAATACAGCTTCACCAGCGCCAATCAATACAGCATCACCCGTGCCCATCAAATACAGCTTCACCAGAGCCAATCAATACAGCCTCACCCGTGCCCATCAAATACAGCTTCACCAGCGCCAATCAATACAGCCTCACCTGTGCCCATCAAATACAGCTTCACCAGCGCCAATCAATACAGCCTCACCAGTGCCCATCAGATACAGCTTCACCAGCACCAATCAATACAGCCTCACCTGTGCCCATCAAATACAGCTTCACCAGCGCCAATCAATACAGCCTCACCTGTGCCCGTCAAATACAGCCTCACCAGCTCCAATCAATACAGCCTCACCTGTGCCCATCAAATACAGCTTCACCAGCAGCCAGGCGTCCTTGGTGGCCGCCTACCCCGCCTAGTGGTAAACGAGGCACTTGCAGAAAGATTCCAGCATGTTGATGTTTAGTCAATGGTTTCCAGGATTGGAGGGCAATATTACTGATTGTCATTGTTAATTCTGGGCACTAAAAAAATTTCCAAAATTAAAAAAAAATGGCTAGGGTTTTCAAACAAGGATATAAAAAAGCTGAACAATTAACTTGTTGACATTTTCATACCAGCTATACATTTGAAATGCCTCCAGGAAAATACATCAGTCAGTACAAAATGCTGTAAAGTTCAACTATGACAGCTCGGGGCTAAGTCCTGCCTGGGTGAGGCCCTTTTCTTCACAAGAGAGATGCATGGCATTCCATCCGGACCAATGAGCGTGTGAGTAGCTGAGTGATCGGTAATTGTACAAAGAACCTCCACCACTGCAGTCCAACTGTCTTTACAAAGGATAGCAATGCTCAACTGACAACTAACCTTGCACACTTGTTGGAAGACCATCAGGTTGTTGGAAGTCTCTTGCAGACCCCGGGAGATTTGCACACCACATTTGCATTTGTGGGTGAGTATAAAACTTTTATTCCTAATTCTAGGTCTTTTGTAACTCATGGCAGACAAACACAAACTGTTATTATGTAAAGCAGGCCATCTGCCTTACAATCTGATTGTGCAATCTCTTTAACGAGAGGAAATTTCACAAAAGGATAATGAAGGCTGCCATTGGTGACTCCATAGCCGGCTGATCAAGCCGCAAAAATCCAACACGGTAGTTGTAAAAAAATTGATCAGTAGATTGACTTCTGAACCACCTTGCCCTTCATTGGAATCGAAATTTGGCCAGCCCCTGTTGAATCGGCTGAATTTCGATCCATGTATGGTCAGGGGAGGGCTGGGCCAGGGGGCAGGGTGGTAATTGCCCCCCAGGCCACCCTAACTTACATTCAAAATGGCCGACGGCCACTTCCCGTTCACACTTTTTTCTTCTTGTGGAGGAAGGAAATGGGGGCCAGGGGCGCAGCCAGCAACTAACTGCAGGCAAAGGGGGGGGGGGGGCACCCAGGGCTGGCTGTGCTGATGGGCACTAGCGAGCCTGCATTGATGGGCATTGATCAGGTTGCATTTGATAGGCACTGGTGAGGCTGCATTGATGGGCACTGGTGCGGTTGCATTGATGGGCACTAGTGAGGCTGCATTGATGGGCACTGATGAGGCTAAGCTGATAGGCACTGATGAGGCTGCATTGGTTGGCACTGATGAGCTGCATTGATGGGCACTGATGAGGCTGCATTGGTGGGCACTGATGAGCTGCATTGATGCATTATTTTTGTTAAACCTCCTTTGTTGCTATTAACATTAAATGATGTTACCACCACATTGTATCATATTTGTCTTGCTTCATAACATCAATATCCATTCTAAAACCTGGTGGGCATGGATGGTGAGCTGATTTGGTGGTTCATTGGGCCACTTGACTGGACTTGCCCCCCAGGCCTAAGGCTGCCAGCCCTCCCCTGTGTATGGCCAGCCTAAGGCTTTGGGTTTAATATCAATGACTTTAAAACAAGTATAAGTGTAATATAACAACGTACTTAACTATCCAATCAATGTGTATATAATCAGGAAATTATTGGTAGATCGAATGCAGATTGAAAAGTCTGATTGCAATGAGTGTGGTGAGCTTGAAATTTACCAATGCCATGTAATGTAAAGCTGGCCATAGATGAGTCCGATTTTTTTCGATCAACCCACTGACTGATTCCCCCATCCGCATACTTTTGTACTCAACGGGGAGACTTCCCCTCCTTCGGAATACACTGATCAGCATTGCAGGCTATAGCTGGGAGCACTGACCGAACAGGGAAAATCCGACAGGGTGCTTGTACAGAGGTCAATGGGCATATCAGCTTCTGTACAGCCTACCTGCCCACACATGGATTGAAAGTCCCTGCTGAACTCGTCAAATTTCAATCCAGGTATGGCTGGCTTAAGGGTTATCTAAATATGCATTTGATTTGTATCTATTCAGACCAATCCTTTTACTAGATATATACACTATGTTGCCAAAAGTATTGGGACGCCTGCCTTTACACACACATGAACTTTAATGGCATCCCAGTCTTAGTCCGTAGGGTTCAATATTGAGTTGGCCCATCCTTTGCAGCTATAACAGCTTTAATTCTTCTGGGAAGGCTGTCCACAAGGTTTAGGAGTGTCTATGGGAATGTTTGCCCATTCTTCCAGAAGTGCATTTGTGAGGTCAGGCACTGATGTTGGATGAGAAGGCCTGGCTTGCAGTCTCCACTCTAATTCATCCCAAAGGTGTTCTATCGGGTTGAAGTCAGGACTCTGTGCAGGCCAGTCAAGTTCCTCCACCTCAATCTCGCTCATCCACGTCTTTATGGAACTTGATTTGTGCACTGCTCCAAATCATTTGGTGGAGGGGGGATTTTAGTGTGGGTTTTTTTTTCAGGGGTTGGGCTTCGCCCCTTAGTTCCAGTGAAGGGAACTCTTAAGGCATCAACATAACAAGACATTTTGGACAATTTCACGCTCCCAACTTTGTGGGAACAGTTTGGAGATGTCCCCTTTCCTAGGGTTGCCACCTCATCCCTTTAAACCCGAACACATATTAATTACACAGCTTCTGAGGCCAATTTAATGCAGATAAAGCACTAAATGAGTTTAATTAACAACTCAATCAGCCATACAAGCCATGTAATGAATACCTGTTCGGGTTTAAAGGGATGAGGTGGCAACCCTACCCCTTCCTGTTCCAACATGACTGCACACCAATGCACAAAGCAAGGTCCATAAAGACATGGATGAGCGAGTTTGGGGTGGAGGAACTTGACTGGCCTGCACAGAGTCCTGACCTCAACCCAATAGAATACCTTTGGGATGAATTAGAGTGGAGAATGTGAGCCAGGCCTTCTTGTCCAACTTCAGTACAAAACCAAACCACTGCCAGGCGCTCATGTTATATTGCACCAGAATGTAAAGTGTCCATGGGCCATATGTGTAGGGTTTTGACAAAGGGGTGTGTCCCGAAACATGTAGTCCCAACAACCAACTTCACTTCCTGTTTGTTCAGCTTCCTGTTGGTGGAACAGCTGATCCCTGTGTTCCAGCCAAGCTGTTTCCGGTGACCTGTGCTTCCCTGTTGTTCGGCCGTGGCGGGGCGGCTTTCTCACACAGGATCTGCCCTCCATCCAGATCTCCCAGTATACGCAGGTTTCCCCTCGTCATCCATTCTAGTGCAATATAACATGAGCGTCTGGCAGTGGTTTGGTTGTGTACAATTTCTTTCCCCACCTTCCCTGGGGACACTTTGTGGCAGCCCTGCTTTTTTTTTTTGTGCTTATTACTAACTCTTGTGCTTCAGCTAGGGTTGCCACCTGTCTGGGATTCACCCGGACAGTTCGGGTTTGGAATCATGCGTCCGGGTTTCAGGCTGCCTGAAACCCGGACACATTATTCAGACTGGACTATGACTTCTTAACCTAACACCCGTCTGTATCTACCCCATCCCCACCCTCTCCTTCTCCACGTCTAGCTCGGGAGAGAGGAGAGAACGGACACACACACAAAACCCCCCCCCCTAACAATTACGACCGAAACCCGTCACACTGTCTCTCACATTGTCTCAGAGAGTCGACTCTGTTGACGTCGGTCGTTGGGACGATCCTTCAGTATCAGGTCAGACTTATTACACAGGCCCAAAGTCCGTCGGACTTTGGGCCTGCGTACTAAGGTTTGGGCTTGACAGGCCCACTTAGGGTCTGTCCACCGTTGGGATCG
>BLSH010420031.1:21688-32707 GCA_018402905.1 Glandirana rugosa
TTGGGAGTCCCCACCCCCCTACTGAGATCAAAGCCAGCCCTGCTGACACCCCCCCAATGTGTGGCACCCGGGGCGGACCGCCCCCCTCGCCCCCGTGTTAGTACGCCACTGCTTGAGGCCCTAACAAGACAGAAAAGTACAAATACCCCCCAAGGTTTTTGGAAAGTAGACAGTCCAAAGTATTTAGTTAGAGGCATGGCGAGTTTTTTGAAGTTGTCATTTTTTCCCACAATTCTTTGCAAAATGAAGATTTTTTTTTTCAGTTTTTTTTTTCCACAAAATTGTCATATGTTAAGGGGTTATTTCTCACACCCAGCATATGCATACCACCAATTACACCCCAAAACACATTCTGCTACTCCTCCTGAGTATGGTGATACCACATGTGTGAGTCTTTTACACAGCCTGGCCACATACAGAGACCTAACATGCAGGGAGCGCCATCAGGCGTTCTAAGGACATAAATTACACATATAATTTGACTACCTCTTGCACTTTTGAAGGTCCTGGAGCACCAGGACAATGGAAACGCCCCAAAAATGACCCCATTTTGGAAAGTAAACACCCCAACTTATATTATATGAGGCATAACGTGTCTTTTGAAAGGTTCATTTTTTCCACAAGTTTTTGGAAAATGTGGAAAGAAAATGAAAACGCATTTTTTTTTTACACAAGGTTGTTTATTTATACAATATTTCTAACACACAGCATGTACCTAGCACAAATGACACCCTAAAATATATTCTGCTACTCGTCCCGAGTATGGCGATACCACATGAGTGACACTTTTACACAGCCTGGCCACATACAGAGGCCCAATATGCAGGCAGCACCATCAGGCGTTCTAAGGACATAAATAAATTACACATATAATTTCCTGACTACCTCTTGCACTTTTGAAGGTCCTGGAGCATCAGGGCAATGGAAACGCCCAAAAAATGACCCCATTTTGGAAAGTAAACACCCCAAGGTATATTCTAGGAGGTATAGTGAGTCTTTTGAACAATTCATTTTTTCCACAAGTTTTTGGAAAATGTAGAAAGAAAATGAAAATGCATTTTTTTTTTATACAAGGTTGTCCATTTATACAATATTTCTAACACACAGCATGTACCCAGCAAAAATGTCACCCTAAAATATATTCTGCTACTTGTCCCGAGTACGGGACACATGTGTGACACTACATGTGTGACACTTTTATACAGCCTGGCCACATACAGAGGCCCAACATGCAGGGTGCACCATCAGGCGTTCTAGGGGCATACATTTCAAATCTAATTTGACTACCTATTACATTATTGTGAGGCACTGTGGTGGCACTGATGGGCACTGTAGTGGTACTGATGGGTGCTGTAGTGGCATGGATGTGTCATGGATGAGAACTGATGTGGTATGGATGAGCATGAATGAGGCATAAATGAGCACAAATGGGGGTGAATAAGTCATAGATGGGGATGACTGAGCACGGATGGATGGGTGAGCACGGATGCATGGGTGACGGGTGAGTGAGCACGGATGGGTGAGCATGGTGACGGATGGGTGGGCACGGATGGGTGAGCACGGATGCATGGGTGACGGATGGGTGAGCACGGATGTATGGGTGACGGATGGGTGAGCATGGGTGACGGATGGGTGGACGTGGATGGGTGAGCACGGATGCATGGGTGACGGATGGGTGGACACGGATGGGTGAGCACGGATGCATGGGTGACGGATGGGTGGACACGGATGGGTGAGCACGGATGCATGGGTGACGGATGGGTGAGCACGGATGCATGGGTGGGCACAGATCGGTGGGCATGGATTTATGGGTGATGGATGGGTGGGCATGGATGTATGGGTGACGGATGGGTGGGCATTGCTGAGGGTGCATGGGTGATGAGGGGTCCCTGCCTGGCACATAGCGGTGCTGTGGGCACTTCAAATCCTGCCCACAGCACCGCTGCATCTCCTCTCTCCCCCCTCTCCCCCCTCTCCTGTCACACTGCACCGATCAGTGTGGAGAGGGGAGAGGCACTTCCGCCGGCTTGTTTACATGTGATGCTCCGTCTGTGATCCATGATGCGCCGGGTCTCACAGACTTTTTAGTGCATTTTGCAGTTTGTGGAAACGCACTACAGTCCATTTAACATGGCTTCCTATGGTTCACTTCTATGCGTTTTGCGGCCGGTGCATTTTTGGAAAGGGTTGGGGACCTTTTTTACGCATTTTGCATGTAATAGACTTCAATGGAAGTGCACCAGAAAAGCAAGTGTTGTGTTTGTGATGAGATTTTTGATGTGTTTTGCGTTTTTTTTTTTTTTCATTTTAACACTGTATATAGGTGGTTGCTAATCAGGGGGCTGGGAAGCTGACCACCGCGTCCTTAACAACCGATGAGTCATCAGCTGTCAGCTGAATGATAAAAAAAAATTGCAACAAAAATGGCGTGGGGTCCCCCCCCCCCAGGTCTATACCGGGCCCTTTGGGTCTAGTATGGATTTGGAGGGGACCCCCCCATGCCAAATTTTTTTAAAAAAATGGTGTGAGGTCCCCCCAAAATCCATACAAAACCCTTATCCAAGTATGCAGCCCAGCAGGTCAAAAAAGGGAGGGATGAACGAGCGCCCCCCCCGAACCATACCTGGCTGCATGCCCTCAACATGGGGGGATGGGTGCTTTGGGGGGCTCGGCCCCCCACAAAGCACTTTGCCCCCATGTTGATGGTGACAAGGGCCTCTTCCCAACAACCCTGGCTGGTGGTTGTTGGGGTCTGGGACTTTTTGGAATCTGGAAGCCCCCCTTTAACCAGTTCCACACTGCCTACCACATATTTACGGTGGCAGTGTGGATGCTGGCCGCGATTCGCCATAAAAAGGCGGCGATCTGCAAAGGGCCGCTAGGGGGCGCGCGCCCGCCACACTCCTGTGGAGTGTGCCCGCAGCTCGGGCGGACCCGATGTGCGCCGGCAAGCCGCAATGAGCGGCCACAGGCAAAGAACGGGGAACCGCCGATGTAAACACGGCGGTTCCCCATTCTGACAGTGCGGGCATGGGAGATCTACTGATCCTTGTCACTGGGATCAATTAGATCTCTCATGCCCATGGTAGCCCAGCCCCCCCACAGTTAGAACACACCCAGGGAACACAGTTAACCCCTAGATCTCCCCCTGTCGGTTAACCCCTTCACTGCCAATGACATTTATACAGTAATCAGTGGACATTTAAATTTCTTATCGCTGAATAAATGTCATTGGTCCCAAAAAAGTGTCAAAAATGTCTGACGTGTCCGCTGCAATATCGCAGTACAGCTAAAAATCGCAGATCGCCGCCATTACTAGTAAAAAATTAAAAAAAAATAAAAACCCCAGAAATTAATTCTCCTCATCCGTAAACGCGGCCATTTTTGCGCAAACCAATCAATAAACGCCAATTGCAATTTTTTTTTTATCACAAATATGAGGAAGAATATAAATCGGCCAAAACCGGTGAAAAAAAATGTCTTTTTATATATTTTTTTTTTGGATTTGAATTTCAGCAAAAAGTAAGAAATTTGGGTTTTTTTGCAAACTGGTTGCTCTTCTTTTGTTTATAGCGGTGATCAGAAATGACGCAGAGGGGATCAAATACCACCAAAAGAAAGCTCTATTTGTGCTAAAAAAAGGACGCAAATTTTGTTTGGGTACAACGTCGCACGATCGCGCAATTGTCAGTTAAAGCGACGCAGCGCCGAATCGCAAAAAGTGCTCTGGTCCTAAAGTGTGAAATTCTTCTGGAGGTGAAGTGGTTAAGAAGGGGGCCCCCAGATCCCAGCAGCTCCCCCCTATGTGAATGGGTATCGGGTACATCGTAAGCAGGGGACTAGGAAGCCGGCCCCCATGTCCTTAACAACTGATGAGTCATCAGCGGGGCTCCCTGTTGACAGCTGAATGTTAAAAAAAAGAACTACTGACAAAAAAAATTGCAGTATACATATATATATGTGTGTATACCGTGTGTTTAAATTGAAAAAGAAACGCAAAATGCATGAAAATTGCATGCAAAAATGCATAAAAAAACGAAGGTTTAAAATTGCAAAACTCTCTAATAATGAGTATTGGAACATATATAGAAGTTTGTTTCTACTGTATTTTTTTTTTTATTTTGTTTAATTTTGGTTTACTGTATAACATGAATCAATATGAATAAATATATATAAAACAAATATTTTTTTTTATAATGCAGATATATATATATTTTTACTATATTACATACAGAAATTGGTTGCTCATATAAGAAGTATTTTCCAGGGTCCCTGATAACCATGAAGACAACACTACTGCTATCTGTATTGTGCGCTGCCATGGCGGGTGAGTGACGTTGGTCTCCTGCAACAAAAATGTAATTCTGTATTTGTTTTCTTATTTTGAGGCTTTCTCCTCTAATTTGAACCTGGTGATCCTGCCAGTAACACCCTTCCTGTGACAACATTCACTAAATGAAGAAGCAGTGTTACAACAAGTGTGCACCACTGACACAGGGGTAGGTTTTCCTTCCAGTGACACCACTGACACAGGGGTAGGTTTTCCTTCCAGTGACACCACTGACACAGGGGTAGGTTTTCCTTCCAGTGACACCACTGACACAAGGGGTAGGTTTTCCTTCCAGTGACACCACTGACACAGGGGTAGGTTTTACTTCCAGTGACACCACTGACACAGGGGTAGGTTTTACTTCCAGTGACACCACTGACTCAGGGGTAGGTTTTCCTTCCAGTGACACCACTGACTCAGGGGTAGGTTTTCCTTCCAGTGACACCACTGACACAGGGGAAGGTTTTCCTTCCAGTGACACCACTGACTCAGGGGTAGGTTTTCCTTCCAGTGACACCACTGACACAGGGGTAGGTTTTCCTTCCAGTGACACCACTGACACAAGGGGTAGGTTTTCCTTCCAGTGACACCACTGACTCAGGGGTAGGTTTTACTTCCAGTGACACCACTGACACAAGGGTAGGTTTTCCTTCCAGTGACACCACTGACACAGGGGTAGGTTTTCCTTCCAGTGACACCACTGACTCAGGGGTAGGTTTTACTTCCAGTGACACCACTGACACAAGGGTAGGTTTTCCTTCCAGTGACACCGCTGACACAGGGGTAGGTTTTCCTTCCAGTGACACCACTGACTTCCGGACAATTTTTAATTTCAGTGACACCACTGATGCAGGAACATTTTTTCTCTCTGGTGACATCATCGACTAAGGGACATTTGTTCCTTTCGGTGACACCACCAATTCAGGGACATCTTTTTCTCTCAGTGCCACCACCAACCACCGACACAAACATTTTTTTTTCTTCCAGTGGCACCACCAACTCTGACTTTTTTTTTTCTTTTTGAAGACACCACCAACACAGGGAAATGTCTTCCTTTCAGTGACACAACGGACATTTTTCATTTCAGTTACAACACCAAATCAGGGACATATTTCCTTCCAGTGACACCACCACTGACTGACACATAGCCATCGGACACATCGGATTGGTTCTGGGCTTACCGACAGCTCCGGTAAGCTTGAAAACTAACGGGAAGCGGCCACCAAAGGGAAAAAACCATATTGGGGTTGTGGCAGCAAGCTGCAGCTATAACAACGGTATTTAATGCCAAAATAATGGCGCACATTCCCAGTTAGGCGGCAAGACATGAAGCCTTTATAAGCAGCCATTGTATAGACATATGGAGGGCGAAAAAATTTGTTTCGTTTCGTGTCGATTCGTTATTTACATTTGTTTGTTTAGTTAGATTCATTTCATTTGTTTAATTCTTTTTCGGAATTTGTTTCGTTTATTTGTTTTCAAATCAATTAGAAGAGTTTTTGAATCAATTTTGAATAGTTTTCGAATCGTTTTCCAATTTCCATGGAGAATGGGGTGGAGTGGAAAGTGGAGGAATAGAATGGAAAAAGATAGAATACAATAGAGATAGATAGAATACAATAGAGGGGAATAACAGAAAATGAAAGAATAGAATGTGGTGGAGGGGAACAGAGCTGTTGTATTCTATTCTTTTGTTTTCTGTTCTATTCTTTTCTAGTCTATTGTTTTCTTTTCTGTTCTATTCCTTTGTTTTCTATTCTGTTTTGTTCTCTTTGGAAATTGGAAAACGATTCAAATTCGAGGACTTTTTGAATTCAAATTTGAAAACTACTGGAGTCTGAAAACTATTCGAATTCAAAAATGAATGCGAAAATTATTGGAGATCGAATTTTGTCCGAATTTTCTTTTTCGTTATTCGGATTCATTTAAATTCAAAGCTATCGTAATTCGAAAAGAAAATTTGGCCGAATTTTAACGAAACTAACCGCACATGTCTAATTGTTAATAAATTGAAAAAAGATGGGATGGCGGCATAGGTGTGCACAGCCTATTGCATAAGAGCAGGGGTACGCAACCTTCGGCCCGCCAGCTGCTGTGGAACTACACTTCCCATGAGGCTTTGCATTGCAAGGCTGGCAGTTACAATTACTCCCAGAGGCATGATGGGACTTGTAGTTCTGCAACAGCTGGAGGGCTACCCATGCATTCGGGTGTGCACCCCAAAGCTCAAAAACACATGCGTGTGTATATATATATATATATATAGTACACAATATATATACAGCTGTAGGGCAATGTCACTAGAGCAGTGGACAGTGTCAGTAGGGAAGTGGATGGTGTCAGTAGTTTATTTGTATTATTTTATTTGTTTTATTTTTTATTATTACTTACAATTTTATTGTTTTTATGTTTACAATATTTTTTTTTACAATCATTTTTTATCTTTTTTTTTTTTACAATTAAATAGGGGCCCCCTTCATTAGAAATTGAAATATCAGGGCTCTAAACAGACCTGATGTCTCCCTTTTCAGACAGAGAAAGGGACTGAGGACAGCCAGAGGAAATCTGTGCAGCACAGGACAATTAGAGTGTGCCCAGGCACACCTAGCACACCCTGTGTGCACGCCTATGGATAACGGTACAGTATGGCACAGAAAGACAGAGAGAAAGAGAGCAGAGAGTCCAGCAGGTATATGCAATGAGCGGACCTCCAGATGTTGCAGAACTACAAGTCCCATGAGGCATAGCAACACTCTGACAGCCACAAGCATGACACCCAGAGGCAGAGGCATGATGGGACTTGTAGTTTTGCAACAGCTGGAGGTCCACTAATTGCATATCCCTGCGGCAATTGCTTATCCCTGGAGGAATAAGAACATGAGATTTAGATTTTTATTTCTGATAACAAGGACATGGATTATTCTTGAATATGGTTATTAATTAAAAATAATGTGATAATTCAACAAAATACAAGAGAGTGGCAGTTTGCTGTTTGAAGCATTACCTGTATGAATCCAGGGATGTGGAATAATCATTCACTGTTTGGGTTCAGTTCATCATTAGTGAAAAACATCAGAATACCAAAGAAACATTAACAATGTATTTAAACCCAAAAAAATAAAATGTTTCTTTGTAACTAACAACAGTCAGCAGAGACAGAGAGCTCAGGAAGTTATCAGCCCACAAGATTTCTGGCAGGATCAACAGGGAGTTTTTTTTTTTTACACTTATTGATGCGACCGATGAAACAAGACGCTTTCAATAACCACTTCAGCTCCAGAAGTTTTTACCCCCCCTTCCTGACCAGGCCATTTTTTTTTTTGCGATGCAGCGGCACTGTGTTAATTGAACTGATAATCGCGCGGTCGTGCGACGTTGTACCCAAATAAAATGGATATCCTTTTTTTTCTCACAAATAGAACTTTCTTTTGTATTCGATCACCTCTGCGGTTTTTATTTTTTATGCTATAAACAAAAAAACACTGACAATTTTGAAGCAAAAAAAAAAAAGCAATATTTTTTACATTTTGCTATAAAACATCCAATAAAAAAAATGTAAAAAATCGATTCTGCTACATGTTTTTGGTAAAAAACAAAAATCCCAATAAGCGTATATTGATTGGTTTGTGCAAAAGTTATCACGTCTACAAACTATGGGACAGATTTATTGCATTTTTTTTTTTAGTGTTTTTACTAGTAATGGCGGAGATCAGTGATTTTTAGCGGGACTGCAACATTGTGGCAGATCTGACACTTTTTGCAGAACACAAACACAGGGAACGCAGAGATCAGTGCTAAAAAAATGCACTGCCACTGTACTAATGACACTGGCAGGGAAGGGGTTAACATCAGGGGCAATAAAAAGGTTCCTTGGGAGTGCTTGCTAACTGTGGGGGAGGTGCTTTGACTGGGGGAAGACCAGGGCTGGTGCAAGGATTTTTTACACCCTAGGCAAAGCCACATGTTGCCTCCCCCTTGGCCCCACC
The DNA here is from genome assembly GCA_018402905.1 of Glandirana rugosa. Lineage (NCBI taxonomy): Eukaryota > Metazoa > Chordata > Amphibia > Anura > Ranidae > Glandirana > Glandirana rugosa. The sequence continues at coordinate 30,005 of BLSH010420031.1, forward strand.
CCTGACTCCACCCCTTTCCCCCTACCTAGTCTGATCAGCGCCAATCAAATGCAGCCTCACCATAGCCCATCAAATACAGCTTCCCCAATGCCAATCAATACCTCCTCACCTGTGCCCATCAAATACAGTTTCACCAGCGCCAATCAATACCGTGTCACCTGTGCCCATCAAATACAGCCTCATGGGGGGTGAGGGCGGAGGGGGGTATTTGGCAGATCAGTCACTATTTCTATATATATTTGCAATGGCATGTAATAATACAATCTCATTATCTCAGTCAGACAGTGTCAGTTTTTACATGAATCATTGCAGAGCAGCCAGTGACAGATCAGCAGTGGCCAGGTGCCCCTAGATGGCAGTGCGCCCTAGGCGGCCGCCTACTCCGCCTATTGGTAGAGCCGGCCCTGGGGAAGACAGAGGTCCATGTTCCTGCATAGAAGAAACACAGGATCTCCATCTTCCCCTCTGACAGAAGGGCGATCTGCTTTGTTTACATAGGCGGGTCCCAGAAGACATCAGATCCGCTGGACCCACTGGTTGGCTCCCTGTGTCCAATCAGAGCGGGAGCGGGCCGGCGGCGGCGCATGCATGCGCGCCCCACACCTGGCAATTGAAATCACGTACAGGTACATGATTTCGGGCTTAAGGGCCACCCTGCTGTAGTAAATGTGTGTGGGGCAGTCTGGAACAGACCAAAAGAGAGCAAATAAGGGAAGATCATTATTAGGATTACTTACATTTTAACCCCTTCCTTACCGGGCACTTAAACCCCCCTCCTGCCCAGACCAATTTTTGGCTTTCAGCGCTGTCGCATTTTGAATGACAATTGCGCGGTCGTGCGACGTTGTACCCAAATAAAATTTGCGTCCTTTTTTTCCCAGAAATAGAGCTTTCTTTTGGTGTTATTTGATCCCCTTTGCGTCATTTCTGATCGCCGCTATAAACAAAAAATGAGCAACAATTTTGCAAAAAAGAACAATATTTTTTACTTTTTGCTAAAGTACAAATCCATTAAAAAAATTATTCATTGGGTTTGGCCGATTTATATTCTTCTACATATTTTTGGTAAAAAAAAAATCGCAATCGGCGTATATTGATTGGTTTGCGCAAACGTTATCGCATCTACAAACTGGGAATTGATTTATGGCGTTTTTATTATTTTTATTTTTTTTACTAGTAATGGCGGCGATCTGCGATTTTTATCGGGACTGCGATATTGCAGCAGACATGTCGGACATTTTTTACACATTTTTGGGACCAATGACATTTATACAGCGATCAGAAATTTAAATGTCCACTGATTACTGTGTAAATGTCATTGGCAGTGAAGGGGTTAACCAGCAGGGGGCAGTGAAGGGGTTAACAGTGTTCCCTGGGTGTGTTCTAACTGTGGGGGGGCAGGGCTGGCCGGGACATAACAGATCTAACTGATCCCAGTGACAGGGATCAGTAGATCTGCTATGTTCCCCGTTCTGAGGCTCCTGAAGGAGATCGGCGGGTCCGGGCGGACATCGAGTCCGCCCGAGCCACGGGCACGCTCGCGCAGCGTGCGGCGCGCGCGTGCGTGCGCCGCTGCTGCCACTAGGGGGCGCGCGAGGAGCGTGCACAAGGGACGACGTCCATGGACGTCGTCCCGGCATTCCAGATCAGCGCTGGAGCCGTACTATGGCAATAGCGCGGATCTGGAGTGGTTAACTAGGATTATCTCAGCTGAAAACAGAACTATGACCTCCAATTAAACAAATATATATGCTGCAATACTCCATTGTAAATGCATGTGCACTTCCAGTTTTCTCTTAGTTCAAAGCCCCACAAATACATGTTGATCCTGCCAGAGAAGTCCACCTATTGCAGCTTCCTGTGATGGGGTGGCAACAATGCTGCATGAATTCAGAGCAGAGTTGTCACTCTCATGTAGGCGTGTCTGCTTTCACCACAGTGGGAGGGGAAGATGTTGCAGGGGGTGTGGCTATTATCCATGTCTTTGCTGATTCTTAAGCCTGTAGACCAGGGATAAGCAATTAGCGGACCTCCAGCTGTTGCAAAACTACAAGTCCCATCATGCCTCTGCCTCTGGCTGTCATGCTTGTGGCTGTCAGAGTGTTGCTAAGCCTCATGGGATTTGTAGTTCTGCAACATCTGGAGGTCCGCTAATTGCATATCCCTGATGTAGATTGTCAATTAGCAGCTGACCATGCCCAGCCCTGCCCACTGCTCTCTGGATTGGCAGCACTGCCTCTGTTGCTGAGCCCCTCCCACTGGGAGCTGCAGTGCCTGGGAGGGGGAGCGCGTGAGACACAAATGGAGGAGGATTTGGCTCAGTCAGGGGAGGTGAAGGAAGTTTCTTTATATTGATAAGGCTCTCGTATCACATAGTAGTAACTATATCTGAGATCTGTTTAGATAGGAGCGTTATCTGTACTTTAATGTTTTTTTTCTGTCTCTCCAGTGGCTGCGTCTCAATCCTGTGGAAGTGATATCTGTGCTGCTGATGAGTATTGTGACATTACTACTACTACCTGCCAGTGCAATACAACTTTCTATCCATTTACACAAGGTATGGAATGCTATAATACAATGGTCAGGATGGATCTATTTTGCCAAGTCAGATATTACATTTTCCTATAAACCATATGAAGTTCATGAAACATACATAGAGTGTACATAATGCAATAAACGGGGGGGGGGGGGGGTCTCTCGTCA
>BLSH010420031.1:32717-44540 GCA_018402905.1 Glandirana rugosa
CCCCCCCCCCCCCCCCCCCCCCCCCCCCCCCCCCCCCCCCCCCCCCCCCCCCCCCCCCCCCCCCCCCCCCCCAAAATCACACCCATAGTGACAATTAAACAATGCTCTGCCCTAGATCAGAGCCATACTCCCCATGATAAGGCTTCAGGTGTGGTCCCAGCGGCTGACAAAACGCATGCAAAAATTGTGATTGGAGATCACAAAGAGTACCTCTAAAGCAGGGATATGCAATTAGCGGACCTCCAGCTGTTCCAGAACTACAAGTCCCAAGAGGCATAGCAAGACTCTGACAGCCACAAGCATGACACCCAGAGGCAGAGGCATGATGGGACTTGTAGTTTTGCAACAGCTGGAGGTCTGCTAATTGCACATCCCTGCTCTAAAGGAACTGCTTGACCATAAGGCCTCATACACACGGGCATATTGAAAACCAAAAATTAAGCTGCGCCTCCCTATAGATTTTTAGCGGAATCAACATAAATTGCTATGCCATATGTATCAAACATATCCGTTAACATAAAGTGACAAGTGCTATAGCAAATACATTAATCAAAAAATGCTGTGCAATATGTGGCAAATATTGAAAAACCACTCTAACAAGTGCTGTGCAAAATAGATCACATATAATAAACCAAAAAAAAAATCCATAAAAAGCACAAAGAAGTCCATATAAAACAAAAAGTGCTCAGTGCTCCAAATAGAGTGCTTGATGCACAATCCACGGTGCTCAGTGACAGCCCCCCTCTTGTGGCCTCACTCACCAGAAACAGTAGATCCCCAGCTTTTCAGTCTGGGGGTCAAAGCAAGCTTAATCCTGGTGGTGGTCTGATGAAGATGGCAGCAATGAGGATCGTTCTTTAGGCTAGGTTCACACTGCTGCGGTGCGGGAACCCTGCGAATTCACTGCGGGTTCCCGCATCGCAGGTCTCTGATCGGCAGTTCACACTGCCATATGCGATCTCTGGGGAGTGTCAATACAATGTTAATGACACCCCCAAATGAGTACGCATATCGCACTGCGAACTGCAAACTCGCACAGGAATCGGATCGCATGGTGTGAACCACCATGCGATCCGATTCTGAGCCTGCGAAAAAAAAGGGTCCTGTGCGAGTTTGCTCCGATTGCGATGCAAATTCAGCCATACAATCTCTATGGCTGATTTTGCATCGCACAGAGATCGCATATGGTTCACACTGCAGTGCGGTGCGAAATCATATGCGATCTCTGTGATCGGAGCAGTGTGAACCTAGCCTAATAGGCTGTTATGGCTTCACTTCTCCTCATGTATTAAAAGAAAAGAACAAACGTGAAGTACCGATGGAAGTGGTTAATAAGCGCTAATTAAAATCCTACTTACAGGAACTCTGATACCGTCCCGCTTTAGACATTTAAAATCCTATGTGAGCTGTATACTGTGTGCGGCGTCTGGCTCCGGCGTGCGTTCCACCACGGGCGGACGTGACGTCAGCGAGTGCGGAAGACCGGAAGTGACGTCAACGCATTTCGCTCTCCACAACGAGCGTCATCACGGACCTATTAAATATAGGTATATATAGATATTAACCCCTTCCTTACCGGGCCAATTTTTTTTGCTAGAAAAATACTCAGAACCCCCAAACATTATATATGTTTTTTTTAGCAGGGACTCTAGGGAATAAAATGGCAATCATTGCAACTTTTTATATCACACGATATTTGCGCAGGAATTTTTCAAACGCATTTTTTTGGAAAAGAAACAGTTTAGTGAATTTAAAAAAATACAAAACAGTAAAGTTAGCCCAATTTTTTTGTATGTTGTAAAAGAGGATGTTACGCTGACTAAATTGATACCCAACATGTAATGCTTTAAAATTGCGAACACTCCTGGAATTGCGCCAAACTTTGGTACTTAAAAATCTCCATAGGCGACGCTTTAAAATTTTTTACAGGCTACATGTTTAGGGTTACAGAGGAGATCTAGTGCTAGAATTATTGCTCTCGCTCTAACGCATGCGGCGATACCTCACATGTGTGATTTGAACACCGGTTACATATGTGGGCGGGGCTTACATATGCGTTCACTTCTGCGTGCGAGCACGCGGGGACTTTAATTTTTTTTTGTTATTATTATTTATTTTACTTTTATTTTTTTATTTTTACACTGCCTCTTTAATTTTTTTTTTTTTTTTGATCACTTTTATTCCTATTACAAGGAATGGAAACATCCCTTGTAATAGGAATGGTGCGTGACAGGTACTCTTTATGGAGAGATGTGGGGTCAATGTGACCTCACATCTCTCCTGCAGGCTGGAAAGACTGAGATCAGAAAAAAAAATTCTGATCCCAGCCTTTCCAGCCGTGATCACGGCTTTGTTTACTAAAGCCGGGCCGGGCGTGACGTCATAACATCGCGCCTGGTGCTCCGAGGGTCATAGAGATGACTGGTGACCAGATGGTCACCAGTCATCTCCCTGACGACAATCCGGCGGCGATGGATCTCTTCTCCCTGCCACCGATCATACGGGCGGCCCGGGAGAAGCACCGAATGGCGGCGGGAGGGGGGGTCCCCTCCCGCTGCCTACAAGAACGATCAAGTGGCTGAACTGCCGCTATGATCATTCTTATGTTGTATGGAATCGCCAGCCTAAAAAAATGATATCTGAACGGTGCCTCTAGCTGCTGACACCATTCAGATTTCCCCCCTCAAAGTCCAGGACGTCCTACCGGCGGGAAGGGGTTAAATAAATTATCTGTAATGTCGGGTCCGACATCAGGGAAAAAATCGGTGTCAAAAACACGATTTCATCGGCGTTAATGCGCGTTAGTGAGCGTCAATAGGCGTTTTGTTTAAAAAAACATTTTGTAACCTGAGACCGCCTAGCGGTAAAAACACCGGTTAATGTCGCTATGGCGTTAATGCGAGTTAGTGAGCATTTTGCCGGCGTCAGCGTCAAAAACGCCTTAACGCTACAGCCTCGGAACGCGCTGGCCGTGGGTTCTACTTTCAGCTCACTAACGCCGACGCCATCTACAGCTCATAAACGTCAGTGCTTTTATGGGGCCATTGAATATCATGGAGAGCTGCAAAAAACGCTCAAAAACGCGGCGGTAAAGAACGGCCGTGTGTATGGGGCCTAAAACTGAAATTTATTGAAAAAATGTTAAAGTACAAAAACACAATATCACTGTTGCAGATAAACTTTAAAAAGACAACTTTGTCTGGCAGCTTAGACTTGCCGGCAAAAACATCACCCACTGTCATCCACACATATTCAATCGATCCACCTATCTGTGGCTTGGGGACAGGGACAGACCTAGGGGCCAAAAAGGGAATCTGATTCTTGATGAACGGGGGAACCCTGTGTTCACAGAAAACCGTGTGGTCGTTGTCACTGGCTGGATGGGGAGAAAAGAACTAGATGTGAATGGAAGTTACTGGTAGGTCCTGGATGGCCCAACTCACTAGGTATTAAATCACATGGATATGGCAGTTCAATACATGTGAATGCATGGATCCAGTGAGTGGTGAGGTCTCATATGTGTAAGGCAGCCGTCTGGTGCAACCAAAAACACAATACATTGGCCGTGTTGGCCGTAGCTCACCAGTCTCCAGGTAGGGAAAGGGGTCCTGGTCAGGAATCCAATGGGATGAACTTCCGTATGAATCCTCCAGCCGCCGGACGTTTAGTCCACTCCAATGGGGGCACCACAAGGGCCAGTTGACACGCCGACCCTCCCACACATGTGAACACAGGGTTCCCCTATTCATCAAGAATCAGATTCCCTTTTGGACCCCTAGGTCTGTCCCTGTCCCCAAGCCACAGATAGGTGGATCGATTGAATACGTGTGGATGACAGTGGGTGATGTTTTTGCCGGCAAGTCTAAGCTGCCAAACAAAGTTGTCTTTTTATTTATTGTCTTTTAAGTTTGTCTGCACAGTGATTTTGTGTTTTTGTATTTTAACATTTTTTTCAATAAAATTCAGTTTTATGGTCAAGCAGTTCCTTTAGAGGTACTCTGTGATCTCCAATCACAATTTTTGCATTCACTCCCAGAGGTTAAATGCATCACAATGGAGCTCCCCGGTGCCCCCAGACTTACCCATTTCAGTGGTGGATAATACAAATATAATCTGACTGTCACATAAACACACACACTTGGATTGGTAGGAGTAATATGGAGGCGGGAGTGGAAGCCGTAGCAAGATCCCTCTGAAGTCGGCTTAGGGAGGTCTGTAAAGGGGACATTCTCTAAAGCAGTGGTCTCCGAACTGCGGCCCTTTGCTTGCTTGTATCAACCCCCCCCAGTTGCTGACATAGTTCCTTCCACTGACAAAAATGATGGGGCACTATTCCTTCCACTGACAAAAATGATGGGGCACTATTCCTCCCACTGACACCAATGATGGGGCACTATTCCTCCCACTGACACCAATGATGGGGCACTATTCCTCCACTGACACCAATAATGGGGCACTATTCCTCCCACTGATACCAATGATGGGGCACTATTCCACCCACTGATACCAATGATGGGGCACTATTCCTCCCACTGATACCAATGATGGGGCACTATTCCTCCCACTGACACCAATGATGGGGCATTATTCCTTCCACTGACACCAATGATGGGGCACTATTCTTCCCACTGATACCAATGATGGGGCACTATTCTTCCCACTGATACCAATGATGGGGCACTATTCCTCCCACTGACACCAATGATGGCACACTATTCTTTCCACTGATACCAATGATGGGGCACCATTCCTCCCACTGATACCAATGATGGGGCACTATTCCTTCCACTGACACCAATGATGGGGCACTATTCTTCCCACTGATACCAATGATGGGGCACTATTCTTCCCACTGATACCAATGATGGGGCACGATTCTTACTATTGTAAAGAAACACAACAATGGCCATCAATGTAAGGGGGCACTACACTGGCTATTAACCTCTACAATTTACCGGGCACTTTCCTCTTTAATGCCTAAGCCAATTGTCAGCTTTCAGTGCTGTCACACTGTGAATGACAATTGTGGGGTCATGTGACACTGTACCCATATGACATTTCTAATCATTTTTTGGGGGGACACATAGAGCTTTCTTTTAGTGGTATTTAATTACCACTGGGTTTTTTTAAATTTTTTGCTAAATAAATGAAAAAAAAAAACCCTGAGACTATAGAAAAAACAAAACAAAACACATTTTTCTTAGTTAATGTTCGAAAATTTTGCAAATAAGTAATTTTTCTCCTTCACTGATGTGTGTTGATGAGGCTGCACTGATGGGCACTGATTAGGCAGCACTGATGAGGCGGCAATTATGAGGCTGCACTGATACAGGGATCGGCAAGGTGTCCGCTCCCGGACACCAGTGTCCTCCAGGCCTGCCTGTAGTGTCCGCGGCCGCCTCGGGCTTTTTTTCACACAATTACTTTTTTTTTTTTACACAAGTCCTCCTAGGCTGTAGTAGGTCGGCCAGGGAGCGTGGCGCCGCCCACTCTTCCTCCTGGAGTCTCCTGCAGGCTGCAGAGCGTACTGTGTGCGGAGTGATCACGGAGGGAGGGGCTGGGCTTTTGTGAGGAGACAGAGAGAGACCTTGCTCCGTGTGTGGCAGGCAGCGTGGTGGTGAGCGCGGGCCTCGGGCCAGCCGGGGAAGAAGAACAGGACAGAGGAGCAGAGGTGCTGCAGTGCCTGAGTCCTGAGTCTGACTGAGGAGACTGTGTGTGCGGGAGCGAGCAGTGCCAGGCCAGCCAGCAGAGTAAGTTTTTCCAGTTCTGGTACTCGCGCCAAAAAATATTTCCCAGAGAGGGAGCAAAGAGGCTCACCGAATGGATCACAAGTATATATGGGTACATGTATGAAATTGAACCAGTGTTTATTAATTATAGTGTATCAAATATAAATATCCACACCAGGGGGTTGCCACCCTTTATCAGATGGAGCCTTGCTCAAGGTGCCATGCAAGGGAGCAAAATGTAATACAAAGACACTGACAAGGGGCCAGTACAAATGACACAAAACAAATAACAGACTGTCCGGATGCCAGATTGATTGCAATGACTGTGTCACCTGGGAAATTTCCCACAAGTATATCAAAAATTGATGTGGCTATGGTGGCACAGGGCGTCTCAATCACCCCTGGAGTCTCGCGCTGTGGGGGAGGATGGGGCAAGTGGCAGGACTGGTGGTGAACTATGGTGCCCAAGAGATCCCCTGCACAAAAGTGCACTACTGTATGGATGGGCGAAGCAGGGAAGGTGTGCTGCGGCCACCCAATCAGGCACTATGGGTACAGGGACTTGGAATCGCCACTAGGCAACTGGTGCACCTGTGAAAATGTCCAATCCCTTGAAGTAATCCATAGCCATGACTAAATGAAGTTGGATGGAGACAAGTGAGAGGATGTGCTTCATGGGGTATGTGATGGACTCACATTGCTCTCTTGCATGGCACCTTGAGCAAGGTTCCATCTGATAGGGGGTGGCAACCCCCTGGTGTGGATATTTATATTTGATACACTATAATTAATAAACACTGGTTCAATTTCATACATTTACCCGTATATATTTGTGATCATTTGGTGAGCCTCTTTGCGCCCTCTCTAGGGAATATTTTTTGGTGTATGGTTGTTACAGGCTTGTAAGCGGAATTTAATTCATGGTATACTGCAGTTATCATCACCTACTGTAATTTAGTTATACTCACTTCAGCAGCCTGTCAATTAGTGAGGGCCCCATCCCCTTTCTTTGGTGATTACTTGGTTCCCCAATACATTCATTGTTTGTCAGAGGGGAAGTGCCAGCTGAGAAGGGACCCCCAGAATGATTTTTAGCTTGCAGACCATCCAGAAATCAATGCTAGGCCCAGGGCCCAGCCAGCCTCAGACCTCCCAGGCAGGCCAGACTACCACATCCAGTCCAGTCTCTCCCTGGTTGTGTAGCAGTGAGCAGTGCCAGCAGAGTAAGGGGGTCCTTCTCCCATGGCCACTAATATAAAGGGCAATGTGTGAGGGCCCTTATCCCACTGATCATAGATGTAAGGGCCCCCCAATGTATGGGAGTCCACCTGCACTGCACTGCCATCTTTTTTTGCAATAAAAAGGAAGCTGATATGGAGTCCAATCTATGACATCCCTGAAAAGTCTATCTGTGCCTCAAAAATATAAAACATAAAAGTTTTTAAAACCTTAACAATTTATAACCGTATACAACAAGCAGTCTTTTAAATGTTATTTTAAACGTATTTGTACTTGTAGAACTAGGTTAGATAGTAGACAGTGTTTTTTTTTAAGGTTTTAATTTGAAATGTACCTTGGTGTCCTTCACTAAGGTCTGTACTTTGGAAAATGTCCGCCACAGCCTTGGTCCATGCCTATCCCTGCACTGATAGGCGGCACTGCTGAGCACTGATAGGCAGCACTGATAGGCGGCATGCTGGCACTGATGGGCACTGATATTCGGCATTGATGAGGAGGTATTGATAGGCAGCACTGATGAACACTGATAGGCAGCACTGTTGGGCATTGATAAGCACTGATGGGTCTGCACTGATAATCAGGACACTGATGATCAGTGTAAATTTGTGCTTTGAGAATTGCCGATTACCAGCTCACCTCTCCTCACACTGTGACAGTACTTGAGGGAAAGAATACTGATAACCGCCAAGTTTGTTTACATCTGATCAGCGGTGATTGGCCCTTTCAGCTTTGTGTGAAGAACACAATGAACACAGGTCACACCAGATACACACCCCAGGTAGCGTGTTGGGGGTGTGGTTCTTGACGGACTTCCATGGACGCCCTCCCAGAATGAGAGAGCCACACTGAAGTGGTTAATGTAAGAGAAAACTGCACTGACCACTAATGTAAGTGGGCATTACACTATCACTATAGGTGGCACTACACTGACTACCAAAGTAAGGGGGCACTACACTCACCATCGATGTAAGGGGGCACTACATTGACTATCATCACAAGGGGGCACTAAACTGACCACCAATGATGGGAGGCAAAACACTGTCTATCATTGTAAAGGTACATCACACTGACCTCCAATGTAATAGGAATGACACTGACCATCAATGTAAGGGGCACTACACTGACCACCAATGTAAGGGAGCACTACACTGATCATCAATGTAAGGGGCACTACAATGACCATCAATGTAAGGGGCACTACACTGACCACCAATGTTAGAGGAACAACGATGACCACCAATGTGAAGGGGGAACTACACTGACCATCAATGGAAGGGGGAACTACACTGACCATCAATGGAAGGGGGAACTACACTGATCATCAAAGTAAGGGGGCAGTTCAGCATCACAGGACACAGTATACAGCTCAGTATCAAAGGACACAGTATACAGCTCAGTATCAAAGGACACAGTATACAGCTCAGCATCACAGGACACAGTATACAGCTCAGTATCAAAGGACACAGTATACAGCTCAGCATCACAGGACACAGTATACAGCTCAGCATCACAGGATACAATATACAGCTCAGTATCAAAGGACACAGTATACAGCTCAGCATCGCAGGACACAGTATACAGCTCAGCATCACAGGACACAGTATACAGCCCAGCATCACAGGACACAATATACAGCCCAGCATCACAGGACACAGTATACAGCTCAGCATCACAGGTGGGGTAAATTGCAGCCAATATCACAGGTGGGGGCACTTATGCAGCCAATAACAAAGGTGGGGCACTTATACAGACAATAACACAGGTGGGGGCACTTATGCAGCCAATAACACAGCTGGGGGCACTTATGTGGCCAATAACACAGGTGGGGGCACTTATGCAGCCAAAAACACAGGTGGGGGCAGTTTGCAGTGAGTATCACAGGTGGGGGCACTTATGCAGCCAATAACACAGGTGGGGGCACTTATACAGCCAGTATCACAGGTGGGGGCACTTATGCAGCCAATAACACAGGTGGGGGCAGTTTGCAGCCAGTATCACAGATGGGGTACATTGTAGAGACCCCCCCTCCCCTGAGGTCAGGACAAGTCCCGCACTTACCCCTTCCAATAGGCAGGCAGGCAGGATTGTTGCAGTTTGGCTTGTGGAGAAGCGGGCTGTGTCCCCATCAGTTGGTCGGTCACCAGGCGGTCAGGGTCTCTGTGGGAGCGGGAGTCACGTCCGCTGCCACAGTGACCCGCCCCCGGCCACCGCATCCAATCACACTGAGCCACAGGCTCAGGGCAGCCAATCAGGCTATGTGTGTGCGCCTGTTCAGCACACACACATAGCCTTTAATTGCTGACCAATAGGCTCACTACCTGGCTGTCAGGTGACAGCCAAGGAGCCGAAAAAAAAAAAAAAAAGTCAACGTACCGGTGCCTCCTGTAGGGGGGCCAGACTGCCTTTTTTTTCTCTTTTTAGCCGGCAGGGAGGCAGCTTATACACCAGCCGCCGCTGCTACTAGCTGTCTCCAGAGTGGTGCCAGCAGCAGGAAAGTAGAGATCTTCAGGTCAGTGTGAAGCAATACACTGGCCATAAATACTATAGGGCTGCTTTCACACTGATGTGCTGCCAAATGACCACGAAGGGCTCATTCACAAGTGCCGCAGGCTCTGCTGCTTCTCTGAAAAGCGGTCCGAGTGTGTTTGACAGGTGGTGAGGAGGCGATATGTTGCCTCCTCACCACCTGAAGTAAAGCCATGATTGCCATGCAATGCACGCGTTTGCGTCACGTTAGTACGGTAATTAGAAGTTTAAATCAGGTGTGAAGAGGCAACACTGTGCCCGGTGATCGTTGACTTTTCCCATGTTGTTCAGGTAGATCTCCACCTCTTTAAAGTTGCCTACCCCTGGTGTATAATGTACATCAAGCACAACACCGTCACCTACTCATCTTAGAAATGCTGAATGAGTTTACTCTTTTTTCAGGAAGCCTTCCATCTCCAAATCTTACTTGTACTGGAGAAAAGTTCAATATACAAGTGTCAAAATGCTGGTTGGAAGCACAAGGTTATAATACGTCTGATATCAAGCTGAACGGCACCGACCCCCAGTGTTACGCAGCAAGGGAGATTGTGGGTGGAACATCGGAGATGACCGTTCATCACCCATTTATAACCTCTGTCTGTAACACTGAAGCTGTGGTAAGTTTTCCTGACACGGCCTGACAGTTTGTTATACAAGAGAAGTAAAAACAGATACATTAAAGTATTATGCACACACATTATACATCACAGTATATAATGTATGTACAGTAAAACCTTGGTTTGAGAGCGTTTTGTAAAACAAGCAACATTTTTAAAGAGGATGTCTTGATAACAAGTAGCGTCACGTCACAACTGAGTATAGAAGAGAAGAGAGGCGCCTCTAAGTGTAGCAATATGGTTACATTTAATGAAGGTACAACATTCATCAACTCACATGGTTGATGATTAAATCAGGCTTCCGGGGTAAAGCTTTCAATCTAGGAGGGAAGTTCAAGTGATACAAAAGGTAATAACTGTGGGGGATGAGCTGATGGGGAAAATACTAGTGAAGTTGCTAGGTGGGGCCGGATACGTTTCTCTGAAAAGAAGGGTTTTCAGGGATCGTCCAAAAGTGGACAGAGTAGAAGATAGTCGGACAGATTAGGGAAGGGAGTTTTGCATAGGATGGGAGAGGCTTGGGAAAAGTCCTGGAGGTGAGCATGGGAGGAGGTGACAAGGGAGCTAGAGAGCAGGAGGTCTTGGGAGCAATGAAAAGAATGGTTTGATTGGTATTTTGAGACCAGGTTAGTGATGTAGCTGGGGACAGAGTTGTGGATGGCTTTGTAAGTTATTGTTAGTATTATGAATTTAATTTGTTGAGTAAGTGGCAGCCAATGGAGGGATTGGCAGAGAGGAGTAGAAGTCACTGAGCGGTTGGTAAGGTGAATGAGCCTGGAGGCAGCATTCATGCTGGACTGAAGGGGGGATAGCCTATGTAAAGGTAAGCCAATGAGAAGGGACTTGCAGTAGTCGAGGGGAGAGATGAACAAGGAGTGAATTAGGAGCTTTGTGGGGTCATTGGTTAGGAAGGGGCATATTCTGGACTTGTTGTGGAGGTTGAAACGGCAAGATTTGAACAGTGATTGGAAAGGATAGTTCAGAGAACAGGATTACACCTAGCCCCTTTGCATGTGGGGGTGGGATGATGGTTGTGCCATTGGTCTTGAGAGAGAAATCAGGGGAAAAGGCACGTGGGGAGGAAAAATTATGAGCTCGGTTTTGGATAGATTGAGATTGAAGAAGTGGTGTGACAGGTGGATATGTCTGATAGTAAATTAGTGATAAGTGAGGAGAGGAATGGGTGGAGACATAGATTTGGGTGTTGTCAGAATAAAGATGGTATTGGAAGCCATTATCTGGCTCAGGGAGGAGGTGTAGTTGGAGAATAGGAGAGGTCCAAAAACAGAACCTTGAGGAACCCCAAAAGAGAAATGGAAAATAAGAGAGGTCCAAGAACAGAACCTTGGGGGACTCTGACAGAGGAAGGGAGAGGAGAGGAGAAAGTAGAATTTTAAGTACCGTATATACTTGAGTATAAGCCAAGTTTTTCAGCACATTTTTTGTGCAGCAAAAGACCCCCCTCGGCTTATACTTGAGTCAGTGTCTGTGGGTAATGAATAAATTCACATTACACAGAGCGCGCTGCTTCTAAGAGCCGTTCTGTGCCTGAAACCGTGACCTAAATACATTGGAATGTAGAGAATGCTGAGCCGCCCTGACTTGTCGATTGTGGGTCCGCAGGACGGGTGGAGGGCTGTAGTTCAACTTTTAGACTGTGGAGAGAGTCGTAAGAGATGTAAGGTTACATAAATCCAGTGCCAAAGTCCGTG
>BLSH010420031.1:68837-79018 GCA_018402905.1 Glandirana rugosa
GTTATTTTGCGCCTTGGTTTTTCCACACGCTTCTTGCGACCATGTTGGCTATTTTGAATGAAACGCTTGATTGTTCGATGATCACGCTTCAGAAGCTTGGCAATTTTAAGAGTGCTGCATCCCTCTGCAAGATATCTCACTATTTTTGACTTTTCGGAGCCTGTCAAGTCCTTCTTTTGACCCATTTTGCCAAAGGAAAGGAAGTTGCCTAATAATTATGCACACCTGATATAGGGTGTTGATGTCATTAAACCACACCCCTTCTCATTACTGAGATGCACATCACCTAATATGCTTAATTGGTAGTAGGCTTTCGAGCCTATACAACTTGGAGTAAGACAACATGCATAAAGAGGATGATGTGGTCAAAATACTCATTTGCCTAATAATTCTGCATACAGTGTATGGCGATAGGGACATTGCTCTTTGTCCTTCTTTCCCTCTACTGAGAAACTGATGTCATGCTCCACCATCCATCACCAGCCAGTAGGAGGAGAGCTAAAGACAAGCAAGCCCATATACTTTTATGAGGAGTGATGAAAATCTTGGGAGTTGTAGTTTAAGATGGCAGCCATATAATGGCTACACTATAATGGTTACACTACAGACCCCAATAGGCACTGTGCAGTAGGAGGAGTGGAGAGGGGAATTTTTTTAAACCGCCCAGGAAAGTACTTCCTCTTGGCACTGAGGTAATTAGAGAGAAGGCACCTCTGTCTAAATATTCGCCTGCCAGCCGGAGACCATACCAACAGAGATCATAAAAAAGAAGTATTGCTGCGCCAGAAACCACAAAAGTCCAAATAATATAATCTTGAAATTCAAATTAAAAAAAGCAGCTGGCACAAACACTGTTGAACCCAATGCAAAAGTTTGATAAAAAATGGTGCAGCGCTTAAACAAGTATAATTAATATGAAACAGCAATAACAGTAGTTCATCAATAAAGTTTCTAGAGGTTTTCAAAATTATTGTAGATCCGAGGAGTGGAAGAAATAGTGCAGCGGCGAATGGTCGTTGGCACGCTGCCCATTTCCGCCCTGGGTTCCTTTAAAGATCGTTCATTTCCGTCCGTTCGGAACCACGCTCCCTGACGGCGTCATCTTGTGACGAAACCGGTAGGGGAGGAGCGACTCGTACGGGCAGAACAGTGAGCCAGGATCCCACGGTCATCTAGAGTTAGGGAAGCACTGGTGGCCTCCCTTTCAGCTCTTAAGGCGCCTTTTACATGAATGAGCATGTGAGTGTATTTACGTTTTTACTACATTAAAATTTTCGATCTATACATGTTGCGCTATGGACTGTGGTCTGTTTTTTTACACATGTTGCTGTGAGCGGGTCCAGTGAGGGAAGCAGATCTGGTTGAAGTGCTGAAGGCTGTCAATGCGTTTTGGTTTCTCTTCATGCGCTTATGACCCCTGTAATAAGGGTCCATCCTAGGGGGTAAGAGACAGTGTGTGCGGTGATGGTGACGGCTTTCCACTATTTCTTCCACTCCTCGGATCTACAATAATTAGTCTCTAGAGACTTTATTGATGAACTACTGTTATTGCTGTTTCATATTAACAGAGATCATAGCATGAAACTGGGAGTAAGGGCGTCTTGGGGCAGTGCAGCACGACCACATCGCAGCACTTGAACCACTGCTTCAGGGAGAGTGGAGCATCCACTCACCCTCTACTCCCCCCCCCCCCCGGTGATCATCAGAGGCTTTTGAGGAGAGACTGAGTGGGTCCCCCCTTCTACAATGAGAGGTCACCACCACATCCCGGGGACTGCTAAAGCCTAATCACACATTGCTGATACTGCTAGCAGGGACTAAGCCACTCAGAGTAGGAGACAGAGGGGTTGATTTACTAAAGATGGAAAGTGCAAAAAACGGTGGGGCTGTGCATGCTAGCCAATCAGCTTGTTCAATCAAGCTTTGACAATAAAACCTTGAAGCTGATTTCTGTGCAGAGCTGCACCAAATTTTGCACTTTCAAGCTTTAGTAAATCAACCCCCAAGTGTATTCAATCCATGCTGCAACCTATACTACACTTATCCCAAACCTAGACTGCGAGCCTGTACCAACCCTATAACACATTATACCGAACCTTTACCATCTAAACCAATCTTCCTTGCACCTGTCCCAAAACTATACAATACCTCCACTGAAAGCAGGCTAACTGGGACTGTTGTTAGGTGCACCAACACTCTTAAGGAACCCCAAAGAAAGCCGGCAGAAGATCATCTCAAACAACTGTCATTCACGTAATAATTATTCAGCAAGCATCCCTTTGTTCCCCTGCCTCCTCCACTACCATCTTCCGTTTCTTTTGAACAGTGCATACTCAGTTGGTTGAGGATTAGCATAGCCGCCACAAATGTGCTTTGGCAGTACAGTTCCAGCACTCAGTAGATTCAACTTTACTACTACTAATAGCTGCACTACTGCAGCTACTGTTTATTGCTGATCTGGGCCACAAATTTCATCTTATGCCTAGTCCTTATTGCTGATGACTTTGTATCCTAAATTGTCTTATTACCATTGTTAATCCGTTTTATACTTCCTAGTTACCAAACATATTGGGTGACAATATATTAAGTTTGCCTTTGCTACCTGGTTTGGTGTCTGTTTTCTATGATATAGCGCTACTATTGGGTACTAAGTATTACTCTGAGTGAATTCCTGTGATATTGTGTGTTTGTACATTCAACCTTCATCAGGCATGTGATCTCATGCCTGTCGAAATGGTCCTGCGTGGCTCCAAAACGTTGCACTGCACCATGTGATGTGGTCTTTGTTCAATAAAAACCGCTTGGACAAAACTGATGATCCTTGGTGTGCTGGCAAATATCTACATATCGTACAGGTTCCAGTATCCAGCTGGCGGTCGCTACAGCACCCATTACCTTAAGAGCTCATTCCATGAACCTGTGTGACGGGAATATGGACTGTGTCCACTCAACCTGGTGTTTCAGAGGCGCTGAGGTTCTGGAGATGGTCGAAGCAAAAAAGAGAGGACCCATCCTATCCCGGTTTATTTACAGTCCCCCAACCTCAAACACTTACCCTCGCGTCCCTTGTCACTTCCACTGGGTCCTCCAAGTCTGCACCATTCCCAGAATGTAGAGGAGATAGCGAGGCAAATGATGTGAATGGCTTCTGAAGCTGCTTGGGAGGGTGGAGTAGGGGCATGGCTTTGGGGGAGCTTTGTGTTTGAATGGATGCACACAGCCCAAGCCTAGGGCTCACATGCTCAGGTGTCTCCTTAGCAGCCAAATTGTTAAAGGAGACACCAACAAACAGGAGCTGAACTACAGGCAGATAAAAAGACACATATAACACTAGCTCTGTATTCGATAATGCATAAATATATATTTTTAAAATCAGTAGAAGTACCTGAATGTGACTTGCTTTCACGCTCTTACAGTCCCTATACAACAGAACTTGGACTGGGAGAAGGAGAAGCAGCACAAGGAGCCAGTTAGTTCATGTGCTTACAATGAGCATGTTGATAGGAGGAAAGAGTAGAGTGATAAAGAGATGAACTGATCAGTCTTCTGCTTATCCTTTTACTGTACAGTCACAGGCTGGGGGCGGGTCCAGAATGACAAGAGGGTTTAATAATGATGACCACCAGACTGAGGACATCTATTGGTAAAAAGTATCAAGCTGAATATTGCATCAAAAGTTGCATTTTTATTTTATCTTTTGATGGGCTATTTATATTTGTCTGGTTATGTTTGGCTGGAGTTCTGCTTTAACCAGTGGCGGCCCTTCTATAAGGGGTGCAGGGGTGCCACCCCCCTAATCCATGTGCCAGGCCCCTAATCTTAATGCAGGAGGCATGGATTCCAATGTTTTTTTTTTTTTTTTTGAAGCACGTGATTAGAGCCAGAGGCTCTAATTGGCTTCAAAGAAGGGGCGAGCTTAGGGCGCAGAGCACTGCATCCTGAGCCACCCACTTGTGGGACAAAAGCAAATTAATATTCCCTATTTTCTTCCTGATTCTCCTCCTGGCCAATCAGGAAGGGGGTCCTGAGACCCATGTGGCCAGGAAGTCTTAGGACCCACTCCTGTTCAGCCAGGAAGAGAAGCACCCAGATCCCGAGTGATACAAAGCCTTCAATGTCTACAGATTGGCCCCGGCTCTTCCCTTGTCATCTGTGTCCTAAGGTAAGGAGGCCCCCGATCATCCGTCTCCTGCATGGCAGGGGGGGAGGGGGGGGTGGCGTTAGTTTGCTGCCAAAATATTGAGCACCAGCCCCCACTGGCTTTAACAGAACTGGAATCTTCCTTTTTGACCTGTCAGGGAATACATTGACATTAATAGTAACTGTTTGCTAATGTGCAGATTACTGGATGGTGTTTTTCTCACCCTGATTAATGACTTCTGTGCTTCCTCTCTCTACAGGTGAATGAAACCCATGTCACATACAGTAATCATCTGTATATTTTTGGCAAGAAGTATCCAATCCAAACAACAAATGACGCTGTCATGAATATTTCCTGCTCTTACCCGCTGCGTATGAATGTCATTCTTAATGTGACTCTGCGCCCAATAATTGGGTAATTATTATTACATAATATTGGTCTTTCAGAGTTGAGCGAACCCGAACTGTAAAGTTCGGGTCCGTACCAAACTTTTGGGTGTCCGGGACCCGGACCCAAACCCGGACTTTTCAAAAAAAGTCCGGGTTCAGGTCCGGGGTTCTGCTATTTTACTACACGTGTTAAAAAGCTGCCAAGGGCAGCCAATCAACAAGCGTTTCACTGGTTTTCCCTAGAAGCCATCACAGCCATGCCTACTAATGGCATGGCTGTGATTGGCCAGTGCCCCATGTGACCCAGCCTCTATGTGGGGCTGGAGTCACCGTGCTGCATGTCACATGCTCTCAGGATAGTTTAGGGAGAGGGTGCTGCTGGCTCTGTGAGGGACAGATTGCAGATATCATATAACATCTCATCCTGCATTACTGAACGATCTGATTGTGGACTAGGTAGAGATACTAGTACTGCTGCTTTGAGGGACAGATTGCAGAACATCTCATCCTGCATTACTGAAAGATTTGATTGTGGACTAGGTAGAGATACTAGTACTGGTGCTTTGAGGGACGGAGAGATACTAGTACTGGTGCTTTGAGGGAGGGAGAGATACTAGTACTGGTGCTTTGAGGGAGGGAGAGATACTAGTACTGGTGCTTTGAGGGAGGGAGAGATACTAGTACTGGTGCTTTGAGGGACAGATTGCACACCTCATCCTGCTGCACAGAACAATCTGACTGGACTAGGTAGAGTCTGTTGCTTTAAGGGAAAGATTATTCTTCTAAAATCATCTCCAACTTGTACAGGGAAAGGTTCCAGCTGTTGCTTTAAGGGAAAGATTAGTGTTCTAAAATCATCATCAAAGTGAGTGTGAAAACCCCTATATCAGCCGCAGAGAAGCCATATTAGTGTTTTAAAATCATCTTCAAATTGTGTGGAAAACCCTTATATCAGCCGCAGAGAAGCCATATTAGTGTTTTAAAATCATCATCAAAGTGTGTGTGAAAACCCCTATATCAGCCGCAGGGAAGCCATATTAGTGTTTCAAAATCATCTTCAAATTGTGTGGAAAACCCTTATATCAGCCGCAGAGAAGCCATATTAGTGTTTTAAAATCATCTTCAAATTGTTTGGAAAACCCTTATATCAGCCACAGAGAAGCCATATTAGTGTTTTAAAATCATCTTCAAATTGTGTGAAAACCCTTATACCAGCCACAGAGAAGCCATATTAGTGTTTTAAAATCATCTTCAAATTGTGTGGAAAACCCTTATATCAGCCGCAGAGAAGCCATATTAGTGTTTTAAAATCATCTTCAAATTGTGTGGAGAACCCTTATATCAGCCGCAGAGAAGCCATATTAGTGTTTTAAAATCATCTTCAAATTGTGTGGAAAATCCTTATATCAGCTGCAGAGAAGCCATATTAGTGTTTTAAAATCATCTTCAAATTGTGTGAAAACCCCTATATCAGCCGCAGAGAAGCCATATTAGTGTTTTAAAATCATCTTCAAATTGTGTGGAAAACCCTTATATCAGCCGCAGAGAAGCCATATTAGTGTTTTAAAATCATCTTCAAATTGTGTGGAAAACCCTTGTATCAGCCGCAGAGAAGCCATATTAGTGTTTTAAAATCATCTTCAAATTGTGTGGAAAACCCTTATATCAGCCGCAGAGAAGCCATATTAGTGTTTTAAAATCATCTTCAAGATGATTTTAAAACACTAATATGGCTTCCCTGCGGCTGATATAGGGGTTTCCCGCACAATTTGAAGATAATTTGAGAACACTGATCTTTCCCTTAAAGCAACAGCTGTAGGCTTTCCCTGTAGAACTTGGAGATGATTTTAGAATCTAAAATCATCTCCTAGTTCTATAGGGAAAGGTTCCTACTGTTGCTTAAAGGGACAGATTATTGTTTCTTGCACAAAATTAAAAAGTGCATCTACATTGCTGGTTTAAAAAACAAACAAAAAATTCCAAAAATAAAAAAAACAGCGTTGGCTACCTCCTCCTCCTCCACCGCCACTTTCACCGCCTCCTCAATCTCCAACTCCACATCCACCTCCATTTTTGATTTTTTTATGTTATTTTAGGTTAAAAATTATTTTAAGTTTTTTCCCTATCCCCATTTCTTTGTAGGGCAATTGCCCTACTCTTACCCCCATTTTCCTTCTTTTTGCAGACCTCTAGGACTTTCCAGGACTTTGTTACAGCCATTTTTGCGCCTAAAAGTTTGGGTCCCCATTGATTTCAATGGGGTTTGGAGTCCGTGTCAAAGTTCGGGTCCAGTCCGGACCCGAACCCGGACTTTGTCCCAAAGTTCGGCAGAACCTGAACTTCCAGAGGTTTGATGAACTCTACTGGCTACCTCTTATGATATTGAATTTCAAGACATATCCTTGTATGTAGTCCCTTAGCAAACCTTCAAGTATCTTCCCCACAGTATTAGTTTGAATTAAATCCCTTCTTAAATATAGACACCACATTGGCCTTGTACCGGGTCTTATTAATTTAGAAACAAAACTTTAACTGAGCTCAACTCTCTGAGGACACATGGGTGCAAGCCATCTGGGCCAAGTGTTTTCAAGTGACCTTGTTGAATCCAGAGGAAATGTCCCTGCAACAGAAGAGTTTTTATAACCATGTCTCCTCCCTTCCTTCTTCTTCAGTGCTGCAGCCTTCAGAAGCCTTTTTGATATTCAACGCTCCTGAGTGTCACCTGCCGTGCTGTGTAGTTGCTCCCCCTATGTCTCTGCTGAGTTCTGTAGTGACATCGGGCTTAGAGGAAGAGAGGAAGAAACCATGGCATGTACTGGCAGACACGGGAATCCCACACTTCTGGAAGTGTTGAATACTGAAGAGTCTGGTGGAGGCTGCAGAACAGGAATGGAGGAGAGGTAGGAGACATGGGCCCTCTGAGAGGTGAGTATGAGAATTCTTCCAAGGCAGGGATGCTTCTTCTCAGTTTTCTTCACTTATTAAATTACAGGTATTTGTCTGTTTCTTATACATATTCATTTGAAACATTTGTGGTGGATTTCGAAATCTTAATTTTGTATATCAGCGTCCAGGGGCGTAACGATAGGGGTTGAGGGGTTGCAATTGCAACCGGGCCCCATGATCCAGGGGGCCCGTGTGCCTCCCTTGTACACCTGAATAGGAGGGATGGTAGGGGTGGCATTTAGAGGAACCAATCTCCTCCATTTTCTCTATCCAGTTTACTCGTCTTCTGCTGTTCCCAGGGTCCCTGTGAGCTTCCCTGGTCCCCCCCACAGAGCTGCTGTCTTCCCCCCTCCTCTCTCCTGCCAGCTGCTGTAGAAGATGGGTTATGATGGAGAGATGGGAACGGGCCGGTAAATTTGTCATTTACTGGCTCCTTCCTTTTAAAAATGAACAGAGTCAGTGATTGGTACCAATTGGTTCATTCATAACTGAAGCATAGAAAACTGTTTTTACTATACTTCCGTCTCTGAATGAACGGGAGGCTCGGTACTCAACTATTCCTGTCCATTCATTCTGTGCAGCTGAGGCCACACAGATGGAGATTGATGGCTGAAGTTTTTTTAAGACTCCTGATATCTCATCAAAGCCTCCCAACAGAGCTCCTAAAAAAATGTAAAAGAGATAAAATGAAATGGTAAAAAAATAAATAAAATTAAAATAAAAATTAAAAACTACTGACACCAGTGAGGGAACTATCAGCCCCGCTGCAGTACCGTAATAAAGGGACCCGCAATAGGAGTAAAGGGCCCCAGGATGTGGGAAGAGGGAAGGGCCCTGGCCAGGGGGGCCCTTCATAATTTCTTGCATCGGGGCCCTGAAGGTTCTATTTACACCTCTATCAGCATCACCTCCCTTACCAGCATACACAGAGCTGAAGAAGACATCTAATAGGGTTGCTCTTTCTTTATTCTCAGTGGAAATATCTCAGTTCTGCATACACTCTGTATAATAACATAGATGCATGGCCACATACCTACAAGGGTTTCTAGGTAGGTGATTGTTTATTGTGTGTATATTTTCCAGGAGCACAGAAATAAACGGCTTTACAGGAAATGGAAGTTATGCATCCTTAATGATGGCCTATAAAGATAATGGATATACAACCCCTCTCTCAGAGACTGACATCCTAACAGTGGAAGATTCTATCTACATTTCAATGCAAGTACCAGATCTGGATGCCAACGCCTTCAATCTCAAAGTGGTGAATATTTATGCCTCTCCTGACAATCCAAGCTTCGTCAAGTACTATCTTCTTCAGGACGGGTAAGTACACAGGACACTGGGTTGTAATTCTGTTTATTCTTTGTGCACTTTGACTACAGAAATAATTCACTAAGGCGCCATTCACACTTGTGCAACTTGGCATGACAAGTTGCACCCCCCATGCCAAGTAGGGCAGCGACTTTAAAGTAATTCCTGCACTACTTTGGTCCAACTTTCATGCGCCTTGATGGCCATAGACTTTAACGACTTGCCGTGGATTGACGGCGGCAACGTGGCTCGTTATCTCAAGTCGGCGTCTCCTAAAGGCGGCCGCGATAACTAGTATTGTGAGCGCGCGCCACCGGAGGCGCGCTCACGTGCTCACTGTGTTACGGGGGGGGGGGGCAGGGAGCGGCGGACTTGATCTCCGCTGGCTACCCGCGATGGCCTCCTTCGCAGTGAGAGAACGGAGGTCCATGTAAGTAAACACGGATCTCCGTTCTGACAGAGGGGGAAGGGCTGTGATCACAGGTTGCCTGTATATGAAAGCCGTGATCACACCCCTCCCCCAGCCAGCCCAGCCCCCATACAATTAGAACACACTGAGGGAATACAGTTAACTCTTAGAGCGCCCCCTCCAGGTTAACTCCTTCACTGCCAATGGCATTTACACAGTAATCGGTGCATTTTCATAGCATTAATCACTGTATAAATGCCAATGGCCCCAAAAAAGTGGCAAAATGGTCCGACACGTGCGCCCCAATATAACAGTACCGCTAAAAATCGCAAGATTGCCGCCATTACTAGTAAAAAATAAAAACCCCAGAAATTACTTCTCATCATTCGTAAACGCGGCAACTTTTGCGCAAACCAATCAATAAACTCTGATTGAGAATTTATTCACCAAAAATATGAGGAAGAATATAAATCGGACAAAACTGAAGAAAAAAAATGTTTTTTTATTTTTTTTTTTTTTGATTTGTATTTTAGCAAAAACTAAGAAAAATTGTTTTTTTTTTCAAAATTGTCGCTCTTTTTTTGTTTATAGCGGCGATCAGAAATGACGCAGAGGTGATCAAATACCACCAAAAGAAAGCTCTATTTATGGGAAAAAAAGGACGCAAATTTTGTTTGGGTACTTTTTTTTTTGTTAAAAAGAATCAAAAACGATTTTATGTTTAGTTTTTTTTTTTTTTATTTTTTTGTAAAAAAAAGAAGTCAAAACAGGCTAAATATAAGAAGGAGTATAAAAACCACTTATTTAAGAGTTAGTCTCAAATAACTAACCAAACGCGTTTTCAACGGCGCAAATGCTTACTACTCTTCATTAAAGACCCCAAAAATAAAAAATGATCATTACCGCCGTTAGAACGCTAAAAATCGCCATGACAATATAACCCCGCGTGCACAGCCTGGTAAAACGGTGAAAAAACCCCGGTAAC
>BLSH010420129.1:16494-35244 GCA_018402905.1 Glandirana rugosa
ACCTCTAGTAGTCTACGAGGGGCTTAGCGACTCCACTATGTGAATTGTTTTGTCTTGATGCACAAACTTGCATACGAGCGTCAGTTGCGGGAAATGGGGATCTAATCGACTAGACGATGGCACACATGACAATTGGACAAATGACATAGTTACTATTGGAGTGGAGTGGTGTAGTTACATAACACATACTACATGGGGGGGGGGGAAGGATGGTAGAGAATACAAATGACATACATACGAGGGTACAAGTGACATACAAATGAGTATTTATCTCAACTCGCTTGGAGACCTTCAAGCCCAAGACGACCAGGCAGGCTTGAAGCCCTGTTTCAGGCCCAGGCCCAGGCCTGCTCCGTGCGATCGTTCGGGTTCCGTCCGGACCCGGACCCGGACTTTGTCCCGAAGTTCGGACGGACCAGCAGAACCCGAACTTCCAGAGGTTCGCTCAACTCTATTTATGAGTAAACATACAGTGAACATGGGAGCATACATACAGTAAACATAAGAGATGGTAGGAAGGGGGGGGGGGTACATCATACACAATACATTGATGTGGTGAGGTGAGGTTATCATTGATACAGTAAACAGGTTAACAGTACACACGGTAGCAGATCAGCTAATCTAGGGGTAAAGGGCGTTGACTGCGAGCATACGTTCAAACACGTAGTTCTGTTTTGTTAAGTGTATCACCTCAGCGATTCGGGGAGCATCTGATGATCTCCATAGTCTGACTATGGCCGTTCTAGCTGCCAACAGTATATGAGTGACGGTAGGTCTGAAATGAACGGGGATACAATCTATGCTAAGGTTTAGGATGGCTAGACCAGCATTACCTTGAGTATCTTGCGAGGTGACATTAGAGATGACCCTAAAGACTTCTGACCAAAAAGTGCTCAGGGTGGGGCAGTCTCGGAGGATATGTAAAAGGTTACCTACTTTGCCACAATTGCGCCAGCACATAGGGGAATTGTCGGTGGCAAAAGCAGAGAGTCTGGCTGGCGTGTAGTACCAGTGTAGGGATATTTTTAACATTAGTTCCCAGTGGGCCATGCAATGGGAGAATTTCTGGATAGAGAGGATGGCCCCCTGCCAGTCCCGTGGTGAGAGTATGTTTTGTTTAGGTCCTTTACCCATTTCATTATGTGGGCTTCTTTTGTGAAGTAGAGTTTATCCTGAAATAGGTTGTAGAAGAGGGATGTACCAGATTGGCTGGAGTTTGGTGAGTTAAAGAATTCCCATGCTTTTTGGGGAACTTGGAGGGGGGGAATAGGATGTTTTGAGAGGAAGTGTTGGATGCGTATGTAGTCGAACCTGGCACTAGGGTGGATATCATACTCATTTTTTAGGGCATCCCACGTCTTAACCGAGGGGCCAATGAAAAATTTCTGTATGCTGTCTAGGCCCTTGGATTCAAAGTGATGTATGTGTAGATAGGGCATGGCAGTTTTGAGAACTTGCATACCCATGGGAGGAATTAGTATTTGGCTGGGGTCTTGTTGGGATTTGAGCAGGTGCCTCCATGCATTAATGGAGTCTGCTATGATAAAGGGGAGTTTAGACAAGTTCCAAGGTAACCAGGCATCTCTAGTTAGGAGAGATACCAGGTCATGGGTTGGAGAAAGGGTTCTTTTTATATCTACCCACATAGGAGGGTCCTCTTTCCTGAACCATTGTTTGAGTTGGGTTAGCTTAATTGCCCAGTAGTAGTCTTTAATTTGAATACAGCCCATACCTCCAGTTTTTTTATGTTTCAGCAGTGCCCGCATTGGGCAACGCGGTTTCTTCTTATGTCAGATGATTTAGGAAAGTAAGGATATTGTTGCCAGGTAACGGTGAGGGATAGAAGCGGGGAGTGTCCTAAATGTGTAAAGGATTTGGGGGAGGATTACCATTTTGAGGGCTGCAGATCTCCCAGTCCAGGAAAGATCACAGTTATGTTAATGCTGGAGATGTGGCTTTAGTTTTTCTATGAGGGCTTTTAAGTTGATGTCAAGTAGGGATGGGAGCATGGGTGTTAATGTAATGCCCAAGTATGGAATGGATGAGTTGGTCCATTTGTAAGGGAGCTCGTTCTGTAGTTTAAGTTTCAGGTGGGGCAGTATGTGCAGTGCCAAGATGAGGGACTTGTCAAAATTTACCTTATAATAGGATGTGTGGGAGAAGTCTAGCAGTATTTGGTGGACTTGTGGGAGAGAGGAATGGGGGTGTGTGAGGAATAAAATAATATCATCCACAAATAAGTTTATGGAATGTTTTGTGGGGCCAATTGTGAGTCCAGTAACGAGGGGGTCTGAGCGGATTTTTTCTCCTAGTGGCTCTATAAGGTTAAAAATAGTGGGTGAGAGAGGGCATCCCTTGCGAGTACCGTTGGATATTGGGAAATTTTTTGAGAGGAAGCCTGAGGCAAACACTTGGGCGGATGGCTTGGAATATAAAGCCAAGACTGCTTGTAGGATGGGGCCCTGTAGCCCAAATTTTGTGAGCACCCGTAAACATGTATTGCCAATGGACTCTGTCGAACGCCTTCTCAGCGTCTATAGATAAGAGGAGAGAAGGCGTTCGATCAGAGCTAAGTCGATGCATAACACCGAGGACGCGTCTGGTTGCGTCTGAGGGTTGCCTACCCCTCACGAATCTCATCTGGTCTCTGCTCAGCATAGAGGGGAGGAATCTGGCTAGTCTGTATGCTAGAAGCTTGGCGAAGATTTTTATATCCGTGTTGAGGAGGGAGATGGGCCTAAAATTAGCCGGAGTTGTAGGGTCCTTACCTGGTTTAGAGATGGTAACAACATAGGCCTTAAGCATCTCCTCAGGAAATTCAGATAGCAAGGTAGCCTGATTAAAGATTAGGAGGAGATATGGGGACAAGATTTCGCTGTAAGTTTTATAGTAATCATTGGTTAGCCCATCTGGACCAGGGGATTTGCCGGTGGGTTGAGGACTGTCCTTGTCACGCTTGAGGTTATATAGGGAACTATAGAAATCAGCAAATTGGTCTGCTATTTCTTGGGGGTTTATGATTTTTTGTTTTGAGGTAGGGTGTATCAGGTGGGAAATTTTTGTTTTGGAGCGGGCAGATTTAACTCTGCGTGCAAGAATTTTTCTAGCTCTATTAGCTGATGAATAAAAGGACAGTTTTAGACGTCTATGGTGGCCCTCATATTGGTGGAGGAGAAGAGTTCTCAATTCTTCCCGAAGCTCTCTAATGTTTTCAATGGTCTTAGGGTTAGCATGGATTTTGTTAATTTGTTCTAGGTTATGAATGTCTGCGGTTAGCTGTTTGAGTCGAGAGTTGTGACTTCTCTTAACCCTAGCACCCTGTTGAATTAGGACCCTCTAATGACAGCTTTATGAGCTTGCCATAGTGTGAATGGGTCAGCCACTGATCCTAAATTGGAGTCAAAGAAGGAGGACAGCTGTTGGGCTATAATTTGTGACGTTTGGGTGTTTTTGAGGAGAGACGTGTTGCAGCGCCAGATGGGAGTCGCGAGAGGAGGGCCGCCCTCTGCTATAGTTAGAGACACTGCTGCGTGGTCCGACCACAGTATATCATGAATTGTAGACTTCTGAACTCTCTGGAGTAGCCACTGGTCTGTAAGGAACATATCAATCCTCGAATACGTGTGGTGCCTAGGGGAAAAGTAGGAGTAGTCCCTTTCATTCGAGTGTTGGCATCTCCAGATATCGTATAACTGTTTGTTGCGAAGAAGGGAGGATATTTGGGGTTTATGAGCTAGGGCTGTAGAGGTTGTGTCCATGTGGGGTTCAGATGTAGCGTTGAAGTCCCCGCAAAGGAGAAGGTTGCCATACTTCAGCGGGGTGAGTTTTTTCAGAACTCGTTTTAAGAAGGGGAGTTGTTTTCGGTTCGGGCTATAGATTGTAGCCAAGGTATAGGGGTGCGAATTGATATCACACGCAAGAATGATTAAGCGACCATCCAGGTCAATTAGGGAGTCTTTAAGTTGGAATGTGACAGAATTGCGAATGGCGATCATTACTCCTCTCTTTTTTTGGTGGGCACAGGAAAGAAAGATTTGCGGGTAGTTTCTGTTGGAGAGCTTGGGTGAGTGGGCAGTCTGGAAGTGAGTCTCATGGATGCAGAGAATATCCGCTTGGAGTGCTAGGGCTTGTTTCCACATAGAATGTCGTTTTGCTGGGTGATTTAGTCCTTTGACATTGAGAGAGACGCACTTAAGTGACATGGTTGAAGTATGGTATGTAGATCAGAGGTGAGGAGGCACTTACTTCAGGGGTATCTGCCGCAAGGTCTGCGCAGGCTGCATGGGGGATCTGCAGGAAGAGCTCCTCTGGATTCAGAGAGATGAGCAGGTCCTGGAGGGAGCATTCAAGTCCTGTAGATGGAGATGATGTACCAGGAGGGATGAAGGGAAGACGTAAAGGAGAACAGGATAACAAATAAATAAAACAACTAAGCTCAAACTAGAGCATTGAAGGGAGAGGTGGTCGCATCACATTGTGCGATCATCATGGAGGGGAGGGATAATCTTGACCATGATTATCCGTTGCCAGGAGATGTTGGCATATTATTCTGAGTGTCAGCAGGACCTTTGAGGGAGGCCTTGGTATTCTTGGGTGCCTTCTTATGGGTTACCAATTGCCAGTCTTTGGGATGTGGAGATAGTGGTAGGTTGCGGTGGGTAGGTAGGGGGGTTTCTGGAAGTATACCCCATTTCCAAAGAAGTACAAGTCCCTCTTCCAGCTTAGTTATGGTATTGGTTGAACCATTGTGGGAAATAATCAGATGTGCTGGGTGTTTCCATTTATGTATGATGTGATGGTTGCGGAGGGCCTTGGTTATTGTGGCAAGGTTGCATCTCTGTTGCAGAGTGTGTCTGGAGAGGTCTGGTAGTATAAAGATCTGGGCAAATTGGGGTGGATGTTTGCCTGGTTTGCGGGAGGCGGCTAGAATTAGTTCTTTAGCTTTATAAAAATGTAGTCTGAGAACCACATACCTTAGAACCTCATCAGGTATAAAGGAGGGTTTGGGGACCCTGTGGATCCTGTCAATGGTAATCTCCAGAGGGGCCAGGGAGGGAACCAGAGCCGAGAAGAGGTCTTGTGCATGTTGGAGGAGTTGGGAGGCTTGTACCCCCCTTAGCTTCAGGTTGTTCCTCCTGGCCCTGTCCTCTAAATCTGATAATTTGTTCTTGATCCAGGCAATGTCGTCAGATTGGGCATTATATGCGTCTACTAATGTGTTATGGGCCGCAGCCTGGTCTCCCATATATGTTTCCACATAATCTACTCTCTCCCCCAAATCGTTGATGTCGGCCTGACACTTGTGGAGGGAGCATAAGATGTCTCTTTGGATGGAGGACTTAAGGGAGGTCAGCATGTTTTTCAGAAGGACATCTGACACGGGCTGTCCTGAGGTGGGGTAGCTAGTGAAAGGATCTGGAGATGGGCTGCATGCGTCCCCTTGTTGCGGCCTAGCCGCACTCACCTCCATGTGGTAGGCCTCGGGTCGTTCCTCTGGAGAGACCGTTCTTTGTTTAGTTTTCGCCGGGCTTCGGGTGGTCGGAGTAGAGGCAGCTAATGAACGATTGCTGTTCGGGAGTGGGGCGGCTAGTGCTAGCCTTTGTTGCTGTGCCTCCGACATGATTCCCGCACCGCTCGGTGTGTGCAGCATCGTGGTCTCCGGCCGAGTGCCATCTTGAGTAGCCTGCCTGGTCTGAGGGGGAAGAAGCTTTTCAGCCTGCTCGGCTATGGCGCCGGTTCTTTCCGTCTTCTGCCCATATCAGATGCCAGGGGTGTTGGGAGTCAATTCACCCTAAGAGAGCCGGTGGGCAATGTACTGAGGTCCCTATGTGGTCGGTTTCTCCTGGCTGTGCGGCGGAGCTCCGATTCTAAGCGGCCAACTCGGAGTCCGCTGGCCACGCCCCTCCACATTGATCTGCTTTTAAAACTCTTCAATAAAGCGGTGTGTTTTTGGAAGTGCGGCTGTCCAGGAATTTCTTCATCCGACATTGCAAGCACAGCTAAGCCAGCACCCAACCTGAATAGCAGCTGGTGATCACTGGTGATTAACAGGCAAGGCTTGGAGCAGTTTCCTTTTCTCTATGTTTTAGGTCTTGTATAGACTTTTGTAGTTTACTCAGTAGTTGAGCATAGTTTAGTGGTAGCAGATGGGATGAAGGTGAGGTCAGAGAGATACCCAGGTAGGGCAGTGTTGAGTTTGGGGCCCAGGAAAAGGATGTTAATTTAGTGAGGCTATATTTGGTTGTGTTGTCTAAATTAACACCTATCATGGCAGACTTTGTGTAGTTAATTTTGTATAGAGAGGCCCTACTGAAAAGATCCAGCGTTTGGTGAAGATGTGGGAGCGATAGCTGAGGTTCAGTGATGGATATAATCACATCATCCGCATATAAGCCGACTTTGTGATCATAGGTGTCAATGGAGATGCCTTTAATTAAGTTGTTTAAACGTATGGAATGAGCAAAAGGCTCCACGATAAGTGAAAAGATTAATGGTGAAAGGGGGCAACCCTGCCTTGTGTTATTTGATGTTTTAAAAGGTTCTGAAAAGATACCCAAATGAATCACCCTGGCAGTTGACGCAGAGTATAGAGCCATTACGGCCTTAAGCAGAGGACCAGAGAAGCCAAATTTTAGTAGAACTTCTTGTAAGAAGTTCTAATCAACCCTGTTGAACGCCTTCTCTGCATCTAAGGAGATGAACAGAGAAGGCGTTCGATTGCGTTCCACCCACTGAAGTAGACTAATATACCTCCTTGTGCTGTCTGATGCCTGCCTTCCGTGCATAAATCCAACTTGATCCGGATGAACTAGTTGGGGGATTACCGTGGCTATGCGGGATGCAAGGAGTTTTGCATATAGCTTTGCATCTGTATTTAGCAGTGATATTAGTCTATAACTGGCTGGGTCTTCTGTCGGTTTGCCTGCTTTAGGAATCGTGGTTATAGTAGCTTCCAGAGCTTCTTCTGGAATGGAGCCAGTCAAAAATTTGTGTGGTTAAATGCTTGGCAGAGGAATGGGTTCAGTGTGTTCATAAATTGTTTATAGTATCCGTTACAAAAACCATCCAGACCAGGAGCTTTCTGGAGTGGTAAGGAGACTATGGCACTTTGGATCGCTAACTCAGTTAAGGGTTCTGAGATATTTACAAGCTGCACATGGGATGGCAACTTCAGGTGATCCAGGAAGAGTGTTATATGACTTGGGGTGGGCACATCAGCTTCTCCCGAGGAAGCTATATTGTATAATTTGGTGTAAAATTGACTGAAACGGTCAGCTATGTCTTTAGGGTTAGAAAGGCAAGTCTGGTCTGTAGAGAGCAGGTATGGTATCTTTGCGTGGGCTAAGTGTCTTTTAAGTTGCTTTGCGAGGTGGGCCCCTTGTTTGCACATGGATTCCCCACACCAGAAGGTCTCTTCACTTAGCAGTGATTCAGGGCTCTACACACACCAGGTAACTGACATTCCTGATGCCATCTCCTTTCCATTGCACTGATCCCACACTCTGTTTTTCGTTTCTGTTTTGGCCTCTGTTTTTGCATTGTTTCACAACGTCCCTTCACTGCTTCACAATCACCATGTTTGAGTTCATTGATAGGCTGAGCTCATTCATTCCCCATACACCAACACATTCCAATTGGCTTTTTTTTTTTTTTCAGTCTCACTCAACACAACAACTCGTCCCGTCCACATCCCGCACATTTTCCCACAGGTCATGTTTATTCACTCTTCTTTTGCAGCCACAAAGTTCACGAGTTCACACTGCACATTAGATGGTCAAGTGGTGTGTCTGGCTCCCCCTAACTGCTCCATCTGTTTGGGACGGTGTTCCCCACCTCAGCCCCGTGTCGGACTTCTGTCTCTGGCCCCCGCTCTCCCCTGGATATGGGATATACCACTAATAGGTTGCTTTGTAAGTTATAATTTTTTCTCTAGATCAGTGTTTTTAGCCTATAGAGTTACCATTTACTCATATACGCATTATCTATTCTAGAATGCTCTATTTGCATCACACTCCTGATGAGTGGCTGTACGCCATGAAACGCGTCAAGTTTATATAAAAGGATGCTCAGATTAATTCAGGTCCCATTATGCACATTATATATACAGCTTGTGTTTGATGAATATTCCAAGACATCTATAACAATTTGTACTGCTTATCAGGTCTTTCCTTTTTTCTTTTAATTTATGTATCTCTCAAATGAATATATGTGTATATTAATTGTCTCTGTACATGATTGGATTATTTGTATAACATATCATGGTTTTAATATAAAAGTAATGTACACTTAATTATTTTTATTAATAAATTATGGACATGCATTTTGATAGTCAGAAGCACTATTATTATTTACTTAATGACTGGCCTCATTCAAAGTCCCAATTTCTCCTTTCCTTGTACTCAACCATTACCAGGGATGGAGGCCTGCCATTACATATCAATTGGAGTGATAGGTGATTCTCTTTCTCTACCAAAAAATTTAGTTTCAATCTTTTCAAGGCTAGATCAAAATTTGAATGTAGGTGTTCACTCAGGGACTTCCTAACATTATTTAAATCCTGATTCAAGGAGGGAGTTGGTTTTGCCTTATGTGCTTTTTCAAGGGTGCTAATTTGTTCTAAGAACTTGGCTGTGGTGGCATTACGTTTCCTTTTTTCCTGGGCCCCAAACTTTATAAGAAGACCTTGTATCACTGCCTTGTGGGCATTCCAGCATATAAATGGGTTTGTAACAGAATTGGCATTATGGTGGAAGTATTCTTTTATTGCAGATTCAACATGTCTTTGGTAGTTTGGATTAGTCAATAGGGAGGTGTTGAGTCTCCATCTTTTGCCTGTAGGTATGAAATCTGGGGGAAACACTTTCAGTGAAATTGGGGCATGGTCGGACCATGTGATATTGCCAATCGTGGCCTCTTGTACTGCTTGAAGCGTGAGTTTATCTACCAGAAACATGTCTATCCTGGAACAAGCTTCATGCGTATGTGAATAGAAGGTGAAGTCTTTTTCAGTACCATGTAGACACCGTCAAGGGTCGTACAGTTCTTCAGATGAGAGGAAATTTGAGAGGGCAGTGGTTTGTTTCCGCAAGGGGTTGGAGGAGTCTAAGGTTGTGTCCACTACTTGATTAAAGTCCCCGCAGATAATGAGGGGATGTTGTCTAAAGGGTGCCAATTTTCCTACGACTGTCTGGTAGAATTGTTCCTGGTGAGTGTTAAGGGTGTAAATATTGACCACGGTCAGTGTTTGGTCATTAAAGGTGGCATGTAGAATAACATATCTTCCTAGTGGGTCAATTTCGGAGTGTAGTAATTTAAATGCCACGAGGAGCCGATAGCTATTAAAACTCCTGCTTTTTTTATTGGGGGCATTTGGCATAAAGCAATGAGGAAATAAATGTGTGGCTGCTTTTGGGCGGCTTAGATGCAGCAAAATGTGTCTCCTCTGGCACAGATGATGTCTGCCTTGCTGGATGATGCCCAAAATAGTTGGCGCTTGAAGGGTGAGTTAAGACCCTTAACATTTAGGGAAGTTATGTTAAGGGCCATGGCTTAAAGTAGCTAGATTAGAGATAGAAGTTAGGGGGAGGTACCAAGGAGGACACCTGCTATTCAGTGACCTTAAGTTCATGCAGCTATGGATGAGAAATTCAAAATATAATATATTAAACGAACAACACTATACCTTCGTTGGGTGGAACAGGAATGGAAAACAAAAAAATGAAGTTAAATAGCAATAATGGAAGTCGCCAGTAACATATATACTATAAATGAGATCAACTTAAAGTGCGTAGCACTTTTCTATAACCTGGGGGTTGCAAAGGATGCCGATAAAGAACAAAAACAACTGGTGAGGAGAAAACACTCAGCTGAAACTGGGTTGCTCATTGGATTCTAGGACCTTGATGCTTATAGTGACAGGCAGGAGCCTGAAAGGAGCCAAGCTTTAGTAATGATGCTGGTCTCGCCCTCAGGATCGATACAAGGTTGGGCAACCACGGGTGGGTGGTTGAGATCTCTGTTGTTCCGGGTGCGGAGTTGGAGAGGAGATGAGTCCCCAGTTCATACCTTCTTTAGGGGAGATGATATTTGTGGGTTGGTTGTGGTAAGTGACAATCAGTTTAGCAGGAAAACCCCACTTGTAAGGTATGTTGCGATCTCGAAGGATTGAGGTAACCTGAGCAAATTCCCTTCGATTCTTGGCCGTTGCTGCTGATATGTCCGTGTAGAGTGAGATGTTGGCGTAATGGTCTGGAGGGGATTTGCTCATACGCGCTGCAGACATGAGCTTTTCTTTGACTTGATAGAAGTGTATGCGAGCTAGAACATCTCGTGGGATAGTCTCTGGTAGGTAGTTAGGTTTTGCGATTCTGTGTGCATGATCTATCGTCATTTCAGATTGTGTTAGCTGAGGGATAAGCTTGAGGAACAACTGTTGGAGGTATGATGTGAGTTCTGAGGGCTTGACGGATTCAGGAATTCCCCTGAATTTTATGCTGTTTCTTCTGGAATGATTTTCAAGGTCAGCCACTTCAGCCTGAAGATAATGTATATCTTCCGTGTGTTGGAAGATTGCTTCTGAGGATTCTTGTAGTTTTGAGGTCTGTTCCACCACTTGCCTTTCCAGAATGTCAGTACGATCCTCCACTCCTTCCACTCTGGTTTGTAGCATTGTCAGGGATGATCGAAGCTCATTTCTTAGATCTTTCTGTAATGAAAGAAGCATCAATTTTAATGTGTGGTCTGAGGCCGGTTGGTCACTAGTGGGAAGATCTGCTTGTTCACCACTCCAATGTTGTTTCTTATAAAGAGGCACTTTGGAGGGAGAAGGTGCTGGTGATTGTGCTGCCCTTTTGCCCCTATCAGAAGTAGTCGTTTGGAGTGATTGGGTGCACTGATCTGAAGTGTCCATCTCTTCAAGAGAGGCAGGAGGCTCCTGAGGTCCTTCAGATGTAGGGGCGGACATAAGAGGCGGAGTTGCATTAGGCCCATTTTGGGATTGTTGCATTGTATCTTTGATGAAAAAGTCAGATATACGACGATGCGTTCCCTGTTGGGGGGTGTAGGATTGGGCATACAACTTTGCCTCCGATTTTGCTGATAGTGTCCCTTAGCAGGGGACTATGCGGGCAGAGTGACAAGGGAGCCCACAGTTCTGCGCTCGGTCGCTGGAAGTGTTCAGCTGGATGCAGCTAGACTTGAGAAGGGAACAGGCCTTTCCAGGAGGGGTTGGGTAGGCACCCTGGATGCCGTCAGGATGTCGTGAGAGGTGGTAGGCCTCAAAATGGCGGATGCTATATCATTTGGTAGTGCTTGAGGGAGCTGTGCTGACGTAATCCTGAGGGGTTACGAGGAAATTTGTGGCTTAAGGAGAAGGGGTGACCTTCAGATGGACTAAGGAGGCCACTATTAAGTGTAATTAGGCTGCTAGGGAATGGATAGCAGCAGATGGTGGCTGAGGTGGCTGTGGGCCGCAAGATGGCGGCAGCTTTCAGCGGGGGCAGCGGTGATGCAGCCTAACCGAGACCTGTATCTGGAGGAATGGCTCAATACCCGACTGGACCGGGAGGAGAGGCTGCGGGGGTGCAGGTAAGGGTGATGCTGCTGTGAATCTGGGCGTTCTGAGCCATGATGGTGACAGATTAGGCCGAAGTTGATGCGTGGATGGCAAGATGGCAGCCGCTCTTTCCGAGGGCAGCGGAGTCGCGGCCTTCCCCGTTTTCAATCCTGAGTGATCGAGCCAATATACGGCTGGGCAAGGTGAGGAAGCTGCAGGGGAACAGATGGTGGTCCCACGGCCTTGTGGCAGGCTGATCCGAGCCTGGATAGCGATGGATTAGGCCTAAGTCAATGCACGGGCGGCAAGATGGTGGCCGCTCTTTCCGAGGGCAGCGGAGTTGCGGCCTTCCCTGTTTTCAATCCCAAGCGATCAGGTCAATATACGGCTGGGCAAGGAGAGGAAGCTGCGGGGAACAGATGGTGGTCCTGCAGCCTTGTGGTAGACTGATCCGAGCCCGGATGGCGGTGGATAATGCCGGTGACAATATGTGGGCCTCAAAGAAGACGGCCGTCTCCTGGATGGCACGTGAGCAGAGAGCCGTTCCATGCCCAGTTCTCAGTGGGGCAGGTCACCGCTTGTTATAGAGGGGAGAGAGGGCTGTGGGGGCGCTGAAGCAGGGGCTGGATGCAGTATCAGGTCTGAGGCTGATGGCGCTGGCCTCACTCCGGATGGCTCTAGGATCACAGCTAACCAGCTACTCCAAGATACTACTGTCCAAGATACACCAAAGGGCAGATGAGAGTTGTGTGACCCCCTCAGAGATTAAAGCGGGGGGGGGGCTCCTTCGCTGCTGTACTGCTTTTTAGTAGCTTGTAGTTTCAGGCTGAGCAGAGGAAAGCAGTCAGACGTCCATCTCTGTCTGCAGCCGGCCATGCCCCCCCCCCATATCAGTATTTTATAGTTGCAGTGTTCTGTCCTTTACCCACGATGCCCAAATTTTATTGAACTTTTTGGACAGTTCCTGCACATATACGTGAGTTTGTAGATACTGTAGGTAGAATCAAATCAATCATTGT
This sequence comes from Glandirana rugosa, assembly GCA_018402905.1. NCBI lineage: Eukaryota > Metazoa > Chordata > Amphibia > Anura > Ranidae > Glandirana > Glandirana rugosa. Next base: position 29,068 of record BLSH010420129.1, read on the forward strand.
TTTCCATTGATTCTCAGTAGGGGGTTCAGACTGCTTCCACTTAGTTAAAATGGTTTTCCTGGCATAGAAAATCACATAGAAGATGAACAATTGTTTGTGTTTATTAGGGGTCACTGTGTCACATATGCCCAAAAGGAGGATCTGGGGTCTAGGACAACATGGAAGTTTCCTACATCATTCAGATGTTTAACCACCGCTCTCCAGAATTCCTGAATTCTAGGACAGGACCACACCACGTGCATGAATGTACCAGGCTCAGTCAAGCATTTAGGGCATCTGTCTGATTTGTCAGGGTATATCCTAGAAAGTCCAGTGGGTGTGCAGTAGGCCCTATGTAGGAATTTGACCTCAATATACCTATCTCTGGCAGAGATCATCAAAGGTATGTACTGTTGTATACCCTCATCCCAGTCAACATCTCCCAGGGAAGGCATATCAGTTTTCCAGAGATTGAATGGTCAGGTCCCCCTATCAGTGGCTGTGCATGAGATGCGTAGGTATAATGATGACAAAATCCAATCCACATGTCTAGACATAAGGAAGCTTTCCACCGAGTGGGACTTCAACTTAATGCCCTCAGGGAACTGAGCCTGTATGGCATGAAGGAGCTGCAAGTATAGGAAGAGTATCCATGGGGAAGATGGAATGATTTTTGTAGAGCAGCAAATGTAAGCAGTCTGCCCGATGGCATAATTTGTTTCATCATTCGGATATCATATCGAGCCCACACCTGGGGGTCAGGTATGTTACAAAGGTGAGGTAAATGAGGATTACACCACAAGGGGGTATGAGGTGAGACTGTCTTGACAGAGCCCAGTACCTTTATTCACCTGCTCCCATGTCCATGGTGGACATAGAAATCGTCATTGCTGGGTCCGATCTCATCTTGAAAACAAGGTTGCTCAGGGTCGTGTAGGAACTTAAAATAGCTACCTTAAGTGTGACTGAGAGATTGTTCAATGTTTGTTCAAACCACCACCTGACTGTCACAAGGGTTGCTGCCCAATAGTAATGCTTAAAGCAAGGGATTGCCAGGCCCCCCCTGTGAAAGTGGCAATTGGAGTGCAGATTTGGTGATTTTAGGAGTAGATCCTGGCCACAGAAAGCCATTAATGACACTGTCAAGTTTAGTAAAGAAAGAATTAGGGCACTGGTGGTGTGTTTCTGAAGACTTAAAGAAATTTGAGAAGGAACGTCATTTTGAGCAGATTAAGTCTACCTAATAAGGAAAGTGGGGGAGACTTCCATGCCTGACAAACAGACAGTTTTTGTAGTACTGGGTATAAATTGTCTTCCAAATACTTATGTAGGTCTCCCAGGATATTGATCCCCAAGTATTTAAATCTAGATACACAGGTTAGCGAGCACTGGGCAGGAGGAGGCGGGGTTTGTGGGGATAGAGGGAAGAGGAGCGATTTTGTCCCAGTTAATTTTGATGCTTGAGAATCCCCCAAAGGCATCTGGTTAATAAAGGAGTGTGTCATCCGCTTATAAAGAGATTCTCTCTACCAAGGGGCCCACTGAGAGACCCCGTTATCAGGGAAGGAGCGGATGAGTATCACCAGTATCGCCAGTGCAAAGAGGTGTGGTGATAGGGGGCATCCCTGTCTGGTACCCCTCTGCAGGCAAAACTGCTCTGACAGAGTACCATTGAGTCAAACCCTGGCCTTTGGCTCCCTATATATCAGTTAAATCCAGGACACAAATTTGGGTCCAAAACCAAATTTTTGGAGAACTGCCCACAAAAACTCCCACTCCACGGAGTCAAATGCCTTTTCCGCATCCAGCGAGGCCACCACCCCTGTTGAGCCAGTATTTTTAGCATGGGCTATATTGGTATATAGTCGGTGGATATTAATGTCAGTGCCCTTGCCCGGCATGAATCCCGATTGATCCCAGTGGACCAGAGATAGGATCACTGAGTTGAGGCGGTCAACCAAAACTTTAATCAGGATCTTAGGCCTGAAGGAGGCACATAATTTGTGATCCCTACCAGGTTTGGGCACCACCACCACAACTGCATCCGACATAGATGGGGGTAAATAGTCATCCTCCAGCGCCCTCTGGAGTACCCCGTGGAGATGGGGAGCCACTAACTTGATATTTGCTTTATAGAATTATGTGGACAGACCGCAGTCTTATCAGCTTGGAGTGATGTTGTGGCAGCTTGGATTTCTTTTAGCATGATTGGGGCATCTAACTTCAGACGTGCCGAGTCTGTCAGCATTGGGAATGCTATTGTGTCTAAATATTCCGTCAGGTCGTCTAGAGTATAGGTAGCACGGGTGGTATACAAATGGTAGAACTCTGTAAACCAAGCATTAATCTGGTCTGGGTCAGTCAATATGGAGCCGGTCTCATCTCTGATCCTGGGAACATGAAACGTGGCAACTCGCTCTGAAGCTAGCCAGCTCAGCATTCTACCAATTCTCTTCCCCTGTTTAAACACCCTTTGGGATTGGCACAGCAGAATCTTCCGGCAAGTAGTAGACCTCAGTAATGCAATTTCCCTATTTAGAGACTGCAACTCCTCATAAACTTTCTGATCTCTCGTTTGCACATATTGCACCTCTAGATCCCATGCCTTGTTTTCCGCTACCACCAATACCAGGCATGCCTCCCTCCTAGTCTCCCAAATAATCCACTGATATTGACCTTGGGCATATGCCTTAAATGTATCCCAGATCACGGCTTTAGACGAAGTCCCCGGGATATGCGTCCAAAAATCGCCCAATTCAGTCATTATCTTTGGTGCTACTTTCTCATCAGTTATCCAGAACCGGGAAAGATGCCAAAGGCTGAATCCATCTTAAACATCATCTTTAGAGGTGCGTGGTCTGATATACCACAGGGAAGAATGGTCACATCTTGAACCCAGGAGAGCAGTGAATTGCTAAAATACATGATATCAATTCTGGAGAAGGTAGCGTATGTGGCAGATTGGCAGGTGTACTGTTTCTCCCCCGGGTCCTTCACCTCCAGGCGTCAACCAGGCCAAACACATCCGCCCACTGGGATAGGGTATAGTCAATAGCAGCATCAGGGGTGAACTTGTCTAACAATGGATGAGACAGTCTCTCTGTCTTGCACTGTCAATCGGGCGGTAAACAGCATACTGTATTTAATATGTCGGTTGTGGAGATTAAGCTTCACCTGGTCAAATGAGCGACGGAGCCTCTGTGTATTCACCAAGTAGCCTGGGAATATCACGATCTTCGCCACTTCAAACCTTAGGGTATCCACTTTCCTGGCTTCTCTCAGAACTGTGTTGCGGTCTTTGAAGTTTAGTAGCTTTAGAATGAAAGTACGTAGAGGGGCCCCCGGGGGAGTTTTGGCAGCCGGCATTCTGTGTGTCCTCTTCACCATGAAAAATGAAGAGTACTGGGCTTGGGGGAGAAGTGTACAAAGCATATGCTCAGTGAAGGCTATCGGATCAGGGTTCTCAGCCCCCTCTGGTTGGCCAACGATCCACAGATTATTTCTTTGGTTTCTATTTTCTGCGCTATTGGCCTTTGATTCCGGCGCCTTCATTTTCATGGTAAGGGTGCGGAGTGTGGATGTGTGGCCCCGGAGAACATCTTCCGAGTCCCCAACCCACTTCTGTCAGGCGGGACCGGACCTTATCCATATCTTTACACAAGATCAAATTTTAGCTGCATAGCATGAATCTTGTTAGCCAATGTAGTTTTACAGTCCGTGATAGCCATCATGACCGCATCAAACTCGTCTTGCATGTGTCCCTGCTCCCCCCTCCTTCATCTGTGTCGCCATGTTAGCAGGCTTAGAAAGCTTAGGAGGTTCAGCAGGAGGCTGAGCGCTGACTTTAGATGCGGATTTAGGGGTGTTCTTGCCAGCGGAGGATTTCCTTCCTTTGTACATTCCACGCTCCCCTTGAATCGCAAGCTGTATATTCGGAGAAAAGTAGCCGTTCTGCAGAGAAACAGGCTAAAGGCAGCAGACGGGAATGGAGCTCACTCACAGAGCTGCTACTTCGGTGACCATCTTGGACATGCCCCCCACTGCACCACTGTTATGTGAGATATAGACACAAAATAAATAAAAATAAGCAGAAATGTGTTGCGCTCTATAAATCAATAAAGTGACATGTGCAAAATAGTGCAAATTCAATAAAGTGCTACAGTCCAATCAAACAATCCTCATACATAGATGAAGATGACTCAAATAATACAGTGCACCGGTTTCATCTCAAAACGTACTCTTCCCGGTCAGGCTACGGCTTTGCTGTTACATTACTACAATCCTGATGCTATGGACGCTGGGGTGGAGCAGTGACTGACATGCCTGTTTTTATATTCACGCTGTAAGTGCAATATTTTTAATAAACCCCTTGTTTTTATGGGTTCACACTATGAAAGTTTTTATCTTTCTTGGGTGTAACATAAATCCACATTTGGAGTAAAGATAACGTTTTTGGACACAACTGTGGAAGTTCCTCAAGGGATCCATGTCTGAATGATATTCTGAGACCCAGGAGTATTTGCATACAAGTGTTTATTGATCTCCTATAATAAGAGATCAATTTGTTGGGGTAAGCGCATATTTTGTCTGGCGGTAGAACAGTCACAGATACTTTTGTGCACAGTGGCAATTTTTCTCCTGTACACTTTATGGAATGAACCGTGATGTCACAAAAGACTGCATCCAAGAGACTTTTTATTATTATTTGAATTAGATTTGTATATGTGCACTGTATTATTTGAATCGTCTTCATCTATGAATGAGGATTGTTTCATTTGGACTATAGCACTTTATTGAATTTGCACTATTTTGCACATTGATTTATACAAGGCAACACATTTCTACTTATACTTATTAATATTATTCCATATATTTATGCTATTAAAAATCAGGGTATTAAAAGAGGCTAATATCAATGCAAATGTGGGGGGTTTTCAGTAGCTGCACATAAGCATACATTTAAGGGTTTTTTCTTTTTAGATCATACATACTTGAGCTAATAGTTTTCCTAATTTTTATATCTGCATAGAATGCAACTTAACTGTAAGATTGCACAGTCTAACAGTAAGAGACACGTATTTAAATATAAATTATTTTTGGCTGGTGAAATTTTTGTATTCTTAGGAACTAGAGACAGATGCTTTATATTTGTTTCCAGAATTCTCCCAAGCATAGGCTGCGACTCATTTATTTCCTTCCACTTAAAATCGCCTCTGTTGTCTCTTCTGTTCAGTGTGCTGGGATGGCGCACTTATTAAAGTAGTGCTGCTGTGACCCTGGGCAAAGCTAGCTCAGCACTTTGTCCCATCTGATTTGAAATATCCTGACTCAATTTATTGATGCTATTCATGAAGTTTCTGACTGACACCATGCAACAAGCTATAAACTATTACTCTCCAGGAATACACTGAGGCCCCATGCACACTGAAGCTGATAAACTATCATTTTTGGGTGTTTGGGCATTTTTTAACAGCCCATAAATGCCCCTCTATGTTATCCTATGTGTCCATGCACACACGGACAATTATTGTTGTTTAGGAGCAGTGGCGTTTATGGGCTGTTGTCTGAACACCCTTAAATCGCGTTGAAGAGTCATTCTTCTGACCACAAAAAATTTTGAAAGCTTAAAAACGACCATAAACACTCAAAAACACTGACCCCAATAAACGCTGACGCTCAAACACACCAAAAAAGCTCAAAAGTGCTGACACTCAAAAACTCTAAAAAAGCGCTGATGAAAGCTGAATAGAGTTGAGCGAACTTCTAGAAGTCCGGGTTCTGCTGGTTCGGCCGAACTTCGGGACAAAGTCCGGGTTCGGGTCCGGACAGAACCCGAACTTTGTCCCGAACCCCGAACCCCATTGAAATCAATGGAGACCCGGACTTTTAGGTACAAAAAATGTTGTAAAATAGTCCTGGAAGGTCCTAGAGGTCTGCAAAAGGAAGGAAATGTGGGTAAGGGTGGGACAAGTGACCTACAAAGAAATGGGGACAGGGAAATAACTTTAAATATTTTTAAAAAACATAAAAAATGCAAAAATGGAGATCATCTTCAAAATGGGTCTGAAAAGTATTAATTACATTAGAGGCCATAGAACTGTTCTAAAATCATCTTCAAACTGTGTCAAAAAAGTATAAATAAGCCGGGAGTACCCATATCACTGTTCTGCAAAATGTGTGTATCACTTTAACCACTTG
>BLSH010420129.1:61407-77066 GCA_018402905.1 Glandirana rugosa
AAGTCCCTGTTGAAACACATTAAAAAAAAAAACAGTAAAATTTAGTGAACACTGTGTTTTTATTTTATTGTACGGAGAGTCGTTTAAGGAACCCCACAGATGAAAGGTTTTACCCCATTAAACCCGTTCAAAATATGACGGGAAGGTAATATCGTGGAGTCCTTTATTCTATCCGTCAGTATTTTATTTTCGACACTTTTAAGGTCTTTTACATGAGATTAAACATCTGTGATATTGAAAACGCGTTTGGTTATTAATATGCGATTAACTGAAAAATGAAAAACGAAAGAAAATTTTGAAAAAAAATGATATTTTCTACTTTTTGTTATTAGAAAAATACAATAAACTAAATTTTAGTTATACATTTTTGCCAAAATGCATTCAGCTACATGTCTCGGGTAAAAAAAAAAGTCAATTAGCGTATAATTATTGGTTTGCGCAAAAGTTATAGTGTCTACAAATTAGAGTACATTTTCTGGAATTTTCACAGCTTTTATTTTATGACTGCCTATCTTATTTCCTGAGGTGCTATAATGGAAGGGCAGTATAAAACTTGCCCAAATTACCCCATTTTGGAAAGTAGACACCCCAAGGAATTTGCTGAGAGGCATGTTATTTTATTTTTGTGTCACAAGTGATTTAAAATGACAAAAAAAAAAATTACACAAAGTTGTCCCTGAAATGATATATTGCTCACACATGCCATGGGTATATGTAGAATTACTGAAATAAAATGATGCAGCACTTAAAAAATAAAGTTCATAAAGTCTTATGGAGCAGCAAAATCCAGAAATCTCATGCAAGAAATCCACCACTGGTGCAGGCAATAAGATGATTATGTGCGGGAATCCCACCACCAATAATTCACTGCGCTCAGCTCAAAGTTAGACCCCAGTTCTACTAGAGGGTCATACACACAGATATCTCCCCCAGGAAAGTAACTTAATAGATGAGGATCTTCAGAGGTCCCTTCATTAGAGTTGATCGAACCTCTGGAAGTTCGGGTTCTGCTGATTCGGCCGAACATCGGGACAAAGTCCGGGTTCGGGTCCAGACTGGACCCGAACTTTGACACGGATCCCGAACTCCATTGAAATCAATGGGGACCCGAACTTTTAGGCACAAAAATGTCTGTAACAAAGTCCTGGAAAGTCCTAGAGGTCTGCAAAAGGAAGGAACATGGGGGTAAGAGTAGGGCAAGTGCCCTACAAAGAAATGGGGATAGGGAAATAACTTAAAATAATTTTTAACCTAAAGTCACATAAAAAAATCAAAAATGGAGGTGGATGTGGAGTTGGAGGTTGAGGGGGCGGTGAAAGTGGCGGTGGAGGAGGAGGAGGTAGCCAACACTGTTTTTTTTTATTTTTGAAATTTTTTTGTTTTTTTTTAAACCAGCAATGTAGATGCACTTTTTAATTTTGTGCAAGAAACAATAATCTGTCCCTTTAAGCAACAGTAGGAACCTCTCCCTATAGAACTAGGAGATGATTTTAGATTCTAAAATCATCTCCAAGTTGTACAGGGAAAGCCTCCAGCTGTTGCTTTAAGGGAAAGATTAGTGTTCTAAAATCATGTTAAAATTGTGTGGGAAAAGGCTATTGCAGGGGCATAGAGCCATATTGCTGTTCTAAAATCATCTTCAAATAGTGTGGGAAAAGCCTATATCAACCGCAGGGAGCCATATTAGTGTTCTAAAATCATCTTCAAATTGTGTGGGAAAAGCCTATATCAGCCGCATAAAGCCATATTAGTGTTCTAAAATTATCTTCAAATTGTGTGGGAAAAGCCTATATCAGCCGCATAAAGCCATATTAGTGTTCTAAGATCATCTTATGAACTGTTCATAATTTACATTGTAATGCGTTCATGCATTGTTATTCAAGTTGCTTAAATAGCACAGCATTGTTTGCACATGGTATAATTTGCACGGTATTGACACTACGGATGTGTCTATGTACAAAAGATATTTATTTGTTAAAAATATTTATTTACACATTTTTTTATACATATCTGCACATTTGCCTAATCAATATGGGCCTTATATACATTCTGGGTCTTGAGAATAGACCACTGGCCAGAACTTGCCCAGTATGCTATTGAGCTTCTGGGCTGCCCTGCATCCAGCATGCTTTCTGAATGGGCATTCAGTGTTGCGGGAGTTTTTGTTAATGATCATAGAAGGCATCTGTCCACAGACTCCATGGACCGTCTGACTTTTATCAAAATGAATCAGTCCTGGATTACCAGCAGCTATGAAACCCTTGATGCCGATGATTAATTGTTTTTGGGATGTGGAATCTCTGCAGGACTTCTAGGGCGTTGTGCCTAGCGTTGTGGGTGTTGATTTCATGTGGAAGAATGTTTTTGGTGTAGGCTAGGCTTCATGGGCACAGTGAACACTCAAAGAACAAATTTTCTGCCCCTTTTTGACAGGTGCATATCATTGCAATTTTTTTACAGCGAGGCTTTTGTACAGCAATAGGCTGCAAAAAAGGGTGGGCTTGGGGCACAGTGCTGGTGATAGAGCTATCGCCAGTGTGGCAATAGGGCTATTCACTATCGCCACACTGATCCTCCACTGGCCAATCAGGAAGTGGGTCTGAGACCTGTTACCCAATTGGCTGAAAGGTTAGGCGATCCTATTGGAGCCTAGGAGAAAGAGGGAGGAGCCGCACTGTGGAAGCTGCCGTGTGTCATAGAAGACACAGGAGCCCATCTGCTGCCGTAGAAGCCCGCTGCCTGCCAGAGCTACTTGCCAAAGCCTGCAACCCACCAGCTGCCCGCCAGACCCCACAACCTGCCCGCCAGAGCCCGTAACCCGTCAGCCTGCAACCGATGGGGTAGGTGCCGGGGGGGTGCTGCCAACCGACCGACCAATGAGGGGGTGGTTGTTTGCACTCCCCAAAAAAACTAGCTGCCACTGGTGTAGGTCCTCAGGTTTGCACTGAAGGTATCAGGGATGAAGGAACGTGGCCTTGTAGTCAGATTCTCCCTCACCCATGGGGTCTCCCTTCGAGGGAGGTCCAACTAACACTTCAGTGGACCTTGCCTCAACAGCACCTCTTAAAGTGAAGTCTTGTTTTAAAATAACAAATGTGTTATACTTACCTGCTCTGTGCAGTGGTTTTGCACAGAGCAGCCCAGATCTTCCTCTTCTTGGGACTCTCGCTTATGCTCTTGGCCCCTCCCTCCTGTCAAGTGCCCCCAATGCAAGCAGCTTGCTATGGGGGCACCCGAACCAAGCAGCTGCACTGTGTCCATTTAGACATGGAGCTGAGGCTCTACCCTGCCCCCTCTTTCTCCTCATTAGCTCATTGAATTTGGTTGACAGCAGTGGGTGCCAATCTGGAGGGAGAGTCCCAGACAGCTGAGTCTCTCGTGCAACATTTCTGGATCGAGATGGGGCTCAGGTAAGTGGGGCTGAGGGGGTCTGCTGCACACAAAAGTTTTTTTTTTATCTTAATACATAGAATGCATTAACATAAAAAACTTTCAGCCTTTAGACACTTTAAGATGGGATCTGCTTGGTTTCGGCCTGGTGGTCCCCATCAGGAGTCTTGTGCCCCAAGGGATCAGGGTCAGAGTCCTTTTCCTTCAGAAGGGGACCATGTGTACACCTTGTGCACAGTTTTTGTATGCACACTTTTTTATTGCACCTGGTGTTAATTGTGAGTGTGCACACTGCACTGCAGAGCAAAATATATATATGTATATATCAGTTTAAAATCAGGATTAAATGACAGGTGCATTTGACCTGCAGTTGCATTCTTCTGATCTCCATTTGACTGCCTTCGAGTGAGGTTTACATTTCTATAAACTTGTCTAAGAAAGCAAAACCCATCTGAAAAAAAAGTGCAGAAATGCCATAATAATCAATATCTTGTTTCTCTCCTTAATAAATGGCTTATTTCTTCTTCTTTTTTACCTCTCCCTGCAGCAAAGAGCCGGATCTGTATGTGGCAAAGGCTTGATTGGCTGCTCTGTACCACTTTCTGTCAACTGATTATTTGAAAATGGCTGTTCGTGACAAACCTGTCTTGCAAACATTTTTTTTTTCTTTTTTTTTTCCAATACCTACCTATAGCTTGTTAGAGTGCAAAAAGTGAAATACTATATATGCTGTCATTTTAAGGTATCACAAAATAGGCATCAGTTTTGCTTCAAAATATGATGGATCACCCTGCCAAAAACCGGGACCTTTTCTGATATTGTTATCTCTCTGACTTTGAACGGTGAGTCACAGTAATATGGTAGAAATAGGAGATTTCTATGAAACATAGATAATGGCTATATGAACCAGTAGCACTGATCTCAAATATTTATTTCAGCTGGTAATTACAGGGCACACATGCCATGATTTCTATAATATGGTTTATGTAGAGAAGAGATTTTATGTAGAGAATAGATGTTAATTACATGTATGGAAAAATAAGTCAACATTTCAGGACCTTATCAGCTTGTGGTATAGGTACGGGGAAGGGGGTAATTTATAACAAACAGATAAATAATTAAGTGGGTTAGAGGATGTGTGGGCCAAGATTCAAATGCCAGTAAATAAGCACAAGTGTTTTCAAGGTTTTTAACATTATTTTATTGTGCCTCTGACTAGAAGTGTCCACTTTAAATGATTGCATTTTCACCTCATTCTGCAGAATTGCTCGCCCATTAAAACTAACATAAAGCTACTCCGGGTGAAAACAAATTATAACTGCATTTCGGAATTGTAATGAGTAAATATTTTTTTGTGCTTCATGTAAAAATAATAGAAAAATGAGCAATCTGTGTGAATGCTGACTTAGTAATAACACTAATTGTTAAAGTAATTGTAAAGAAAAAATGCGGAAGCAATTAGCAATTTTATTCCTGCTTTAAATGTGAAGTTTAACTGAATTATTGATGATTAAGTGTTGGATTCGTTCAGTAATGTAATTTTTGAATAGAAGATTATTGAGTGCTCCTGTTCTATAATGCAGTAAACGAAAAAGAGTTTGTTAGTTACACAAACATTTCATTTCATTTTGTACAACTGAAGTAGTAATCAGAGAATTATTGGAAGAGGTGCGTTTCCTTTTCTATTATATTCACAGAAGCTTATCTTTATTCAACATTGCTAATGCTGCCAAAGTAGGTTTTGCAATTTTAACAAGATTGAATGATTTTTTTTTTTACGGTGATGGCAGATGCCTAATTCTCCTAATAGAGAGGGACTATGGGCCTGATTTACTAAAGCGTATGCATATACGCCAGTGCATTTTCAATATGTGGACAACCAGATCATATCCTCAAGGTATTTACTATGCGTCAGTGATGCATGTGGATGTGCAAGTATTTTTTAATGAGAGTTCCTTCGTACACCCTGGAACAGATGGCACAAAAGCAGCATTATTTTGATGTACACATGTACACACATTGAACATAAGCGTATGAGTTGCTGGATGATGATGTTTATGCGTGCACTCAAGCAAGCCCGCAATGCAACTGTACCCATTGCAATTTATCAATTCTCTTGTTAATTTTCTTAAGCAAATCAGACCATACCTGTTTGTATTGAATTGTTTTCTTTTTTTTACTCTAATAAATAGGAATTGCACTCATAGAAGCAAGGCAGAGGTGGTGTGGTGAAGCTGGTGGTGGTGGAGGGGGTTATGATCAATTTAGAAAAACTTTACATGATGAATAAATTCTAGAAAATGACTGCCCTCCTCTACTCTGGTGTAGAGAATGAGAGTGATCCACATTCCTTACGGTGGGGATTTTATGCATATCACTGACACGTAACACTAAAGTGGCTCAGTCACTAATATAAGAAAACTAAAAAAAATAATCCTTGCTCCCTCACTCCCTTGAACCCTCTCCCCCCAATTATATTCATTGCTTTTTATTAAAGTGATACTAAAGTCTTATTTTATTTTGTTTAAAATGAACAAACATGTTATACTTACCTGCTCTGTGCAATGGTTCTGCACAGAGCAGCCCAGATCCTCCACTTCTCAGGTCCCTCGCCGACACTCCTGGCCTCTCCCTCCTGCTGAGGGCCCCCACAGCATGCAGCTTGCTATGGGGGCACCCAAGCTGCTGCTCTGTGTGTCCATTCAGACACTGAGACACCGTTTGGCCATGCCCCTTCTCTCTCCTCATTGGCTTTCTGACTAGCAGTAAGAGGCAATGGTGTCCGCTGCTGTGTCTCAACCAATCAGGAGGGAGAGTCCCAGGACTTTGTGACTCTCATGCAATATCACTGGATCGAGGTAAGTATTAGGGGGGCTGAGGGGGACTGCTGCACACAGAAGGTTTTTTTAATTTAATGCATGGAATACATTAAGATAAAAAAAACTTTCAGCCTTTAGAACCACTTTAAAGATGGGATCTGCCTGGTTTCGGTCTGGTGTTTCCCATCAGGAGTCTTTTGCCATACTGAAGCAGAGCATGATCTCCTCCCTTCGGAGACTGGGCCACAGGGCAGTATTCCAACATGATAACAACCCCAAACACAGCTCCAAGATGACCACTGCCTTGCTAAAGAAGCTGAGGATAAAAGTGATGGACTGGCCAAGCATGTCTCTAGACCTAAACCCTATTGAGCATCTGTGAAGCATTCTCAAATGGAAGGTGGAGGAGCGCAAGGTCTCTAACATCCACCAGCTCGGTGATGTCGTCATGGAGCGAGTGGAAGAGGACTCCAGTGGCAACCCATGAAGCTTTGGTGAACTCCATGCCCAAGAGGGTTAAGGCAGTGCTGGAAAAAAATGATAGCCACACAAAATAATGACACTTTGGGCCCAATTTGGACATTTTCACTTAGGGGTGTACTCACTTTCATTGCCAGCAGTTTAGACATTAATGGCTATGTGTTGAGTTATTTTGAGGGGACAGCAAATTTACACTGTTATACAAGCTGTACACTCACTACTTTACAGTGTAGCAAAGTGTAATTTCTTCAGTGTTGTCACATGAAAAGATTGAATAAAATATTTACAAAAATGTGAGCGGTGTACTCACTTTTGTGAGATACTGTATATGTAAGTCACACCCGCAAATGGAAACAGTGTTCAAACCACACATGTGAAGTATCACCACAATCATTAGAGTGAGAGCAATAACTCTAGTACAAGACCTCCTCTGTAACTGTAATCTGGTAACCTTTAGAATTTTTTAAAATGCCGCCTTTGGAGATTTTTAAGCACCGTAATTTGTCTCCATTACACGAGCCCACACAATTTCAAAGCATGACATGTTAGGTATCTATTTACGTGGTATAACATCATCTTTGTACAAAAATTTTACATTATACAAAAAAATTGGGCTAACTTTACTGTTTTTTTTTAATTCATGAAAGTGTCTTTTGAAAAAAAAATGTGTTTGAAAGACAGCTGCGCAAATACCCTGTGACATAAAATATTGTAACAATTGTCATTTTATTATCTAGGGTCTCTGCTAACAAATATATATAATGGGGGTTCTAAGTAATTTTCTAACTTTTTTAACTTTTAACTTGTAAGCAACAAATTCCAGAAAAAGGCTTAGGCACGAAAGGGTTAACTTAACTTTTTGCTGATATCTGCAGGAAAGTCATGTGACTCATGTGTCCTCTTCGGTCTTATTATGGGAGTGGGCAGTCCAGCATGTTGAAACCTGATGTGATGATAACATCATTACCACTCTTTTCCATGCTAGGGCGTGGGGCCATGACACCATGCACTATACAGCATAGGATTGAAGGGTAGTATAGCATAGCAACCAGAGCTGCTCTTTTTTAAGGTGCTCAAGGGACATTTAGGGTCCATGCACACTAGGCAGTAGAAAAAATACCATAACTGCTGGCAGAAAAAAAGAAACATAAAAACAACGCTCCTATGGAGCATACAGTACTTGCGTTTAGGCATTTATAAGCCTTTTTCCTCAAAACACTAGAAAAAACATATACTTAGACATGCTTGATGTGCCTAAATGCTGCATTTAGGTGCGTTTAGACACATCAAGTGTTTTTTCTGCCCAAAAGCTCCTCTCAAAAACGTTATTGTGATTTTTTTTTTCAGCCTGTAAATGCTCCTCTACAAATGTAAATGTATGTACATACATCCTCTACAAATGTAAATGTGCAGCCTGTAAACATCCAAATGTGCATGGACACATAGGCTAACATATAGTTGCTTCTATGGGCTTAAAGAAAAAATACCAACCATCCATATAAGCAGCATTTTTTATGCCCACAGGGCATGAGGCCCTGAAGAAACAGACCAGAATTGAGGTTTAATACCTACCTGCATGGGCATCCACAGAACTTTTCTCAGGGGGGTCATCATTTTAAGGTCACCCATGCTCCGCCCTTTTCAACAGTGTTGTGAAGGGGAGGGGCTTAGCCATTATCACACAAGCGCAGACATGCAAAGGTTTGAGAAACCTGTTGCAAAAGCTTAATAGAAGGATCAATCTGCCATTGTGTGATTAGCAATTTCTAATCTGTTTTTATGTTTACAAAGGTTTCCACTATTGACTTTTCTTTCTGAAAATGGCAGCACCATGGCTCTGTTGTTCCAATATTTATATTCATTAACCCGGAGGAGGTATGCAGATAAGAATTTTTAACTTTACTTAAACTTTTCTGATGTGCATACAGGTTCTGGCTTACAAAGCATTTAGTCCCACAGGTCAGCATTACAGCAAGGTATAGAGCATTTTTAGAAGGTTAGCCATGATATCTCCCTGATATCTATTATGAAATAATTAATTTAACACTTTGAACACAATTATACAAGTAGTGCTGTTAAATGAGCTCCAGAACATGGACACAGTCTGCCTTACCTCAGGCAGGTGCAGGTGGACAGCTCACACTCAGCTATTCAGGTGTTCTCTCTTCCTTCCCTCGGGCTCTGAGCCACACTGGAGAAGATGGAGGAGGTGGATGGAGCAAAAATAGACCAAGCACGAAGGAGGAAGAAGTAGGAAGAAGTTTGCTCTGAATGCTGGGGCCTCGCCTTGGCCTCATGATGTCACTGGTTGCTAGACGTCAGGCGGCAGGTGAGTCTAGCAACCAGTGCAGGGGGCAGCAGAGAGGTCAGTGGACGGTGCAATAAGAGATTCTAGGGAGTTGGGGCGGGGCCGCTGCTGCTGAATGTAACAGTAAGTGACTACAACAGCTTCGCCCCCCCCCCCTTGCGGCACCTGGGAGCGGTGCACCCTGGACACCCACCCAGGATCAGCCCTGAGTGTCTGTGTGCAGACAACTTACTCCGAGGGGGCCTTGCCCCCCATGTGGATGCCCATGCCTTCCTGTCCTGCTGCCCCATCACTGATCTTCAATATCTTCAGCTACGTATGATCTTTTTCAATAATCTTTAACTTCCATCCACCTTTCTGAGTCACTGATATGGAGCAACTCCTGATCTGCATACGTCTTCCAGGCCAGTGACACAGCTAGAAGTGTATAAAGAGAGGTCAGGAATGGTAGACTTCATAGGCTTTCAGTACTAGTTTCCTTTTAGTTTGTATCTTTTAGTGTTCAACATCATTCTGAAAATCTTAGTATTATAAGTCTATAGGGAAGCACAGTGGCTGAGTGTGCTTGTGTTGGTTTCCTCCATTTGCTTGTTGGTTTTCTCTCTGGGCCAGTTCACCCCACAAAAATGCACTCCGGATATGTTCCAGATCAGTTTTAACTTACAGGTCACACCACACGCAGTTCCAGTGCATTTTTGATACAATTTGCTATGTTCCAGTACAGTTCTGTGCAGAAAAAATGCAGCATGAACTGTATTTTTTCTGCACCAAAAACTGACGGTAAGGATAGGTAAACGGTTCGGCCCAAGCATACGTTCGGGCCGAACTTCCGTTGTTCGTCCGATCCCTGAATTTAGAACATTGTTCGGCACGACTTTGGCACCACCGAAATCCCCATAATGCATAGTGCGCAGACGGCGCGCACAGCTACTCCATGGGGGGGATGCCGCCATCTGCGCTCACTTTGTTTTGACAGTTTATTTATAGTGAAGGGTGACGTATGGGTGACCCCGCCCCCTTCTGATGTCATGTAATGTCAAAGGGGCAGGTCACTCAATTACGTCACCGGGTCCGTCGCATGCCGTTATTGACTATGAATTACAACGGGGGACACTTATTTATTTTTTTTTTTTCCTTTTTTAATAAAGGACTTGTGCCTAATTGTCTCCTGTGTTTTTTTCTTTTTTGACACTTTTGGTGAATTAGTAGGGGTACGATGTACCCAATACTAATTCACATGGAGGGCGGGATCTGGGGCCCCCTTATTAAAGGGGGCTTCCAGATTCCGATAAGCAAATTTTTTCAGTGATTTTTTTTCTATATTGCCGGGAGGCGGCAATACATTAAAGCTGCGAGTGATTTTAAATGACAATTTTTCCTTTACAAATGTGATTTTGTTCTGGCACTGTTCTAAACATCACAGAGGTACGCCCTTTTACAGACAGACTAAGGGGTCCCTCCAGGCACCTTATTTAAAACAATATTTCATTTTTATTTTTTCATTTTAAGCATTATAAAAATCAAAACAATTGATTTAAAAACTTTTTTTTTTTGCATTGATACATGTCCCCTAGGGCCTGGGTCCCCATACACTTTTTATGGCAATAACTTGCATATAAGCCTTTAAAATGAGCACTTTTGATTTTTCATGTTCGGGTCCCATAGACTTTAACAGGGTGTTCGAATGTTCGGACTAATTTTTTGTCTATTTGCATGTTCTTGTGCAAACTGAACCGGGGGGTGTTCGGCCCATCCCTACTGACCGGAAACTGACTGCACTGGTGTGAACTAGAGCCATTGGAATACATGGAGAACACTCTGGTGTGAGCTAGCACTCAAACTCCAAAGACATGCTGGAAGGTTAATTGGTTCCTGTCTAAATTGGCCCTAGTATGTGAATGTATTGTATCCATGTGAGATCGGAACCTTACATTTTAAGTTCCTTGAGGGCAGTGACTAATGTGAATGAACAGTATGTAAAGTACTGCATACTTTATAAATACCTGTAATAAAATAATTAAATATTTGCTCAATGGAACGGGGTACAAAATTATACCTATCTAGCAGCTAATGAGAGGTGACATGACTCATTCCAAATGAGGGCCACGGCTGGGGGTCTGGTCATGTACCTTTAAGGAGGGTTGGGCTCCTCCAGTCACCTGTCCTTCATCTATCCATTCAATTGTATGTGCTACCACTGTGAAGCCTCTTATATACAGTTAGGTCTGCAGTATACAGGGAGCCTTGTCGTGGCCTGCAGCTTACACATACACTTGGAAATGTGTGTAACCAATCCCCTGTCTTTTAAACGCTGAACTGTTAGACAGGTGGATTTAGCTTGGTGGCGGACTGGTCCACAAGTTGAGCTCGGAACCCCTTTTTTTGTTTTTTTGCTTTTGTCTGTATCCGCCTTTCCAGAGCTCCTTGCTGTAGTGGCCAGTTATACATGGGGGACAGTGATCTTGTTTTTTGTGTAGTTACTACTTTTAGTACCATACCAGCGCCGCAGCCGCCATGGGGCCATGGCTGGGTGTCTGGTCATGTACCTTTAAGGAGGGTAGGTCTCCTCCAGTCACCTGTCCTTCATCTATCCATTCAATTGTATGTGCTCCCACTGTGAAGCCTCTTATATAGAGTTAGGTCTGCAGTATACAGGGAGCCTTGTCGTGGTCTGCAGCTTACACATACACTTGCAAATGTGTGTAACCAATCCCCTGTCTTTTAAACGCTGAACTGTTAGACAGGTGAATTTGGCTTGATGGCAGACTGGTCCGCAAGTTGAGCTCGGAACCCCCTTTTTTTGTTTTTTTGCTTTTGTCTGTATCCGCCTTTCCAGAGCTCCTTGCTGTAGTGGCCAGTTATATATGGGGGACAGTGACCTTGTTTTTTGTGTAGTTACTACTTTTGGTACCATACCAGCGCCACAGCCGCCATGGGGCCACGGCTGGGTGTCTGGTCATGTACCTTTAAGGAGGGTTGGGCTCCTCCAGTCATCTGTCCTTCATCTATCCATTCAATTGTATGTGCTTCCACTGTGAAGCCTCTTATATAGAGTTAGGTCTGCAGTATACAGGGAGCCTTGTCGTGGCCTGCAGCTTACACATACACTTGCAAATGTGTGTAACCAATCCCCTGTCTTTTAAACGCTGAACTGTTAGACAGGTGAATTTGGCTTGGTGGCAGACTGGTCCGCAAGTTGAGCTCGGAACCCAATTTTTTTGTTTTTTTGCTTTTGTCTGTATCCGCCTTTCCAGAGCTCCTTGCTGTAGTGGCCAGTTATAGATGGGGGACAGTGACCTTGTTTTTTGTGTAGTTACTACTTTTGGTACCATACCAGCGCCGCAGCCGCCATGGGGCCACGGCTGGGTGTCTGGTCATGTACCTTTAAGGAGGGTAGGGCTCCTCCAGTCACCTGTCCTTCATCTATCCATTCAATTGTATGTGCTCCCACTGTGAAGCCTCTTATATAGAGTTAGGTCTGCAGTATACAGGGAGCCTTGTCGTGGCCTGCAGCTTACACATACACTTGCAAATGTGTGTAACCAATCCCCTGTCTTTTAAACGCTGAACTGTTAGACAGGTGAATTTGGCTTGGTGGCAGACTGGTCCGCAAGTTGAGCTCGGAACCCCCTTTTTTTGTTTTTTTGCTTTTGTCTGTATCCGCCTTTCCAGAGCTCCTTGCTGTAGTGGCCAGTTTTAGATGGGGGACAGTGACCTTGTTTTTTGTGTAGTTACTACTTTTGGTACCATACCAGCGCCGCAGCCGCCATGGGGCCACGGCTGGGTGTCTGGTCATGTACCTTTAAGGAGGGTAGGGCTCCTCCAGTCACCTGTCCTTCATCTATCCATTCATTTGTATGTGCTTCCACTGTGAAGCCTCTTATATAGAGTTAGGTCTGCAGTATACAGGGAACCTGTGACAGTGACCTTGTTTTTTGTGTATTTCATTATTTACCCTAATTGGGTATCTACACAATGTTGTCAAAATGTACATGAACTTTAATTTTATCCCGGTCTTAATCCATAGGGTTCAATATTGAGTTGGCCCACCCTTTGCAGCTATAACAGCTTCAACTCTTCTGGGAAGGCTGTCCACAAGGTTTAGGAGTGTGTCTATGTGAATGTTTGACCATTCTTCCAGAACGCATTTGTGAGGTCAGGCAGGATGAGAAGGCCTGGCTCGCAGTCTGTGCTCTAACTCATCCCAAAGGTGTTCTATCGGATTGAGGTCAGGACTCTGTGCAGGTCAGTCAAGTTCCTCCACCCCAAACTCGCTCATCCTTGTCTTTATGGACCTTGCTTTTTGCACTGGTCCGAATCATTTGGTGGAGGGGGAACTATGGTGTGGGGTTGTTTTTCAGGGGTTAGGCTTGGTTCCAGTGAAGGGAACACTTAAGGCATCAGCATACCAAGACAATGTCATGCTCCCAACCTTTTGGGAACAGTTCAGAAATGGCCCTTTCCTGTTCCAACAAGACTGCACACCAAGTGCACAAAGCAAGGTCCATAAAGACATGAATGAGGGAGTTTGGGGTGGAGGAACTTCACTAGCCTGCCTCAACCCAATAGAACACCTTTGGGATGAATTAGACTGGAGACTGCAAGCCAGGCCTTCTCATCCAACATCATTGCCTGACCTCACAAATGTGCTTCTGGAAGAATGGTACAAACATTCCCATAGACACACTCCTAAACCTTGTGGACAGCCTTCCCAGAAGAATTGAAGCTGTTATAGCTGTAAAGGGTGGGCCAACTCAATATTGAACCCTACAGACTAAGACGGGGATGCCATTAAAGTTCATGTGCGTGTAAAGGCAGGTTTCCCAATACTTTTGACAATACAGTGTACTTATCTTGCATGTGCTTTTAAAAGATTTCTCTAGGGGGCGTGGCCGGCCAGCAGTGAAGACGGACGTGGTTCACTGAGCTCCGCTCTCTCCACGCCGATTAAAGCCATAAAAAAGCAGGCACAAGGGCAAAAAAGCGACTGACGACATTCCTAAGACTCAGCAGACACCCGGTGGAATGTCTAAGCGACGGAAAGGAGAATCGTCCGCTCCAGCGGCTCACAGATTTCTTCCCGGCGGCCTCCAGTGGAGGTAAGAAAGATGGCGCCGATTCCCGGGGAAACCTTCGTTCGCCGCAACGACCGTTCGTTCCGTGCAACGAACCACATGGCCAGCAAGCGGAGATGGACGAGTCGTCCCCTCCTCCTTCCCCCACCACCAGAAGCCCTACCAAGACCAAGAAATCAAGGGAGGAAGGCATTGACTCCCCTGAGATTGGACACCAACCACCACAAGCAGTAAGGCAGCTCAGACACTCAGGCCCCTCGATAGAAACATTCCCGGCCACAGATCAGGCCATAACCGAAGCCACCATGAAAAATATGCTGCTTTCACTGAGAACCACTTTATTTACAGACTTTCATGAGATGATGGCCCCTCTACAGGAAAAGGCCCAGGAATATGAAGATAGAATATCTCATATAGAAACCAAAATGGCCGACCTGTACATGGCCCACAACGATCTGATAGATGCCTTTGCTGACCAGGAGTCAGAAGTCCTACGCTTACAAAACAAAATAGCAGACCTCGAGGACCGCTCGAGGAGGAATAATATCAAGTTTAGAGGTATTCCTGAGTCCATTCCTCCCAGCGAACTGACTAATTATGTACAGCGCCTCATGAAGGCCCTGGTGCCCACCCTGTCAGACATAGAACTCTGCGTGGATAGAGCACATCGCATCCCCAAACCGAAGTTCCTGCCGGACACTGCACCCAGAGATACACTGGCGCGCATACACTACTACCACGCAAAAGAGAGAGTTATGGCAGCAGCTAAAAATAACCCAGTGGTTCCCGACGACTTTATCAATGTATCCCTATATACGGACATCTCCCATCAAACCGCCATAAACAGGAAGAAGCTAGCCCCGTTAACTAAGATACTTCGGAACCACGCCATAATCTACAAATGGGGCTTTCCCACAAAACTCCTGGTCACTTGGAATGGGAAACTTGTTCCGATGTACAGCCTGGAGAAAGGAATACAACTTCTCAAACAGTGGAAATTACTCCCCCCAGACGCACAACCTCCGAGCCCAAACCACCTTGATCGTCTCCCAACGGAATGGTCCTAAAATAAGTCTGGAAACACATAAATAAACGGATCCCTTGTGTCACTAACTTACTGCAACACAAAATGGCGTGTGAGAAGATCTGATTGATGGCCCCTAACTTGTCACAAACCCAATCTGGCATTCATTGCCCAATCCAACCTCTCAACTTCCCCCAACCCAGACAGCAGCATTGTTGCTGCCCATTTGCCTGCCATTGCCAGGCTTTTTTTATGATGTTCTATGTTCTTCTTATGGTTGTTCTACTGTATTATTTTTTTCTCTTTGTCTTCCCCTCTTCCTCCCCCCCACCATCCGGGACCGGGTCAGCCCCCTGGTATATCGAAACAGCCGCACCTCAGGAAGATGCCTTCTCATGTGAACTTGTGGACCCCAATCCTTGGACAACACCTCCAGGTATGCCACATTCCCTCATGTACACATGGATGCTACAATTCCCACAAGCTACAGCATTCAAAGCACGGACATTCTAATAAAATGCCATTGAAGATTATGTCTTTGAACACCAAGGGCCTTAATAGCC